>CM063606.1:2035453-2232500 GCA_032356905.1 Salix exigua
GATTTGTTTAATTGTATCACATGGTAAAATTACTCTAAAGTACATAGAATCACTCCATAGAGTGAATCTTAGAGAGAGAGAAAAGGCATACCGATTTTCCAAATCATTGAGATTCCATCTAGAGAGATTTCCGGCTTCCTCAAGAGCTTTTCTCCACTCCTTCACCTTCTTTTTGAAATAGGGGTGAGCAAAAAAACTGAATAACCGATTAAACCGAAAAAACCGAAAAAAAAATAACCGAGAAAACTGAACCGATAAAAAAACCCGATTAAACCGATTATAAAATTTTTAAAAAAATTTCGGTTCGGTTCGGAATCGGTTTTGCAAGTCAAAAACCGAGTAAACTGAACCGAACCGGTTCAGTTTGGTTAAGACACCCACTATAAGTACAAATGACAGCCCCACTCCCTCGCTCCCTCACTCTCCTTTGGAAAACCCTAGCAGCAGCACGCAGGTAGCAGCCCACTCCCTCGCCTCTCCCTCGCACCTCGCTCGCTCTCGCTCTCGCTCTCCCTCGCAGCCTCGCTATGGCCTCTCATCAACGATTCCTTTGAAAAAAAACCTTACTAGCCCTCTCCGCTTCTCTCTCGCTCTAGGCTCTCGGCCTCTGTTTCCTCTCGCCTCTCGGGCATGAGTTGTGTTTCTTTTGAAAGGTATTATATATGTATGGATGTATATATATGTATGGATTTATATATATGTATGTATGTGTGCTTCTTCTTTCCTAGTTTTATTTGTTCAACGATTTTTCTTAACAAGGTGAGCCAAATCCACGACATAAGAACTTGTGTTTGAAGTTGGATGGAAGAAAAATGGAGGATTTCGAGGCCTTAGTCCTTCCTGTTGGAAGTGGCTTGTTTGTATCCTGAAAATATGAAGTTAGATTCGAGTTCTTCGGGTTTTTTCCTGGGCAGAATCATTGAAAAGAAAAGATAAAACACTGTTCTGTGGATGCATTTACTAAATTTACAGTCGCCATGGAAAAAAAATAAAAACACTGGATATTTTACAAGAAAATCAGTTTTTTTTATATTAATTGCAAGCCCATCAGAAAATTAATCAAAAGCCCATAAAAAAGCCCATAAAAGCCCATTATATGGCCCAAAAATCAAATTCGGTTTTTTGCATTATTTTAATCATAAAAACCGGACCGAACCGAACCGAAAATGGTCGGTTTTTAACAGGTTCGGTTCGGTTTCGGTTTTTTTTTAAAAAAAATACAATTTTCGGTTTGGTTATTTTTTTTTATAAAAACCGAACCGAACCGAAAATGTTCACCCCTACTTTGAAACATTCTTCATGCTTATCAAATGGTTTTGCAAAACTACCGGTCTGCTTTCTCACATCTGAAGGATCAATGTCATAGAATATAGGAAGAACAATCTGGCCAGTTTTCCTCTTTTTGCACTCAAGAATCTCTACAAGTTCATCAAGACACCATCTAGTCGAAGCATATCCTTTTGAGAAGATCACTATGGATATCTTCGATTCTTGAATTGCCTTGAGGAGATGTTTGGAGATTTCTTCACCTCTGGGAATTTCATTTTCATCTAGAAAAGTGTGGACTCCTGCTTGAACTAAGGCAGTATATAGATGACCTGTAAAATTCTTGCGATTATCTTCTCCTCTAAAACTCAGAAATACATCGTAGGCCCCCTTTGGTCTAGAGCGAGACGACTCTGGCTCTGTCATGGAAGCTACAGAAACTCTCGTCAATTCATAAACAAAGGGGTTGATAATATTTGACATTGTTGAACACTTCCATTATTTAGCAATGAGAAATAAATAACAATTGGAAGTGATCTGAGCAAATAGTTAAACTAAAAATATTCTATATGTTACTACCCAAATTTTGACCCACTTATTTTCATGTTTCGGAAAATAATAAAAAAATCAAAAAAAAATACAAAAATCCCAAAAATCTTGTTACAGGGGAAAAATTGAATAAATTGAGAATTTAACAGTCAATGCAGGTCAAAATCGCGTCAATTAGAAATGAAGGATCAAGTTGAAAGAAGCGCACAAGCTAAGGGCTGACTTGGAATTTTTGTGTTTTAAAACTTCTATAAATAGAAGGCATGACTACAAGAATAGGGGACCAAAAAAAAAAAGAAAAAAAAAAGACCCTCTCACTCTCACTCATACCCAAAAACCCTAGACACTAAAAAACCCTAGCAACTCTTTCTCTCAAAGGGGCTGCAGCTGCCGGCCCCCTTAGGGATGCTGCAGCCCCGTCTCCTCCTCTGGAACCCCCATTCTTTTCCTTTCCTTTTTTCATTTTTGTTTCCCGACCAGCTCCTGATCTTGCCCGTTTTCCTTTCTTTTTTCCTTCCCACACTCTCCTCTGGTCAGAGCCCCATTTTCCTTTTCTTTTGGCCATCAACAGCTGCAGCCCGCCCCTCTCTTCATTTTTTTTCTCTCTCGCCGCTCACTCCCTCTTTCCGGTCACTCATCTCCTCACCTCTGTCACGCCCTTCTCCTCCGGCCAGCTTCTCTTCCTCAGTTTCCCGTCCCCATTCTCCACTAAATCCAGCCCCCAGTAGACCCATTTCTCTTCCAGTAGCCAACAACCGTTCTCCACTTCCAACGTCCCACTCTCCTCACAAACAGCCCCGGCCAGCCCCCATAGCGGCAGCAACCCTCCTCTTCGCCAGCCCCATCTTCCTCCCCTTCGGCCAACAGACCACGATCTCCTTTCCTCTTCCACCCCGATCGGCCACCACATTTTCCTCCCGGCCTCACGACAGCCTTCATCTGCCAGTCCCGGCCATACCATCTTCTCTTCCTTTCCCCCATGACAGCCTCTCTCCCAGCCACATGAGACAGAGGGAGAACAAATCGAAAAGGACTAGAATGAGAGAAGAACACGCCGAGAAGGATAGATTTAAAATTTGAAGAGAACAGTTTGATTTTGTGCGTTTTGTGGCTGGATGTTGTTTTGTTTGTAGGTCTTCGGAACACCCTCACCGGCGAGGAAGAGAAGAAGATCAAGAGGAGAGTCGAAGGACAGCCTGAGAAGAAGAAGACCCGATCTGTGATTTTGAAAAATCTGAGAACAGACCCGAGAAGAAGAAGAAGGAAGAAAGGCAGATCTGCGATGTGAAGAGATTTTTGATTTTTGTTGTTTGTGTTTTGTTTGTTGTTTTGTTCGTTTGCAGGTCACCGAGAGGCCATCTCCGGCGAGAGAGAGGAAGGGAAGAGGCTGGTCGACCACCCCCCTGTTTCGCACTTTTCCGGCGGTGGCGCGTGATTCCACGCGCCGCCAGCGTTAGCGGCAGCGATGGCGAGCAGCGCCACCAAGACCACTGCACTGCCTCTGCCATTGTTCCTGCCTGGCTCACTGTTCCCGAGTATTTTTGCTTTGTAATTTTGTTTATGTGTTTATTTGATGTTGATTAAATGTTATTTATGAAATGTAATGAAAAGTAAATGAAAAGGACGATGTGTGTGTGAGTTGTATTTTATTGTTAAAATATGATGAAAAAAAAGAATGAAAAAAGAGATTGTGTGTGTGTGTGTGTTTTTATTTATTTCTTATGTTGTTTTGTTAAGGAAAAAGAATATAAAATAAAATAAAAAATGTGTTTTCTTTGTAAAAATCCAAAACCAATATTTCAAAAGTATAAAATTCTTTTTTTTGGAATTTATTATTCACACCTAATATTCGGATAAATAAATCTTAAAGGTTTTAAACCCAAAATATTCGGAGAAATGGTATGCTATTATTCACTTTTCGGTGTTTGGATAAATAAATCTTATTCAAAATATTCGACGGGAATAGTATGCTATTATTTACTTTTCGGTGTTTGGACAAATAAGTTCTAAAGATTTTATCCAAAATATTCGGCCGTAATGATAATAATAATCAACAAAATTCATTGAATATTTTCAAAGAAATAATCGATTTTTTTTAATTGTTATATTTTTTGTGAATAAATATGATTTATTGAAACATTTTAAATCACATCTAAATAGACAATGCAGCTTACCTCAGGTAAGGCGTATTAGGGGTGCTAATACCTTCCCTATACGCAACCAGTTCCTTACCCTTGAATCTCTGAGCAGACCAGTACAAATCGGGTGTTCCTAGCGACCCTTAACAGCAAGGTGGCGACTCCTCATCAAAACTCCACATTGCGAGAGCCAGGATCCCTCCCGGGACGCCGCGCGGGGACGTGCGACAGAATGGCGACTCCACTGGGGAAGGTATTTTTTCTGAAAAATATTGGACTAAGCTTTGAATATTTTGATGTGATTTATTTGTTTCAATCTGTTTGAATTTTAGGTGTTTATTTTTTGCAAGTCTTTTGCATTTTAATTTGTGCATATGTATATATGTATGTTCATGCGTTGTCAATTTATTTCAATTATATCATTGTAGTTTGCAACTTTAAGTTACGTGGGGGACTAGCAGCTTACCTATGACTTGAGCCAAGGTTGAAGTTTGTGTAAACCCCAACTCTTCGCTGAGAGCTTAGATGGTAGTGGTTGGTATACGTACCATCCCATTATCTGCTAAGACCCCATATTGCCTTTACGAAGGTGATCACTGGGACAGCAAGAGACCCTGTTTAGAGCCAAAAGTAGCAAACTCACGCTGAGAGCTTAGATGGTAGAGATTGGTATACGTACCATCCCATTATCTGCTAAGACCCTATATTGCCTTTACGAAGGTGATCACTGGGACAGCAAGAGACCTTGTTTAGAGCCAAAAGTAGCAAACCCACGCTGAGAGCTTAGATGGTAGTGATTGGTATACGTACCATCCCATTATCTGTTAAGACCCCATATTGCCTTTACGAAGGTGATCACTGGGACAGCAAGAGACCCTGTTTAGAGCTAAAAGTAGCAAACTCATCATTTGTTGTGTAAACCCCAACTCTTCGCTGAGAGCTTAGCCGGTAGTGATTGGTATACGTACCATCCCATTATCTGCCAAGACCCTATATTGCCTTTACGAAGGTGATCACTGGGCAGCAAGAGACCTTGTTTAGAGTCCAATGTAGCAAACTCATCCTTTGTTGTGTAAAGATTAGAACCAATAATTAGGGTGTGTGTTACCTTCATTCTGTTTTGCATTAAGGCAAACTCTTCCCGAGGCAATTTAAATTCAATAAGTGACACAGTAATCATCGCTTAGAAAATTTGCATTGTTGGGTTTAAGCAAAAATACAGTTTTTGTGTATCATACAATTGCTGAACGCATGTGTCACTTCTCAAAGGACGAGTTTGTCAAAAAAAAAAAAAATTGCATATGCATTTTTGCATGCATTCCTAAGGTTTTTGGTGTATCGTACAGTTGTCAAAAGCATGTGTCCCTCCCCGAAGGGCGAGTTCGTAAAAAAAAAAAAAAAAAATTTGCATATGCATTTTTATACGCATTCCCATAGTTTGGTGTATCATACAGTTGTTAAACGCATGGGTCACTTCTCAAAGGACGAGTTTGTCAAAAAAAAAAAAATAAATAAATAAATTGCATATGCATTTATATGCATTTTTATATGCATTTTTATATGCATTCCTAAGGTTTTTGTGTATCGTACAGTAGTCAGAAGCATGTGTCACTCTTTGAAAGACGATGTCCTAAAAAAAAAAAAAAAAAAATTTGCATATGCATTCCCATAGTTTTTGTATATCATAGACTAGTTTGTAATTTTTTTTTGCATATGCATTTTAACATGCATTCCCATAGTTTTTGTGTATCATGTAATTGTTACAATCAAGTTTCACTCCTAAACTGGTGAGCAAGCAAAAAAAAAAAAAAAAAAAATTTCATATGCTTTTCAAGATGCATTCTCACAAGTTTTTGTTTATCATGTAATTTTTATGATCACATGTCATTCCTTGAAGAAGTAAAAAAAAAAAAAAATCAGCATGCATATACATTTCTGCACCCATTGTTTTTGTTTAACATGTAATTTTTATGATCACGTGTCATTTCTCGAAGGAGTAAAAAAAAAAAAAGTTAGCATGCATGTACATTTCTGCACGCATTCGCATTGTTTTTGTTTATCATGTAATTATTGCGATTGCGCGTCCTTCCTCGGAGGTCGAGCCCGTAAAAAAAAAAAACAAGAAACATGCATATACATTTCAACATGCGTCATCACATTTTTTATTTAGCATGCAGTCATTACAAGAACGCGTCGCTCTTTAAAGGGCAAGTTTGTCCAAAAAAAAAACAAAAAAAAACATGCATATGCATTTCAACATGCATCTCCATAGTTTTGAAATAGGGGTCCCTCAATTTGTCATCCTCCGAAAAGTCTAGAGTCATTGGACATTTGATATTGCTGAGAAGAACCGGTTCCGATACAAAGTCATCATTCATGTTTCTTCTGCAAGCCCACAACAAAGTTCTCTGCTCTCTAGTGAAATCAAGTGGGACATATGCCCAGATATTATTTGGAGAGTGTTAGTGCAATCATCAATGGGGATTTTGGAAATTCAGGTTTTCTTTTGAGGAAGTGCGAGTAGTCCATTTTCGGAAGCAAGCATCAGTCGAAGAGTGTTCGTGCAATCATCAATGGGGATTGTGGAAATTCATGTTTTCTTTTGAAGGAGTGTGAGTAGTCCATTTTCAGAAAGCAAGCATTAGTGAAAGAAGTTGTCTGCCTGTTTAAAGTATCAAATTGATTTCTCTCCGGATTAGATGGGGTTATTGCGGCATTGTCAAATCAGAAAGTTTTATGCCGCCATGCACAGAAGACCATGTCATTTTGAGCACAATTTTGTCTCATTAAGCGAAGATGAATATCTTGGGTGAGAAGGCATAGTAGGATACTGTTGAATTTGTTCCGGTGTCTAAGAAGTCAAAGTATGTGCACTGCAAGATTACATTGCTCGAAAAAGCGAAAATTTCTGCCAAAAGAGTCTTTTCAGTGTATGATGAATTTTTTAATGATTTGCGCACTTTGGTGTTCTGACAAGAGTGCTTCCTAGCTTGAATCACTTTTTATGACCAACGAGGAGCGCGGTAAAAAAAAATAAAATCAGTGACACAATCCAGATGAAAGAGATGAACAGTTGCAAGAATATCAGTGATCAAGTGTGAAAGTTAACCAACAAAAGGCAAGTCAAGCTTTGTGGGGAATGTTATCGTCTGCAGTGTCAGCAATAAATCATCGCGAGCGTAAGCGAGATCAATGAGCAGTGGCAATACAGAAATGTTTGTTTGGAGAGTCTGAGAAAGTGTCGCATTGTCAATAACTTTCTCATGGAATTTCGGCTATCACTTTGTTTTGGGGTTAAATCATCATTTCATTGAAGCATGTGTTTTCATTGTCTTTTTGTTGTTTTGAAATCAAGAGATGTTTGACATTCTTATTTTGGACAAAATATTTTGATCAAACTCCAACATGCAAAAATTGAAGTTCTCATTTTTGAAAGTATTTTGATTGCAAAATTGACTCAACTGTTGTTAAAAGACATGATGACCAATACGAGGTGACCGAACAATTTTTGAGCCTATACATCGAGTTTTTGAACCTCATCATAGTACTAAGCTTTATTAGTATGCATATTGACATGTAATGGATTTGGAACTTATGGACCCGTGAATCATGCCCCTTGCATGTCCAAATCATTACATTGGACGAGGTCAAAATTTATCAGTTAAAACCAATTTTGCTTGAAATGACAAAGGGCCATCTTTGTTTATTTTCTTCACTATTCTTGAAATATGTATCCCTTGTTAATCCCAATTTGAGCCTGATATTATATTTTTTGAAAAAACACCCGACATGGATCACACCCTCACACTGGGGGCAAATACAGTAGGGGCCAATAAGAGATTTGTAGTTTGAGGATGCAGTGGCAACATGGGAATCAATAGAAGGGAGGATGTTTAACGATGAAAAACCAACATTGGGAACAATCAAATTGAGATAGGACATGATAAAAACCAAGAGTCAATGGGGAGGACAAGTTCAAAAAAACAAAAAAAAAAAAGAGAAAAAAAAAAGAATATTGAACTATGTCATGGCCGTTAGTACTTGTGGTCAAACCTCATGTGGGAAGAAATGTTAATGAGATTTTTTGAGTCTTCAAGATAAGTTGTCCATCAAAGGAAGATTGTGCAGAATTGTTTTGTTATACTATGTTGAGTACAACAAGAGATGAAATAACATTAGATGACAAATGATGGTTCAAGTTTTAGAATCCCCCTTTTAAGTTTGAAATTGTCAATGAAAGGAATGACATGATTCCTAGAGCATTGGTTGATTGTTAAAGAATCATGTTGAGATAATTAACGTATTTTGATGTGGTCTCTTCTACTAAGACAACAAGAGCAAAGGAGTTAATGACTAGATGATGGTGATCCTAGGTCTTCGAAACCCTTAAACACTTTTTGAGCCTATGAATATCCCTTTCTTTTATAGCCATGAACCATAGCCTCATTACATGCTTGTAAAAGTCCTTCTTGATCAAGCGAGCAATTTTAACTGATAAGTGGCGCTCTCAAAATTTGTTAGAGTTTTTCCATTAGGGTTATAATTTCATGAAAAAGTTGCAAGTTGTTATGCATATTGATAAGGTATGTACTGAAAGATGAGACAAATTTTTCAACTGAACTTCAAGTTTTTACTCAGCTCTAAATGTTTGAAAACCACAAATCATCACTTCATCATGTAAGGACATGCCCCAAAATCTGAGATTAGAATTGAAACCCAAAAACCATAAAAGACCATTTCAATCTCACAATGAGTCAATTACTGTTTGCAAAATACGAAATATTTTCAGGTCTGCATTTATTGGATATCGTGTGTTGGGTATTTGACCAAATGAATTTGATTTTCAACAAATGGCATCTCTTTGATTTTATTTGCAATGATTAGACTTTGGAAGCACATGATCTTTGAAATCAGTGACTTAATTCTAAAACAAGAAAGATTTATAGAAAATATTGACTGGATTTGAAGAATCCTTGACATTGACAATTCTCGGCTATCATCGGAATGCTCAGCACTTAGAGGCCGAAATGTGGATCTTGATAGGAATGCAAATAATTTCACATCAGCTTGGGGGCAAAGAAGCATAAGCAAATGATTGATTTAGTGAAATTCATCAAGGAGCACCAACAGATTCAACTCAGGGCAACATGGCTTAATAGAGAGTGATGGTGTGGTAAGCTTCAGCAGTGATTGAGAATAAGATTGCATTTGAAGGGCAACTTCAGATTTCAGAAATATCATCTTACTCGCAGATTTGTTTGTCTCCAAAGATTTGTTGCATGGTTGTATTTTCATAAGTATTGAAGAGTGCATGCCATCAAGGTTGATCATGGGATAATTGTTGCGAAGCTAGTCGACTCAAGGTTCAATTCACCGCATGAATATGAGAGACAAAAAAAAACCTCGTTAATGACAATATCATATTTCTTTGCAAACAAAAAGGATTTTGTTTAGAAGAAATTGAGTCTATGACGAAGAGTTTAAGATTGCATGGCCGGAACATTTGCATCGGCTCAGGGCGAGATTGATCACAAGCTAAGAGAAATTTATTGATGATAGCATGGAGCATGCACCGATGAGTTTTTGATGCATTTATGGATGACTTGAAAATTCCATGAAGGTTGATGATGACATACTGCAAGAGAAACATGACTCGATTGATTAATTAACTGATCGACAACCGAAGATAAGGTCGGCACTAGCATGTTTTGCAATGATTGTTAGCAAACACACGCAAACCCAGGAGTTGTTATTGAGAGATTCCAAGAAAATTGATGGTTGGTTACACTCCTTCACGGTGAATCAAACAATACCACACCTGGGGGCAATGTTAAACTTGATAAGCACTGAGAGCAGAGATCATCGCAGATACGCCAGAAGAAGTAATGCGCTTGAGACTTGATGAATGAATGACAACAAAGCTTTGGAGGCTGGGCAAAAACATTCTACGACAATGGAGCATCAGAAAAAGGGGACCTATATTTCTTAGGTAAGTATACATGCATCACCATGCATTGCATTATATTTTTTAGGTAAGTATACATGCATTACCATGCATTGCATTAGAAAAAAAGGGACCTATATTTCCTAGGTAAGTATCCATGCATCATCATGCATTGCATCCCCATCTTCATCAGCTTTCATCTGGGTAGGTCACCCATAATAATTAGACCCCATTTTTCATCATCATCCATTCGGGTAGGTCACCCAGAAAAATGAGACCAAGCTAGCCGAGTAGGTCACCCAGAAAAATGAGACCACGCTAGCCGGGTAGGTCACCCAGAAAAATGAGACCACGCTAGCCGGGTAGGTCACCCAGAAAATGAGACCCTTCCATCTTCCATTCGGGTAGGTCACCCGTAAAAATGAGACCCCTCCATCTTCCATCCGGGTAGGTCACCCGTAAAAATGAGACCCAATCCTCCACCCGGGTAGGTCACCCGTAAAAATGAGACCCAATCCTCCATCCGGGTAGGTCACCCGTAAAAATGAGACCCAATCTCCCATCCGGGTAGGTCACCCTGAAAAATGAGACCCTTCCATCTTCCATCCGGGTAGGTCACCCGTAAAAATGAGACCCTTCCATCTTCCAGCCGGGTAGGTCACCCGTAAAAATGAGACCCTTCCATCTTCCAGCCGGGTAGGTCACCCGTAAAAATGAGACCCTTCCATCTTCTAACTCGGGTAGGTCACCCGTAAAAATGAGACCCTTCCATCTTCTAACTCGGGTAGGTCACCCAGAAAAATGAGACCCTTCTAACATTCTAACACGGGTAGGTCACCCAGAAAAATGAGACCCTTCTAACATGCTAACACGGGTAGGTCACCCAGAAAAATGAGACCCTTCTAACTGCTAACACGGGTAGGTCACCCAGAAAAATGAGACCCTTCTAACTGTTAACCCGGGCAGGTCACCCGTCATAATCAGACCCGGGTAAGTCATCCGTCACTATCGAGACTCTTTCAATTGGGTAGGTCACCCGTCATAATCAGACCCGGGTAAGTCATCCGTCACTATCGAGACTCTTTCAATTGGGTAGGTCACCCGTCATAATCAGACCCGGGTAAGTCATCCGTCACTATCGAGACTCTTTCAATTGGGTAGGTCACCCGTCATAATCAGACCCGGGTAAGTCATCCGTCACTATCGAGACTCTTTCTACTTGGGCAGGTCACCCGTCATAATTAGACCCGGGTAAGTCATCCGTCACTATCGAGACTCTTTCATCAGGGCAGGTCACCCGTCATAATCAGACCCGGGTAAGTCATCCGTCACTATCGAGACTCTTTCATCAGGGCAGGTCACCCGTCATAATCAGACCCGGGTAAGTCATCCGTCACTATCGAGACTCTTTCATCAGGGCAGGTCACCCGTCATAATCAGACCCGGGTAAGTCATCCGTCACTATCGAGACTCTTCTATCTAATTTCTTTTATTTGTGCAGGTCACCCATCATAATGAGATCATCTCCACCATTTTAATTTAATTTAATTTATTTTCTTTATTTTTCTTTACAACGCTTACTATTTAAAGTCTTTTGCAAGACTTTAGTCGTAAGCATTGTAAAGAGGGGACAACTGTTGCTACCCAAATTTTGACCCACTTATTTTCATGTTTCGGAAAATAATAAAAAAATCAAAAAAATACAAAAAATACAAAAATCCCAAAAAATCTTGTTACAGGGGAAAAATTGAATAAATTGAGAATTTAACAGTCAATGCAGGTCAAAATCGCGTCAATTAGAAATGAAGGATCAAATTGAAAGAAGCGCACAAGCTAAGGGCTGACTTGGAATTTTTGTCTTTTAAAACTTCTATAAATAGAAGGCATGACTACAAGAATGGGGAAAAAAAAAGAAAGAAAAAAAGACCCTCTCACTCTCACTCATACCCAAAAACCCTAGACACTAAAAAAACCTAGCAACTCTTTCTCTCAAAGGGGCTGCAGCTGCCGGCCCCCTTAGGGCTGCTGCAGCCCCGTCTCCTCCTCTGGAACCCCCATTCTTTTCCTTTCCTTTTTTTCATTTTTGTTTCCCGACCAGCCCCTGATCTTGCCCGTTTTCCTTTCTTTTTTCCCTTCCCACACTCTCCTCTGGTCAGAGCCCCATTTTCCTTTTCTTTTGGCCATCAACAGCTGCAGCCCGCCCCTCTCTTCATTTTTCTTTCTCTCTCGCCGCTCACTCCCTCTTTCCGGTCACTCATCTCCTCACCTCTGTCACGCCCTTCTCCTCCGGCCAGCTTCTCTTCCTCAGTTTCCCGTCCCCATTCTCCACTAAATCCAGCCCCCAGTAGACCCATTTCTCTTCCAGTAGCCAACAACCGTTCTCCACTTCCAACGTCCCACTCTCCTCACAACCAGCCCCGGCCAGCCCCCATAGCGGCAGCAACCCTCCTCTTCGCCAGCCCCATCTTCCTCCCCTTCGGCCAACAGACCACGATCTCCTTTCCTCTTCCTCCCCGATCGGCCACCACACTTTCCTCCCGGCCTCACGACAGCCTTCATCTGCCAGTCCCGGTCATACCATCTTCTCTTCCTTTCCCCCATGACAGCCTCTCGTCCAGCCACATGAGGCAGAGGGAGAACATATCGAAAAGGGCTAGAATGAGAGAAGAACACGCCGAGAAGGATAGATTTAAAACTTGAAGAGAATAGTTTGATTTTGTGCGTTTTGTGGCTAGATGCTGTTTTGTTTGTAGGTCTTCGGAACACCCTTACCGGCGAGGAAGAGAAGAAGACCAAGAGGAGAGTCGAAGGACAGCCTGAGAAGAAGACCCGATCTGTGATTTTGAAAAATCTGAGAACAGACCCGAGAAGAAGAAAAAGGGCAGAAGAAAGAAGAAAGGCAGATCTGCGATGTGAAGGGATTTTTGATTTTTGTTGTTTGTGTTTTGTTTGCTATTTTGTTCGTTTGCAGGTCACCAAGAGGCCATCTCCGGCGAGAGAGAGGAGGGGAAGAGGCTGGTCGACCACCCCCCTGTTTCGCACTTTTCCGGCGGTGGCGCGTGATTCCACGCGCCGCCAGCGTTGGCGGCGCGTGGGCAGACGCGCCACCAAGACCACTGCACTGCCTCTGCCATTGTTCCTGCCTGGCTCACTGTTCCCGAGTATTTTTGCTTTGTAATTTTGTTTATGTGTTTATTTGATGTTGATTAAATGTTATTTATGAAATGTAATGAAAAGTAAATGAAAAGGACGATGTGTGTGTGAGTTGTATTTTATTGTTAAAATATGATGAAAAAAGAATGAAAAAGAGATTGTGTGTGTGTGTGTGTTTTTTTTATTTATTTATTTCTTATGTTGTTTTGTTAAGGAAAAAGAATATAAAAATAAAATAAAAAATGTGTTTTCTTTGTAAAAATCCAAAACCAATATTTCAAAAGTATAAAATTCTTTTTTTTGGAATTTATTATTCACACCTAATATTCGGATAAATAAATCTTAAAGGTTTTAAACCCAAAATATTCGGAGAAATGGTATACTATTATTCATTTTTCGGTGTTTGGATAAATAAATCTTATCCAAAATATTCGGCGGGAATAGTATGCTATTATTTACTTTTCGGTGTTTGGACAAATAAGTTCTAAAGATTTTATCCAAAATATTCGGCCGTAATGATAATAATAATCAACAAAATTCATTGAATATTTTCAAAGAAATAATCGATTTTTTTTAATTGTTATATTTTTTGTGAATAAATACGACTTATTGAAACATTTTAAATCACATCTAAATAGACAATGCAGCTTACCTCAGGTAAGGCGTATTAGGGGTGCTAATACCTTCCCTATACTCAACCAGTTCCTTACCCTTGAATCTCTGAGCAGACCAGTACAAATCGGGTGTTCCTAGCGATCCTTAACAGCAAGGTGGCGACTCCTCATCAAAACTCCACATTGCGAGAGCCAGGATCCCTCCCGGGACGCCGCGCGGGAACGTGCGACACTATAAATAGACTTGTAAACAGATATATAGAGAAGAGTTAATTAAAACATATATTTTTAAAAAGAAAACTCTTAATAAAAAAAGCATTATTTCCCCCTCTTTTTCTTCAATTTCATAGCAACCGAGCACGAGATATCTCTACCTTACCTGTGGAGATCAAACTGACAGGCTTGCTGAAGTCAGCTTTTCTTCTCTTTCGCGAGGATGAATCGTCTTCTTCATCTTTGGATTGCTTGCGTTTTTCTTTCTGCATTTCTAAAATAGATACTTGAAGACCTACAAGGAACTCAATAAACTGGTCAATCATCATCTATCTGAACGTAAAGCCTTCAAGTTATGAGTAAGGACATGAAATTAAAACATGCAAGGAAGAGTTAGCTATTCCACCAGCTATGAAATTGCAGCAATCGGAGAGAGATTTTAGCTGATCAATACTACTTCCAGCTGGCTTAGTTTGTTAACAAGAAGCAAGACTGCTGTCCTGAAACAATTAATATTGCTGAAAGGATGACTGCAAGCATGCAAGCAGCAGAAACAACTTCAAAGGTTACCTCTGTATTGTGTTTATGAGGTGGTCGGATTCCAGCTACTCGGTGACTTTAAAGATCAAATTCCACCAATCGGAAAGGCTAGATGTAAAGTCATGAGGACTGAAGGATAGTGGAGGCAAAATTGTTTCAGAGAAAGAATAAGCTTTCTTGCAAATTTCTAGCAATGCTATAGTAATCGAAGATAACATACAAAGGAAAGGGAGCAAGGAAATTTATAGCTTGTTGTGGGTGCCTAATAGTTCATGCTTCGGAGCAAATGGCTTGCGGATATGATGCCCTGGCCGTGTTTGAAAATTAAATTATTCAGACAATTTATTGCATTCAAAGCAATAGTAATCAACATACAAAGGAAAGGAGCAAGGAAATTTATTGCATGATTTTCCACACGGCAAAATATTCAATTGGGTGCCTTCATCTGTTTGGTTTGCGGTCTCAAAGGGTATAGACTTCAACAATCAACTATGGGTGTGAACAAGACGACTTTGACTCGCAGTCTGTTGATTGAATCTAAAAATCATGATTTTATGTTTTTATATCAAATTATTAAAATAAAAAATATTAATTTGTTATTTTTAAGTAAATATATTTTTAAAATCCATCCAAATAAAAATATAATATCTAATATGCATTAAATTAAGTAGCAAATTAATCTCAAAATATTTTTTTAAAAAATATAACTAATCAATTAAATATCATTAACAAATCAGACACTTAAAGTTTAAGATTTGAATTACACTTGTTATATTTTATTATGATTATAACTCCTGTATAAAAACTAGTGACTTGCCATGTTCTTGTGTGGAAAATTTGCAGTGGCACAATGTTGATGTTGTCAAGACTTCCTAGTAGGGTTGTAGGTGTAAGTTTGTTTTAGTTGTTAATAAATCCTATATGTAGAAATAAGTTAATTGTTTTGATTCTGACTTAGTCGTATACCACATTGTTAAGATTGCAAAGCATGGGTTGCATATTTTCAACAACGATGCCATGACAACTAAAAGCAACTTTGTGCAACCTGCAATTCCAAAGGCTAAAAGACTTGAAGGCTAAAAATTATTTGTTCCAAGCCATTGATCGATCAATCTGGAGATGATATTGAAGAAACATACCACTAAAGATATTTGGGACTCTTTGAAGCAAAACTATCAAGGCACAACATGCGTCAAACATGCATAATTACATGCTCTTCACAAAGAGTTTGGAATTATACATATGAAAAAAGGGAAATAAGTTAATGAGTACTTTGAATGAACTCTTATCCTAAACAGTAAGATGCAGATTCATGGGGGGATGGATGATACGGTGGTCATAGAATATATTTTATGATCGATGGCTATTAAATATGACTATGTGGTTTACTCCATTGAAAAGTCAAATGATCTTGACATCTTGTTTATTGATGAACTGCAAAGCAACTTGTTGGCACTTGAGCATAAGATGGGGAGACATATGGTAGATGAGCGGGCTTTGAAGGTTACTTATATTGTCAAAAAAGTGGGTGAGGTTGACGCCGTAGTTTAGAGGAAGAGGACAAGGAAAAGGTAGATGGATTTTACAAGTCTACCATTGAATGTTATGATTGTTATGAACATGGGCATTTTCAGTGAGAATGTCCTAAGAAGTAGAAGGATTCGAAAGGTGTCTGCATAGACACTAGTGAAAAAATGTTATTGATGGCTTACATGGATATCAAAGAGGTTGATAAAGAAGAATTATAGGTTTTGGACTCGGGATGTAACAATCACATGTGTGGCAAGAAGGAGATGTTCACAAATTTGGATGATACTTTTAGGAAATCTGTAAATATAAGGAATAATTCAAGCTTGGTTTGGCAAGGAAAAGGAAATGCTTGTATGGAAGTCAATGGAATCATGCAAGTCATCGTTGAAGTATTTTATGTGCTCGATTTATAGAAAAAATTACTAAGCATCAGACAATTGCAAGAGAAGAGTCTTATTTATCTTATACAACATGACATGTGTAAGATTTATCATTCAGAGAGAGGACTAATACGGGAGATGAAAATAGCAGCAAATCAAATGTTTATCGTACTAGCTCACACACAATCACCATAAGGACAGAAGTGTTTCGACACCATTGCAGATGATCAATCTCATTTATGGCATCACAGATATGGATAGATATTTGGGTTGGAGTGGTTTAAACATCCATCAACAAAAGAATATGGTGAAGGGCTTACCAAAATTCCAAGCATACATTAAATTTTATGAAGAATATTTAGTGGGAAAGCATGGGTGTACTACTTGGATGAAAAATCAGAATCTCACAATTTCATAAGTTTGAACATAAGGTTAAAAAGGAAACTAGTTCAAGCACAAAACGTCTGCGTAAAAATCATGGAGTTCATAGATTTTTGCAAAGTGAATGGAATTCAAATAAATTTGACAACTACCTGCACTCCCTAACAAAATGGCATCACAAAATGGAAGAACCAAACTATTATGAACATGGTTCGAAGCATGCTTAAAAATAAATAAATTCAATGAACTTTCTAGCCAGAAGTAGTCAATTGGACCATATATATACTCAACAAAAGTCCAACTTTCAATATGTTTCTTCAATATCGTCTCCAAGATTGAATGATCAAAGCCTAGAAAAAATAATTCTTAGCCTCCAAGTCTTTTAGACTTTGATTAGCAATGGTCTTCTTATGTTCATCGGTAATATTGCTCTCGTATGATCCTATAGGAATTCCAGTGTCTACCAAACTCCAATATATATTCTGTAGAGCGAAAGCAATTCTCCATGATCATCCTGCAATGATCATAATGTCGATCAAACTTTGAAATTGCAAGTTACACAAAGCTACTTTTAGTTGTCATGGCTTCGTTATTGAATGATGAAATTATCTTCACTCAAGCCCTGTGAAGAGACTCTGATACCAAATACTGTGAACCTTATTTGAACACTCACGAAATAGATGTAAATATAAATTTGCTTGGATACTTAAATGCTGGGAAAATCTCAATTATAAAATCAAAAAACAAATATGACAATAAATTGAAAGCTAAAAATATAAAAACATAAAATCTTGATATTTAGATTCAATTAATGGACGGCGAGTCAAAGTCGTCATGTTCACACCCATAATTGCTTGTTGACATCTATACCTTTAGATTTTGAGGGCATCGAACGAGACACGCAAACGAAAACCAAACGAGAGATAAAGGCAGCCAGTTGCTCGGAAATTGTCTGAATATTTTGCCGTGTGGAAAATCATGCCATTAATTTGAATGCGATGCTGCAAAAACATGCCCCACAACAAGCAAGAGCTTTAAATTTCCTTGCTCCCTTTCCTTTTATATGATCATTAAAGTCACCGAGTAGCTGGAATCCGACCACCTCATAAACACCATACAGAGGTAACCTTTGACGTTGTTTCTACTGCTTGCGTGCTTGAAACTTTTTTAGTTTCATCTTTTCAGCAATATTAATTGTTGCAGGACAGCAGTCTTGATGGGCTGAGTTGAATAAACGAGTTTGTGTAGTTGAAAGAAAGTGACGTCCTTCAGTTCTGAGATGTCAAACTAAGGCAGCTGGAAGCAGTATTGATCAGCTATGGACTTCTATATTTCTCTGTAGTTGTGTGTACAAGTTCATTTATATACTTCAAGTCTTATAAAATCAAGAAATTTAATTATTCAAATAAATTTTAATCTACTATGAAAAAGTGAGCCATCTCCTCCCCCTTCTCTTGAATTCTCTGTTGTATTGCACTTGCTCTTCCAGTAGGTGCATGCTCAGGCAGAGGTGGCTCTCCTACAAGTGAGGCAGGCTGCAACTTTATCAATCCATGGCCAAGTCCTGCTACCCCTAGTAACAACGGGTCACCTTCCTCTAGGCTCACGAGGTTCCAAAGGAAGCTCATTTTTCATTGTTGCATTAAAAATTACAATTACAAAATTAACTAGAAGAGACCACAGTTAACAGTGTCTTTGCTATGTACGATGGAAAATTCACATCAAAAAGTTGAGTGAAAGATGCATAGGAATCAGCAGACAACATGGTTGTTTTGTATTTTTCCCCACCCATTGTTCAAAATAAAATTATATAATTGTCCATGTAACAATTACATAACGATTGATAATTTACTACACAATAAAAATTTATGATGCCAAATTGGTTATGGGGATCTATTATAATAAGATGCCAAAGGGGTTCCGCTACCATGAAGAAGGATGTTTTCTAGAAGTAGTCATACAATCGAAGCTATTATTATAAGCTTTTTAGCATATGGTTTACGGATCTATGAAAAAAAGGCTTGGTGTTTGTTTTTGTTTGGTATGTTTGGGTCGTCAACAATAATCTAGTTTTCAATGAAAAAGAAAATTATTGCATTTTTTGGGTAAAATATGAGATCAGATTTATTATGAATGAAGTAGAGGAGTTGGCAATTCAAAAGGCATTGTTTTTTCTCGTCAATGGATTAGAGTAAGATTTTTAGTCCTTGGCTTTTGAATTTCTTGAGTTTTACTCCATTAGGGTTAATTTTCAATCTTGTGTTTCCTTTCAATCTTTGATCTTTCCATATTAGTAATTCAAGGCAAATTTCCACGTTGTGCAAACCTAACTAGAATAATTATTATTTTTACTAGTTTTATTTTATTTAGAGTTAGCTCATCAGACAATTAGATTTCCAAAGACAAGAAATGAGTTTCCCTCACACATTATTTTTGTGTTTTAATTTGTTTTTACATGTTCCTAAAATATATAGATAATTACACAAGCGCTTCAATTCGTCAAGAAAAAAATTGTGAGCAGTTGACATTTAACTCAAAAAACAATTCTTTATTAATTAATTTTATACAACAATGCTATAATATCATAACTAAGAAGGCATGAAATTTCGAAATTTCACAAAGAAATCCTTGACAAAGAATATCATAACTAAGAAAGATGCAAGGATTTGGTGTTCTAGATAGTTAAATTTTCCTCCTCTTAAATTGGTCAAAACCGGGGCCCAGATGAGATATATAATGATCCAAAGTTCCACGTAGCTCTAGGCTAGTACTGAGAAATTGGATAAATCTTCCATTGGAAATTCTTCCACTTGAGTAAATCGGCTTTCCACTTCTCAATTGTACTAAATGATATGGAACCATAAAGGGGATGATAAAGCATATGACTTGTTGGTGAAGATATCACATTATCACTTTTAATGTTGGCATCCCACTCTACTGCTTCGAATGAATCCAAATCCACTATTACAAGGATCCCACATTGTTTCACATTAATGTCTTCGCTCCCCAAATTCACATACAATTCCAACTCTTCGTGTCCACAACATTCTTCCATTGCCATCTCACTTAAACTTATGTATCTTACCCAACTAAGAGGACAATAGAGTCCCACTACTTGTGTAGTTTCAAACAATTGCATACCGTTGCTCTTTTTTCTTATAATAGCTTTGATGGTATGACGACTACTAAAAAACATCCTTGAACTTAAAGCCCAAAAAACCAATCCCTGGAATACTGGAGGTATATGAAATGATAATGAACATCCTTCTGCACGGTATCTGAATCCATTTGGATGCTTCCAACAAACGAGACTCATAAGCAAACTGGCATCGATGTTTTGAATATGATATCCATAACAACAATTGTAAGATGCCTGTGTATATTTCATTTCAAAGATTAGTGCTGAAATTTTAAACAATAATCAATGTATATGAATATGTATCAATTCAATATAGCAGTATCAATTGTGTGTTTATTTGTGTGCAAGAGAGAATGAAATTGTACCTCAACAAGACTCTTATTATTATTTGATAAATTGTAGGCGATATCAGGAGATATAATCCAGCCATGATTACTTGAACACCTATGCAAAGTCATATTTGAATTATTTTTTGATTGGATTGGCAGTCTTACTCTCTCCATTGATTTGCAGCCGATCGCATCTAAGAGTTTTAAATTTGAGGGAAGCTTTGAGATTGATACAAGATTCTTGCAATGCGAAACTCTCAAAAGCTGAAGCTTAGGAAGGACGCTGATGCTTGAAGGCAGACTGAAGAAAATGTTTCCTGATATATTCAATTCCTCCAGAGCAACCAAACCACCAAAATCAACACAATTAGTTATGCGTTCAGACAAACCATAATAAGCAAGTCTTAGTTTTCTCAATAATCTCCAACTAAAACAAGTTGGCAGCAAAGCTTTCCATTCTAAAACACTTGATGGAATCCATGATGAAATTGGTGATGGCCAAGATGTAAAAGATGGTGCATCGGAATTGAAATTGTATCCACACAATGACAACTTCCTTAGATACTTTAAATGTTCAATTGAAGCAAGAAATTGCTCGTTGTTAATTCCATCTGCTAGCAGCTCAGTAAAGGATTCCATACCACCCATGTGCTCCGGTAACTTCTCAAGTTGTGAACACTCACAAATATTCAAAATCTCAAGAGACTTTGCACTGCAAATGCTTTGGGGAAGAGTCTTTATCCTCTGACATCCCTTTAGATTTAAGAAAATGAGGCTCTATAAATGTCCAACAGATTGATGCACCTCGACTAGACTCAAGCAACCTTCCAGCAGGAGTTTCTCTAGACTTGTACTGTGCAAGTTTGGTGTTTTAACAAGATTCTTTGAATAACTGAGATTAAGGATTTTTAGTTTGTTGAGAATCTGTAAGAGCAGTGAGGAAAATAACGAAAAAGTAATCATCAAAGTTTGCAACTTATGAGTATAAATTACATCAAGGAAAATTTTTGGAGGATTGTAGAATGTTACGCACCTTTTGTTCCTTCCATAATTCTTTGATGTTACTATACTGCATCTCAAGAACAACTACGTTGTCTAGCATAAAATCATAAGCAACTTAGGAGGGGATGTTAATGTTTAAGCTGCTCACAGGTATTGAAGAGTGTTGATGTTTGTAAACCAATAAACCTTGGGGAAGAAAAAACTAAAGAAAGACACCAAATATATGATTTGAAGGCCGAAAAAAGTCACGAAGATAAGATGGAAAATGAAATTCAGAATGAAGAGGTAAGTAATGAAAGTAGAGAATACCTTCACTCAACTGCTGCTGAAAATCAGACTATAAAGGAGTCATTTGTAGATGAAGCAGGATTCGAGATACACCTTGAAAATCAAAAGAATGGTTCATATAAATTCGATGAGGAATCACAAACATAAGCAACACATCTATTGTGTGATAATATGTCAGCAATCTCAATGGCTCGAAATCCATATTGAGGTTGAAGCTTGGTGTCAAACCCATAAGCAGCTTAGGAGGGGATGTTAATGTTTAAGCTGCTCACAGGTATTGAAGAGTGTTGATGTTTGTAAACCAATAAACCTTGGGGAAGAAAAAACTAAAGAAAGACACCAAATATATGATTTGAAGGCTGAAAAAAGTCACGAAGATAAGATGGCAAATGAAATTCAGAATGAAGAGGTAAGTAATGAAAGTAGAGAATACCTTCACTCAACTGCTGCTGAAAATCAGACTATAAAGGAGTCATTTCTAGATGAAGCAGGATTCGAGATACACCTTGAAAATCAAAAGAATGGTTCATATAAATTCGATGAGGAATCACAAACATAAGCAACACATCTATTGTGTGATAATATGTCAGCAATCTCAATGGCTAGAAATCCATATTGAGGTTGAAGCTTGGTGTCAAACCCATAAGCAACTTAGGAGGGGATGTTAATGTTTAAGCTGCTCACAGGTATTGAAGAGTGTTGATATTTGTAAACCAATGAACTTTGGTGAAGAAACAACTAAAGAAAGCCACCAAATATATGATTTGAAGGCCGAAAAAAGTCACGAAGATAAGATGGAAATTGAAATTCAGAATCAAGAGGTAAGTAACGAAAGTAGAGAATACCTTCACTCAATTGCTGCTGAAAATGAGACTATAAAGAAGTCATTTCTAGATGAAGCAGGATTCGAGATACACCTTGAAAATAAAAAGAATGGTTCATATAAATTCGATGAGGAATCACAAACATAAGCAGCACATCTATTGTGTGATAATATGTCAGCAATCTCAATGGCTCGAAATCCATATTGAGGTTGAAGCTTGGTGTCAAACCCATAAGCAACTTTGTGTTGGTGGGAGAGACCACTGGTGGTGGCTTTGAAACACTCAAAATAGATAAAACACACAATTTTATTTCAACAAAAAAAATCACAGAGGTTTGAATGCACTTTCAAAACAACTCTCTTTCTCTTGTGTTTTACTCTCTAATATCTCCCACTTATCTTTTCTCCTTAACTAAGCTTCCTATTTATACACAAAATGAAAGCTAGATATTTTTACTTTAAGATAAGATTTTCTGCAAGTTGGAGCAGGAGAGGTGGTGGACACAGGCAGCTTGCTCTGAGTTTATCCCACACATAGATGGTGGATATTTTGCATATTGAGTTTATCCTAACAAATTCCCCCTTTAAACTCAATCGAGAGATGTCATGCCAAGCATGAACTTCAGTCTGATAAATATATCTCCCTTCAATGGCTTTGTGAAGATATCTGCAACTTGATCATTTGTTTTGCAAGAGATCAATTCAACTTCTTTGTTCTTCACATGCTCCCGGATAAAGTGATGACGTGTATCGATGTGTTTGCTTCTTTCATGATACACTGGATTCTTTGCTAATGCAATCCCTGATTGATTATCAATATAAATCTCCGTCAGATCTTCTTGAGGAAATCCCAAGTGCTTCAGCATATTCCTTAAGCATATTAAATGGCATACAACTGAGTTGGCAGCAACATACTCAGCTTCACAACTTGATAACGTCACTATCGATTGCTTCTTGGATGACCATGTGAAAGATGTGTCTCCCATAAAAAATACAAACCCTGTTGTACTTTTCCTTTCATCCAAATCTCGACCCCAATCACTATCTGAGTAGCCAATAAGTTTAAAGTTCTTACTTGATGTATAGAACATACCTTCACTTATTGTTCCTTTGATGTAGCTGTTGTAACCCAATTTTGGGTCATGCCCCAAAACTATCAGAAAATAACAAAAAAATAAAATAAAATGGAAGATGGTGTCGGTAGAAAAATCAAGTTAAAATTTTGAACATTTTTGAAAAATCGATTGCACCCTTTTTGTGCCCAGAAATGAGAAAAAAACGCGGATCCAAAGCTAAAGTAATTTATTATGAAATAAATCCGCGTATAAATTAAGTCAAAATATAATTATATTTTTTATGGACCGATTTGATACAGTCGTTGGTTAATAAAAGCGTAATTATATTCAGGGGTTAATTTAGGTGCGGTTGAAGGGTTTAATTAAGCTTGACGACTTAATTATACTTTAAATGGATCGAATTAATTTTATTAAAGGCCTAGTCATTAAGAAATCAAGTGCTTAAATTTAATTCGGGCTCAATTGATGATGTTTGAATTTTCATTGATCAATTTGAATTTTTTTTCAAGCCAATTAAGCGAAATCGGGGACCTAATTGGACAAATTAAGAGTTTTATGGTCGAGCGAGGACTATATGGCACAGAGAAAAATCAAGGACCAAATGTGCGCAAAACAAAGTTACCGTTGAATTTTTCACAAAGGACATAATTGCACAAGATCATAAATTGAAGTTCAATTAAGGGTGCAATTGGAGGAGTAACAAATGGAGGGACCAAATTGTATTTTACACAAAAAACCAACAAAGTTTGCGTCCCCAACAAAACCCCACTTTGAAGACAAAACTCTCAACCATCCACATGGGATTTTGGAGTTAAAAGACAAAGACATTGAGCTACCCATTTTTTTTCTTGAGCCATGAAAAACCCATGTTTTGAGGAAAAAGACCATTTGTTTTATACCTGTCGGATAAAAGAAAAAAGGAGAGATTTCGGGATTTTTCTGCTTTTTCGTCTTTGAGACCCGGGATCCGGATACATTGGGGTTTTTTCAAAAATTTGTTGGTTTCTTTTGCTTGAGTGCCGGTTTTGGCTGAAATAAAAGGAAAGAGGAAGAAAATAAAAAAAGTCAGCTCGATCTCTCTCTAGGCTCGACGTCTCCCGGACGGATTGAAACGAGGGGCTCATATTCCCTCTCGGTAAGCTGCCTTTGGTTGAAAAAACACGCCACCATAGAATCACGATCACGCCTTTTCTCTCGACCTCGGCTTCTCCTCTTCTGCCCGTGCCTCTGTCTCCCTCTGCCTCTAAGTCTGTAAGAAGAGAAGAGACCACCAGCCCTCACGGCTTCCACCCGACCACAAAACCTCCTCTCCCTTGCTCTCTCGATCTCTGTTATCTCTCCCTTTCTCAGCCTTGGTCTCCCTCTCTCTCTCTTTAATAAAAAACCGAAGCTTCCTCCTCTCTCTCTACATTTCGGGGTTGTTTAAACCATCACCCCGGACCACCTAAAACCACCACCTTTCACCACCATTAGCTCCCAAGACCCTCAGCGACTCGGCCCTCATCTCCGTGAAGAAAACCGAGCAACGACCCTACCACGACCACTACCGACCAGTGACTTAGGCCCTCTTTCAGCGAGCACAGTGGCCATTTCGGAAACTCACGACGACCCGTAGATTCCCCTCACCCTCCTCTACCTCCCGGTCTGAACCAGTTCTCTTTTCTTCATACTTGAAAAACTTGCAAGTTACTGTATATCGGCTTCTTCTCTGCGAAACGAAACCCGAGTTCTTGTTGAGGGTAGCAGGTCGGGTCAGTCCGGGCCACGGCCCGGTTCAGTAACGACGTCTGGGCCACGGCCCAGACCCGCTCGACGTCTGGGCCACGGCCCATACCACATAAAGTCGAATTTGTCGACCAGTAGGAGACCACTGAATTGGCGACCAGATGGAAAAGGGTGAATGTGCGACCATTCACCGAATATAATATATATATAATAATATAATAATATAAATAATAATATAAAAATAATAAAAAATATAAAAAAATATAAAAAAAACATAAAAATATTTTTATTTTTATACAAAAAAATCCTAAAAAAAATGTGTTATTTTTCTTGCATAAGGCCAATACACTAGCATATTTTAAAAATTGTTTTCTTTTAAAAAAAATATATATTATCTTGGGTTTTTGAAGAAAAAATGAATTTTAGCATGGATTTTGCTAAAGGAAAAATCATTTCTTGCATTTTGAGATTTTACAATATGTTTGTAAAATCCAAAGGGTATTGGCCAATATTCAAAAAAATATAAAAAAACTTTTCGGTGATTCATATCATTTATTTTCCGGAGTTGGGATAAATTCTATCCAAAATATTCGGCGTAAACATGTAAATATTTTTTTTTTATATATATTTTAGCAATTATAAGACAAACAAAAACATCAAGCAGCTTACCTTAGGTAGGGCGTACTAGGGGTGCTAAAACCTTCCCTTTACGCAACCAGTCCCTTACCCTAGAATCTCTGCAAGACCAGTACTAGGTTTCCTAGTAACCGTAATACTAGGTGGCGACTCCTTTTGTCAAAAAAATAAATAAATAATTCCCCCGACACATAATTATCTCCCCCGCTCATGGGGACTAGTCGCAACGACGCCGCTCCCAGCCTAATTTTTGGGGTGCGACAGAATGGCGACTCCACTGGGGACTTTGGACTAGGCTTGATAAATTTGTTTGTTTATGATATGCTATTATTTGTGTGTTTATTATTTCATTTATTCTTATGTTGCTTGAATTATTTATTTGTTTAAAGGCTTTAGCATGCATCTTTTCATCCTGTCATCATAATATGCATTGTCATGCATCACTTTTATTTATTTTGAGAGCACACACTAACTTTAAGTTACGTGGGGGACTAGCAGCTTACCTATGACTTGAGTCAAGGTTTAAGTTTGTGTAAACCCCAACTCTTTGCTGAGAGCTTAGATGATAGTGATTGGTGTACGTACCATCCCATTATCTGCTAAGACCCCATATTGCCTTCACGAAGGTGATCACTGGGACAGCAAGAGACCCTCTTTAGAGCCCAAATAGTAAGCCTACCCCATGTCTCACATAAAAGAACTAGAACCTATCATTAGGGTGTATGGTCCGTAATACATTTCATATGACATAAACCTAAACAAGCATTTTCAGCTTACGGGTCTTGTGAACAAAATGGCCAGCACCACTAGACTTTCTATCATGGAATATGGGAAAATTTCTGAATCCTCACAATTGACCGAAGGAGACTGTATTAAGAGTAGTGCTGAAGTTCTACCACCAATCAAGAACCTGAATTGCACCCTGAATGAAGTAAACAAGCTAATGACTCATCTTCAGTGTGTGGACAAAGAGGCCTTCTTTGGAAGATATGGGCGTTTAATGGAGATTGCAAGGGTAGAGGTTTTAAACCCCTGTCTGAGCTTTAGTCCATTTTTGGGATCCGGATTATCGCTGTTTTCTTTTGGGAATATGGATCTATGTCCTACAATGGAGGAGTATGGGTTCTTGTTGAATTTCCAAATAACTTGTATAGAGTTTATTTTCCTTTGAGATGTGACAATATTGTAAATGAATTGTCGAAACTCCTCAGGATCTCTCGGTTTGGAAAGGTTTTTGAGAGAAATCTCTGCAGGTTTGAAATGGAAGTTGCTAGAGTGTGAATTAGAAGGAAATTTGGTTTAGCAAGAGAGGCGATTGCCTTGGGCATATTTGGCCTTGTGCTATTCCCAAGCCAAATAGGCATAATAAGTTTGGAAGTCGCTGCTGCTTATGTGGAATACGAGAATACTCGGATCAACCCGGTAGTCGCTATTCTAGCCGAGACTATCATCACACTTAATCATTGCCGAAAAGCCGGAAAAGGAGCAATGAGGTGTTGCACACAATTGTTGTATATCCGGATGGTCGACCATATTGAGACAAAAGACCAATTTTCAATAATTTTTGGTGGTTTAGCCAAAAACCTTTGGAAATAGTGGTAAAAGACGAATGGGGAATTTAGATAACCAAGGTTGGTTAGAAAAACTAGAAATCTTACCAAGGGGTGGTTTCAAATGGAAGGCTCCATGGATCAAGGCAATGGATGTTCTAATGAATTGTGGGCAACAATGTTGGGTTCCATTGGTAGGGATCACAGGTTATGTAAGTTACGCTCCAGCTCTTGTGGTAAGGCAACATGGGGGCAAGCAGTTCATTCCAAGGACAAAAGGGGTTGCTCAGTTTTTTGGTTTGTTTAAAGATTCTGCTGCGCAAGAAGTCATGCGAGCTATCAAGCAAGACTGGAAGCATCTGGTTTTAGTAGAAATAAAAGGTTTGGAGAATCCGAGTACAAGCGAAGGGTATACAAAATGGAGAGATTCAGTTGCTTCAGACTCGACCAATGGGGAAGTGAAGTCGCCACAAGCTGAAGAGTCTGTTAAAAGGAAAAGGGTTGACAATGAAGAAGAATTGAAGAGACAAGTGGAAAAACTTCAGATGGAACTAAACAAGACCAGAAGGGACAAGATGATGATGGAAGAAATGGTGTGGGAAGGTGATAGAAAGAGAGCATTTCTAGATGAACAACTACAATCTAGGGATGCGAGACTAGCCAAGCTCGAGTTGAAGATAGTCGAGGCAGAAAATGCTAGATTGGGAATTGAAAAAGAATTAGCGGAGATGAATCAGAAATGGGTGCGAAGTTGCTCTGAACTCAGCATATTGAAGACTGAACATAATGAATGCCATGACAGTATAGAATATTACCAGGAGAAGTTTGCAGAGGTCTAGTGCGAGTTGATGGACAGAATCGAAAAGCATGAAGAATTGTACAAGAAATATGTGATGTCGGAGAGTCGTTCGGCAGAGCTTATGAAAAATGCAGCTGGTGAAGCAGAGTTGGTGATCAAAGAGGATGAGATAAAAACTCTGAAGATGAAACTCGACAAAGAGAGGGTAAAGATAAAGCATCAAGCCGAAAAGTTAGCATTGATAGAAAAGCACAAGGACCAGATCGATGCCAATAATACTTCCTTGAACACAACCAACTTGTCGCTTCTTGAAAAAATGTCGGGATGGACAAACAAATGGATGAAGCTGCCGCACACGCTCGGGTCATCAGGAACAATGCTAGAAATGTGGGGAGAGACATCATCCGTTATCGGCGAAATCTAGTTGAAACCGATGCTTTCTTGGAGTCAATTGAGAACAGTGGATTCAGCTTTCCTACCTTTGGGAGAAGATGTGGCGGAAGAAAGATTTTAATTTACTTGTCCTTTTTATGTTTTTCAAAACAATGTATCAAGCTTATCCATTCAATGAGAAGGGTGTTGTCTCTGTTGCAAATTCTGTCTTTTGGTGAATATAACTTAAGTAAATAACTTGCAATGCAGTACTCCTAACGTCAACGTGATGAGAAATCCCTGTCTATGAAGTGTTTGGCCATTAATTGTTCGCAAGAGAAACCCATGGCATTTCATATACATTCATATAAGCATTTGCATCTTACTACATACATCTTCCATTCGCTTATGCATTCATCTACATCCGGCTCAACCACGAAACATAGGTCCCCTGCGAAGATCCACAACACCGGCTAAGAAGAAGAATGGAAAGCGAAGGAAGGATCGAGCCGAATCTCCGTACGGAAGGACCTCGAAGTCTGTCCGCAATGATGTGGCGCGTTTAACCGAGCATGCTCGAAAGGGTATTAAGAACGAGAGATGGAGAAGGAACATCAGCTCAGACGGAAGAAGCACCACCGGCGATTCAAGGCCCGAGGCACCCCATATTCGAGGTCGAGATCACCCAAGAAGCGGCCGAACCCACTAGGCCCATTCCAATCCCTATTACATTGGACTTAACGGATGAGGAACCGCAAGATTCAGATTGTTCAGCCATGCGGGATATGACAAGTGGTCCGCATTGGAGGAAAGATTAAGAGCGATTGAAGGGAATGACCTATCCGACCCAATCGAGGCGGCTGAGGCATGTTTGGTGCCAAATATCGTGATACCACGAAAGTTCGAGGTCCGGAATTCATCAAGTATAGTGGGGTAGAATGCCGAAAACCCATCTTCGTTCTTACTACAACAAGATGGCGGAGGTAATACATGATGATAAGTCTGTTAATCTACTTTTTCGGGATGACTGACGAGTTCGACTCTTAGCTGGTACATGAGGTTGGACAACATCAGGATTCGAAAGTGGGCTGATTTGGCAGATGCTTTTTTGAAGCAGTATAAGTTCAACCTCGAAATTGCTCCTGATAGGACAAGCTTGATGACAATGGAGAAAGGAGCTCAAGAGTGCAGTAGGACTTATGCTCAAAGATGGAGGGACCAAGTCGTCAATGTGCAACCTCCATTGATAGAGTCTGAAATGGTGACCCTGTTTGCAAACACGTTCAAAGCTCCATACTATGAGCACCTGATGGGAAGCTCAGCTCAACACTTTTTTGATGCGGTACGGATTGCTGAAAGGATTGAGCAGGGAATCCGGAATGGAAGAATTGTGGAACCCGTAGAGAAGAGGGGTTTCATCGGGAAGAGAAAAGAAGTTGAGGTGAGCAATGTGGAAGAAAGGTACAAGGGAAAAGAAAAGAATTACAAGAGTTACCAAACACCTACCCCCCAAACCACCAACATCAACTTCTCCAAACCCACCACTCCAAACCAACCTTTTTACCCAAGATTCCCCGCAAATAGCCCAAACTACCAAAGAAGAGACTATCCACAAACTGAAGAACTACCACCTTTGCCCATGACCCTAAAAGAGTTATATGCCCAATTACTAAACATTGGACATATTGCTCCCCTACCACTACCCCCTCTGAAGCCACCTTTCCCTGCCTGGCACAACCCTAATCTGACTTGCGAATACCATGCTGGTAATGCGGGTCATAGTATCGAGACTTGTGCAGCGTTTAAGAGGAAGGTATTGCAATTGATCAAGATCGGGTGGATCACCATTGAGGATCCGCCCAATGTGAGTCTGAATCCTTTGCCCAAACATGCTGCGGGAAGTAGTGGGGTGAATGCAGTAGAAACTGATAACAAAGTAAGGGCTCTCAAGGTGACTATGGCCAGATTATACGACATGTTGGTGCAATCTGGACATTTGATGGGATCAACTAAACATGACATTGGCGAAAATGACTTTTGCCCATTCCATGAACAAAGAGGGCATCACATTGACGAATGTGTTGAGTTTCGTCAAAAGGTCACCAGGATGTTGACTCTTGGGGAGTTAAGGATTGAGGATAGAGCAAACCATGAGGAGATAGCGGGGATAGAGAAGTGTAGGATCCAATCAACACCTAATGGACTCCCGAGATTGGTGCTATATAAGCCTTCATGTGCAAAGGAGGTGGACTATAAAGCAATGCTGGGAAATTATGCTGCTACCCCAAACGTCGAAGTTCCTTTTGGCCAAACCGAGATAGGTGGTTTAACCCGGAGCGGTCGTTGTTTCACGCCCGCAGAGTTGGAAAAACAAAGGAAAATCAAGGGTAAAGAGGTAGTGGATCTGGAAAACGAGTTAGAGGTAAATAAACCGGTGACGGAGGAAGAGACGAATGAGTTCCTGAAATTGATGAAGCATAGTGAGTACTGTGTGGTGGATCAGTTGAAGAAAACCCCTGCCAAAATCTCCATCATGTCATTAATACTAAGTTCTGAGCCCCATCGAAATGCCTTGCAAAAGGTATTGAACGAGGCCTACGTGCCTCAAAATATTGAGCAAACGACTATGGAGCACCTGGTAGGGAGGATCCACGCATCAAACTATTTGTATTTCACTGAAGATGAACTCGGAACCGAAGGAACTGGCCATAATAAGCCTTTGTATATCACGGTCAGATGCAAGGATTGTCTCATCGGTAAAGTTCTCATCGATAATGGTTCTGCCCTAAATGTGTTGCCAAGACACATGCTAGAAGAGATGCCAGTAGATCCTTCTCACATGCATCCAAGTGGGATTACGGCAAGAGCATATGATGGTGCGCCGAGGCAAGTGTTGGGGGCAATCGAAGTTGAGCTAGCCGTAGGTCCCCAAACTTTCTTGGTAACTCTTCAGGTAATGGACATCCACCCTTCTTATAGCATGTTATTGGAAAGACCATGGATACATGCTGCCGGAGCTGTTACTTCTTCACTGCATCAACGTTTGAAGTACATTGCCAATGGTGTCCTTGTCACTGTCAAGGCTGAAGAAGCTATATCCGTGATGAAAAATGTAGCGGTCCCATTTATTGAAGCTGAAGATTGTACGGATGGAAACCTGCATGCATTTGAGGTTGTAAATACCGAGTGGGTGCCGGAGAATATCGTAATAAGGAAACCCAAGATCTCAGGGGCCACTAAAATGGCCGCTAAAAGCCTCTTAAAGAGCAAGGTTCCTGCCCGATTTGGAGCAGCAAAGAAGAAACTCGAATGGGTTGGGGTAACAAAGCTGAAGGCTGCAGAACAAAGATTTGGGCTGGGGTATAAACCTAAAAAAGAGGATTACCAGCGGGCTGCTTTGGCAAGAAAAGAGAAAAGAATGGCGAGGATCGAGGGAAGGAAGCTTGTAGAAGAGAGTTTAGTCATTCCTCCGATCAGATTCTCATTCCCAAAGGCAGCATATGTCATACAACCTGATCCAGGACACGGGAGCTTTCTTCAGAAGATGTCATCTATGAGCATAAATATTGTGGAAAAGGAGGAAGTCCAGGGAATTGTCAAGAAGACTCAGTCAGGGAAGAGGGATGAAGAGCTACCTCAACTGACCATCTATACCGTAGAGGAAGTCACCGCCCAGACATGCATTCGGAAGTTAGTCAAAGGAGAGAAGTTCCAGAATTGGGAAACCCAAGAAGCTCCATTGGTTTTCAGAATGTAATGAACAATGTTTTCTACATTTGTTTCGGTTTGTTTTGTTTTAAGGCCTAACCGGCCAATCGGATTTTATCTTTGTTTGTTGTGAACTGCATTTTTATGAAGATCATGCATTTTTGTTCATCTTTTTTTCTTATTTTTATTTTTGTGCACTTACACTCATTTTCCGCTTTCAGGAACCCTGAAAGCGGAACTTCCACAACACCACTTGCACTTTGCACTGAGAATGAATGGCCGAATTATAAAGAGCACATAATAACTGTAGAAGAGGAAGATGGTGATGAAAATAGCATTAAAGAATTCACAAAATTATTAGAGCAACACGAACAAGTTTGGAAACCCGCTAAAGAGGAACTTGAAACCATAAATGTGGGTACTGAAGAAAGTCAAAGAGAACTCAAGGTAGGAACTTTGATCACGCAAAAGGAAAGAGAAGATTTGATTGCCTTTGCTTGAGATTATACTGAGATGTTTTTGCTTGGTCCTATGAGGATATGCCCGGTCTAGATACAAATATTGTAGTCCATAGGCTACCATTGGAGGAGGGATGCAGACCGATTAAGCAAAAGTTAAGAAGAACGCACCCAGAAGTTTTGATCAAAGTAAAGGCGGAGATTGAAAAGCAATGGAATGCGGGTTTCTTAGAGGTGGTCAAATATCCACAATGGGTGTCCAACCTAGTCGTGGGACCCAAACAGGAGGGCAAGATTCGAGTGCGTGTGGACTTTAGGGATTTAAATTGGGCTAGCCCTAAAGATAATTTTCCTTTACCACATATAGACATGTTAGTTGATAATGCAGCCCGTAGCTCCGTGTATTCCTTTATGGATGGTTTCTCGGGTTACAATCAGATAAAAATGGCGCCGGAAGATAAGGAGAAAACGATGTTTGTTACACCATGGGGGACTTTCTGCTATAAAGTCATGCCATTTGGGTTAAAGAACGCTGGTGCCACTTATCAAAGGGCTATGGTGACTTTGTTTCACGACATGATGCACAAGGAGATTGAAGTATACGTGGATGACATGATCGCTAAATCGGGAAAAGGAGAGAATCATGTCCAAATATTGAAGAAATTATTTGACAGGTTAAGAAAATATCAATTGAGGCTTAACCCTGCAAAGTGTTCATTTGGGGTGAAGTCTGGGAAGTTGCTGGGATTTGTGGTAAGTGACAAAGGAATAGAAGTAGATCCGGAAAAAGTAAAGGCTATTCAGGGTATGCCAGCTCCGAGGACTGAGAAAGAAGTAAGGGGATTTTTGGGAAGGTTAAATTACATTGCTCGATTCATATCCCAATTAACCACAACCTGCGATCCTATTTTCCGTTTGTTGAGAAAGAAGAATCCTGGCATTTGGAATGCAGAATGTGAAGAAGCTTTTGAGAAAATCAAGCGATGCTTGCTTAAACCACCTCTCTGGTTCCCCTGTACCAAAAGGCCATTGATTTTATACTTAACGATGGATGAAACAGTGATGGGATGTGTCTTTGAGCAACGAGGATGAATCGGGAAGGAAGGAAAAGGCCAGTTACTATTTAAGCAAGAAATTCATGGAGTGTGAGTCCAGATATACTATGATTGAGAAGTTGTGTTGTGCATTAGCATGGGCTGCAAAAGGTTGCGACAGTATATGTTGTATCATACCACATGGCTAATTTCTAAATTGGACCCGTTGAAGTACATCTGTGAAAAGCCCTACTTATCCAGCCGAATCGCCAGGTGGCAAGGTCTGCTATCTGAATATGATATAGTGTATATGACAAGGAAAGCGGTGAAAGGGAGTGTCATTGCTTGATCACTGGCGGACCATGCTATGGAGGATTATGAGCCGTTAGACTTTGATTTTCCTGATGAGGATGTGTTTTCGATAGAAGAAGGAAAACCGGATGGTGGACTATGTACTTTGATGGTGCTTTGTGAGCGTATGTGGTAACGGAGCCGAGGCGGTGATAATATCTCCGACAAGAAACAATACCCAGTGTCAACGAAATTGCAATTCGGTGCACTAACAACACAGTCAAGTATGAGGCCTGTATTCTTGGTTTAGAGACGCATTGGAGTTGAACGTAAAGAAGATGGATGTATATGGAGACTCGATGCTAATTATTTGTCAAGTGAAGGGAAAATGGCAAACCAAAGAAGAAAAGCTAATACCCTACCAGTAGTACCTATCTAAGTTGGCTGAAGAGTTTGAGGACATAGAGTTCACCCATCTAGGAAGGGAAGGAAATCGGTTTGCAGATGCTTTAGCTACTCTAGCTTCTATGGCTAGAATAGACTTTGGGCAAAGCTTACGACTGATACATATCGACATCGAAATAATCCAGTCGCATTGTTGCTCGGTTGAAGAAGAAATAGAGGAAACCCTTGGTACTATGATATCAAGAACTTCATCCAAAAGCAGACTTATCCACAGGGGTATCCAACACCGAAAGAAGACCTTGAGAAGGCGGCAATGGATTTTTACCTTGATGGAGAAGCTTTATATAAGAGGTCATCTGATGGGACTTTGCTGAGATGCCTAGATGGGGTTGAAGCTAGAAAAGCATTGCGAGAAGTGCACGAAGGGATCTGCTCGACCCATGCTAGTGGACATATGATGGCGAGGAAAATACAAAGAGCTGGTTACTTTTGGATGACATTAGAGAAGGATTGCATTGACTATGTCCGCAAATGTCACAAGTGTCAGATCTATGGGGACAAAATGAATGCCCCTCCGATACCTCTATTTAATTTGTTATCTCCGTGGCCTTTTGCAATGTGGGGGATCGATGTGATTGGACCTATCAACCCAAAAGCCAGACAATGGTCACGAGTTCATCCTCGTGGCAATTGACTACTTCACAAAATGGGTAGAGGCCGGGTCATTTGCTCATGTAACACGGAAGGTGGTGAAGAAGTTCATTGAGAGAGATCGATATGTCGGTATGGGCCACGAGAAAGATTATAGCAGATAATGCCCAAAACTTCAATGGGAAGTTGATAACAGAACTTTGTGCTAAATGGAAGATCAAACATTCAAATTCCTCTCCTTATAGGCCCAAGATGAATGGTGCCGTAGAAGCTGCTAACAAGAACGTCAAGAAGATTGTTCAGAAGATGGTAGTCACCTACAAGGATTGGCATGAAATGTTGCCATTTGCTCTTCATGCATACCGTACTGCAGTTCGGACCTCAACAGGAGCCACTCCATACATGTTGGTGTATGGGATGGAGGCGGTAATGCCTTTAGAGGTAGAAATCCCATCACTAAGAGTCTTGATAGACTCCGAACTAGATGAAGCAGAATGGGCAAAGGTCAGATATGAGCAATTGAATTTGATCAGTGAAAAGAGGTTAGCCGCAATCTGTCATCATCAATTATACCAAGGAAGGATGGCCAAAGCATATGATAAGAAAGTCCGACCTCGAAAATTCCACGAAGGCGATTTGGTGTTAAAGAAGATATTGTTTGTACCAGGGCAAGATCAGAGTAAATGGGCCCCAAACTATGAAGGCCCATATGTGGTGAAGAAGTCATTCTCAGGAGGAGCTTTGCTATTATCTAGAATGGATGGAGAAGATTTAGCTAGGCCTGTGAATTCCGACTCTGTAAAGAAATATTACGCTTGATATGTTGTAACCTTCCTCAATAGATAAAATTCGGCCATGAATTCTTGTTGCAAGAAATCTTTTCCAAAGAACATGATTTTATAATATTTATTTGCGTTCTATCATTTATTTTTGATATATTTTGTGCACCTCGCTGGGGGCAAAAATTATTTAAATAGTGATTTGCTTTAAAAGTGTCCATTTACAAATAAAACCATGTTTTGAAATTTTTTCAATTATATATCGTTTTAAGTTTTTTTAAAATGAGTAAAAAATAATAATGGAGCGAGAAAGGGTCCTGTATGGAACAAAAGAGTCTCGCCGCCAAGCGTAAAGATATGGCATGGGGAACACATCCTATGAAGGAAGGCCACCACGAAGAGAGGGGGGACCTATGTTTCCAAAAGAGGTAACAGAGCATGCATATTATTGTCATAACACTAACCTGACAGGAAAGGTGTGGTGAAAGCTGATGCTATTTCGAGTCATGAAAGATATGGAGAAACAAAATCTCAGGTCGACAAACCATGGTAAATGAATTGAGAATCGATGTTGTTTCGTTCCTCGAGCCGGGTAGGTCACCCATAAAAATGAGACCATGATATCCGGGTCGGTCACCCATAAAAATGAGACCATGATATCCGGGTCGGTCACCCATAAAAATGAGACCATGAAATTTGGACCGGTCACCCATAAAAATGAGACCATGATATCCGGGTCGGTCACCCATAAAAATGAGACCAGGAGATGCGGGTCGGTCACCCATAAAAATGAGACCATGATATCCGGGTCGGTCACCCATAAAAACGAGACCATGATATCCGGGTCGGTCACCCATAAAAACGAGACCATGCTAGCCGGGTCGGTCACCCATAAAAACGAGACCATGCTAGCCGGGTCGGTCACCCATAAAAACGAGACCATGCTAGCCGGGTCGGTCACCCATAAAAACGAGACCATGCTAGCCGGGTCGGTCACCCATAAAAATGAGACCTCACTAACTCGGGTCGGTCACCCATAAAAATGAGACCTCACTAACTCGGGTCGGTCACCCATAAAAATGAGACCTCACTAACTCGGGTCGGTCACCCAGAAAAATGAGACCTCACTAACACGGGTCGGTCACCCAGAAAAATGAGACCTCACTAACCAGGGTCGGTCACCCAGAAAAATGAGACCTCACTAACTCGGGTCGGTCACCCAGGAAAATGAGACCTGTCTAACTAGGGTCGGTCACCCAGAAAAATGAGACCTCACTAACCAGGGTCGGTCACCCAGAAAAATGAGACCTCTCTAACTCGGGTCGGTCACCCAGAAAAACGAGACCTCACTAACTAGGGTCGGTCACCCAGAAATGAGACCTCTTTCCTTTCTAAGTTGGGGTAGTCACCCGTCATAATAAGACCCGGGTAAGTCATGTGTTGCAATGAGACAAATTCCAGGTTTTTCTTTACAACACTTACTAAGCTAAAGTCTTTTACAAAGACTTTAGTCGTAAGCATTGTAAAGAAGGGGGCAACTGTTGTAACCCAATTTTGGGTCATGCCCCAAAACTATCAGAAAATAACAAAAAAATAAAATAAAATGGAAGATGGTGTCGGTAGAAAAATCAAGTTAAAATTTTGAACATTTTTGAAAAATCGATTGCACCCTTTTTGTGCCCAGAAATGAGAAAAACGCGGATCCAAAGCTAAAGTAATTTATTATGAAATAAATCCGCGTATAAATTAAGTCAAAATATAATTATATTTTTTATGGACCGATTTGATACAGTCGTTGGTTAATAAAAGCGTAATTATATTCAGGGGTTAATTTAGGTGCGGTTGAAGGGTTTAATTAAGCTTGACGACTTAATTATACTTTAAATGGATCGAATTAATTTTATTAAAGGCCTAGTCATTAAGAAATCAAGTGCTTAAATTTAATTCGGGCTCAATTGATGATGTTTGAATTTTCATTGATCAATTTGAATTTTTTCAAGCCAATTAAGCGAAATCGGGGACCTAATTGGACAAATTAAGAGTTTTATGGTCGAGCGAGGACTATATGGCACAGAGAAAAATCAAGGACCAAATGTGCGCAAAACAAAGTTACCGTTGAATTTTTCACAAAGGACATAATTGCACAAGATCATAAATTGAAGTTCAATTAAGGGTGCAATTGGAGGAGTAACAAATGGAGGGACCAAATTGTATTTTACACAAAAAACCAACAAAGTTTGCGTCCCCAACAAAACCCCACTTTGAAGACAAAACTCTCAACCATCCACATGGGATTTTGGAGTTAAAAGACAAAGACATTGAGCTACCCATTTTTTTTCTTGAGCCATGAAAAACCCATGTTTTGAGGAAAAAGACCATTTGTTTTATACCTGTCGGATAAAAAGAAAAAAGGAGAGATTTCGGGATTTTTCTGTTTTTTTCGTCTTTGAGACCCCGGGGATCCGGGATACATTGGGGTTTTTTTTCAAAAATTTGTTGGTTTCTTTTTGCTGAGTGCCGGTTTTGGCTGAAATAAAAGGAAAGAGGAAGAAAATAAAAAAAGTCAGCTCGATCTCTCTCTAGGCTCGACGTCTCCCGGACGGATTGAAACGAGGGGCTCATATTCCCTCTCGGTAAGCTGCCTTTGGTTGAAAAAACACGCCACCATAGAATCACGATCACGCCTTTTCTCTCGACCTCGGCTTCTCCTCTTCTGCCCGTGCCTCTGTCTCCCTCTGCCTCTAAGTCTGTAAGAAGAGAAGAGACCACCAGCCCTCACGGCTTCCACCCGACCACAAAACCTCCTCTCCCTTGCTCTCTCGATCTCTGTTATCTCTCCCTTTCTCAGCCTTGGTCTCCCTCTCTCTCTCTAATAAAAAACCGAAGCTTCCTCCTCTCTCTCTACATTTCGGGGTTGTTTAAACCATCACCCCGGACCACCTAAAACCACCACCTTTCACCACCATTAGCTCCCCAAGACCCTCAGCAGCTCAGCCCTCATCTCCGGCGAAGAAAACCGAGCAACAGCCCCACACAGCCACTACCAGCCCGTGACTTCCGGCCCTCTTTCCGGCGAGCACAGGTGGCCATTTCGGAAACCACGACGACCAGAAGATTCCCCTCAACATCCTCTACATCCAGGTATTAACCATTTCTCTTTTCTTCATACTTGAAAAACTTGCAAGTTACTGTATATCGTCTTCTTCTCTGCGAAAAAAAACGAAACCCGGTTACTGTTGAGGGTAACCGGGCCGGGTCGGGTCTGGGCCACGGCCCAGACCCGCTGGATGTCTGGGCCACGGCCCAGACCCGTAACGACGTCTGGGCCACGGCCCAGACCCGCTGGACGTCTGGGCCCCGGCCAGACCACATAAAGCTGAAGTTGGCGACCAGATGGAAAAGAGGTGAAGTTGGCGACCACTACCGAATATAATATATATATAATAATATAATAATATAAATAATAATATAAAAATAAAAAAAATATAAAAAAAAAATATAAAAAAAACATAAAAATATTTTTATTTTTATACAAAAAAATCCTAAAAAAAATGTGTTATTTTTCTTGCATAAGGCCAATACACTAGCATATTTTAAAAATTGTTTTCTTTTAAAAAATATATATATTATCTTGGGTTTTTGAAGAAAAAATGAATTTTAGCATGGATTTTGCTAAAGGAAAAATCATTTCTTGCATTTTGAGATTTTACAATATGTGTGTAAAATCCAAAGGGTATTGGCCAATATTCAAAAAAATATAAAAAAACTTTTCGGTGATTCATATCATTTATTTTCCGGAGTTGGGATAAATTCTATCCAAAATATTCGGCGTAAACATGTAAATATTTTTTTTTTTTTTTTATATTTTAGCAATTATAAGACAAACAAAAACATCAAGCAGCTTACCTTAGGTAGGGCGTACTAGGGGTGCTAAAACCTTCCCTTTACGCAACCAGTCCCTTACCCTAGAATCTCTGCAAGACCAGTACTAGGTTTCCTAGTAACCGTAATACTAGGTGGCGACTCCTTTTGTCAAAAAAATAAATAAATAATTCCCCCGACACATAATTATCTCCCCCGCTCATGGGGACTAGTCGCAACGATGCCGCTCCCAGCCGTTTTTGGGGTGCGACAGTAGCGGAGAATTCTCTTAGCAGCACTCAGGTGCGTCTGATCTAGTGTCTCCATATATCTGCTGATAAGTTCTACTCCATATAGTATATTTGGTCTTGTACATGTCAAGTACCTCAAGCTTCCTACCAAGCTTTTAAAGTAAGTAGGATCAACATTTCCTACTTTACTTTTCCTCATTTCCACTCCATTTTCAACTGGAGTTGATACTGGATTGCAGCTTTCCATCTTGAACTTTTCAAGAATTTCTTTGGCGTAGCCACTTTGGGACACAATTCGGTTCAATGTGGTTGAACCGGGAATATTCTAGGGAATATTCGGTTTGAACTGGGAATATTCTAGGGAATATTCTTTGTGGCTCAACTTGAATAGTAGCGGCTCGGCTCGGCTTGGTGGCTCAAATATGGCGCGCGTGCAACTCACTCGTCTTCTTCCTCGGGGCGCGTGGCAGAGAGTGGTGAATAGTGTCAGATTTTCAGAGGGAGAGTGTGGCTCACCCCTAGCTCCGATTGAGATGATTTTTGCACCGACGAGTTCGTATTGAAGAGCTCTTCACTGTGGAATGATCAAAATTTGTTTTGGACAAACTTGAAAAATTCGAAAATATACCAAAAACTTAACTGTTTTTGACGAAAGGGGCTCTGATACCAATTGTTGGTGGGAGAGACCACTGGTTGTGGCTTTGAAACACTCAAAATAGATAAAACACACAATTTTATTTCAACAAAAAAAAATCACAAAGGTTTGAATACACTTTCAAAACAACTCTCTTACTCTCTAATATCTCCCACTTATCTTTTCTCCTTAACTAAGCTTCCTATTTATACACAAAATGAAAGCTAGGTATTGTTACTTTAAGATAAGATTTTCTGCATGTTGGAGCAGGAGAGGTGGTGGACGCAGGTGGCTTGCTTTGAGTTTATCCCACACGTAGATGGTGGATATTTTGCATATTGAGTTTATCCTAACACTTAGGAGGGGATGTTAATGTTTAAGCTGCTCACAGGTATTGAAGAGTGTTGATGTTCAACCTACTACAAGATCATGAAGAAGAAGAAGAAGATATAATACTGAAATAACAAAATTCTGTTATTTCAGTTCAGTAACTAACTCAATCTAGCTAGTTACAAGTCTATTTCAAGTAAATGGAAACATGTGAAATGCATGGGTTTTCTGCAGTATATAAGCAGGAGATTCATCAAACAGATTAAGTGCAATATTCACTTTAAGGAATACTCATATGCTCTATAGAAAAACTCTCCCGAATAGTTCTCGACCAAAATCCTCTCTTTTCACCTAAAACAAAAAAGAGCACCTAAAAGTTAAACAAATCAATCGATTGAAGATTTCTACAGGAAATAGAAACTCAATTGAAAAATCAACATCGTATCAGAGCCTTGTTGAAATGACTCATTTGGACTACAAGAAAAATTCATCATTTGACGTTGTAAGGCTGCTATCCTATGAGTGGGGAAGTATTTTTTCAAAAATTCAGCTTGCATTTCTCTCCAAGTACCTATAGACCTAGGACGCAGGAAGTTTAGCCAAAGCTTGGCTTTATCCTTTAGAGAGAATGGGAACAATTTAAGCCGAATGGTTTCCTCCGTGCATGTTCTATCAATAAAGGTATTGCATACTTCTTCAAACTCCTTAATGTGTATGTATGGATTTTCAGAATCCATACCATGAAATGTGGGAAGAAGTTGAATCATGCCCGGTTTCAAATTGAAAGCTTGTTGGTTAAGAGGCAATATAATACACGGTGTACTTTGTCTTGCCGGGTGAAGATACTCTCGAAGGGTTCGAAAATTAGGTTGATCATTGAATTGTGGAGGTCCATTACCTTGAACACTCCCTTCACCCTCTATATCTTCAACATTAGCCATGATGGAATACAATATGACAATTTTATGAATATGAAAGGAAAGGAGAAAAAAACAAGATTGCAAATAAAAGTAAATGAAACGTAAAAGATAAAGTAATAGCTGAAAGAAAAAAAAATACAACAAATTAGGAAATACACACTAACTAATAAGCAATATTAACAACAATAAACATTAAAAGATAATTGTAACAAGCATGAATAAAAAGGCGGTAATACCGGCCAAGAACTTAAAACAGTAAATATTAGATAAAAAAGCATAATAAAATAAAATATAATAAACAAGAGGCGGTTGAACCAACCATAATCCAATAATTAGTAGTCCAGTCCACAGTCCAATATCCAAAAAGCTGAGGTCAATTTTTTTTTTTTTTACTTTTTTTTTTTAGGCGGTTAGACCAGCCATTTGAGTTTTTTTTTTATTTTGTATATTTTTTTCCAATAATCAAAACTAAATTTGTTACCTTTGCTTGCTAGCTCCCCGGCAACGGCGCCAAAATTGCTTGACCGCTATTTATGATCGGCTTGTTTTAACTCACAAGTGCATGAGTGTGCGATGTAGCAATTAACTCGGTAAGATCGAGGTCATATCCACAGAGAGCTAGATTTATAAATTAAGCTAGGTAACAACAAAAATATTTTAGGAGAATGATGAATGAATTTGTTTTCTAAGATAAAAGAGAGTAATTAGATTTAAATGATAAGAAAAGGTAAGTCTTGGTTCCAAATCAATTTTGATGGTGATGTATTGGTGAATCCTTCAACATATATAAGATAACTCAACCTAATATCAACGATGGTGATATTAGATCGGAAGATATTACAATGAAGATCTAAAACATGAAAATGATTATTGCTTAAGAATAAACGAGTGTTTTCATATTAAGTAAGACATTGAATCAAGCAATCTCTATACCAAAACTAAGTTTTGTTCATAAAAATTCAAGATTATAACATTACTTAGATGATTTCTAAAATTTCTTTGCAATAACAAAACATTCATGAAGAAAAAGTGAAGATAGACATTAGGATTCATTCATATCTTAAAGAACTCACCTCAATCACCATCATCCTTGATTTGGATCCAAGAAAGAGATTAGCCAACCATAATTATATATAAAAACACTTTAATAAACATGAAATAACCTGAATCAAATTGGAATAATAAGTTTTACAACTAAAATAAAACTGAAATCTAAAACAAGAAGAACAAAACACAATCTCGGAAAATATTGCAAGACAGATTTGAAGCTAACTTGGACTGCAATTTAACCCTATTTCTGAGCGTCCTTTGGAGAAGTCTATTAGACAGATATTTATAGCCCTTTCTGTTAGCTTTCCAGAAAATTAAAAACCATATAATTTGGATCTCTGAGTCAAAAGATATGACCGACACGCCGAAAAGTGTTCTGGAAAACTCATTATGTTGGCAACTTGGAGCATATTCTTGTGCCTGATTTGATGCCAACTTTGTACTGCACTTTACCCCACTTTAGAAGCGTTTTCTGGAGACAGTTATTAGACACATAGTTGTAGGCCTTTCTGTTAGCTTTCCAGAACATCAACAAAAATACAATTTGGATCTCAGAGTCAAAAGTTATGACTGAAACTCCGAAAGGTGTTCTGAAAAACTTATTATTTCGGCAACTTGTAGAAGATTTTTGTGTCCGATTTTCTTCCTCATTTTTAGCTGAATCTTTCTTCTTTTTGACCCAAGATAAAGTAACAATCTTTCCTCTAGCTTTCCATAGATTTCTCCTCCAATTCTTTCTTCCAAATTTCGACATTTAAATTTCCTGAAATAATTCATTTAAGCTCAAAAAAAACTTGTCGAAACACTAAGAGAAATTTACTAAAAAGCACATCAATTATTATAAAATCCCAAATAAAACTAATAAATACATATGTAAAATAAGAGATTTAACAATACTTTTGATGCACAATCAGTAGCCACTTTGGGACACAATTCGGTTCAATGTGCTTGAACCAGAATATTCTGGGGAATATTCGGTTTGAACTGGGAATATTCTAGGGAATATTCTTTGTGGCTCAACTTGAATAGTAGCGGCTCGGCTCGGCTTGGTGGCTCAAATATGGCGCGCGTGCAACTCACTCGTCTTCTTCCTCGGGGCGTGTGGCAGAGAGTGGTGAATAGTGTCAGATTTCCAGAGGGAGAGTGTGGCTCACCCCTAGCTCCGATTGAGATGATTTTTGCACCGACGAGTTCGTATTGAAGAGCTCTTCACTGTGGAATGATCAAACTTTGTTTTGGACAAACTTGAAAAATTCGAAAATATACCAAAAACTTATCTGTTTTTGACGAAAGAGGCTCTGATACCAATTGTTGGTGGGAGAGACCACTGGTTGTGGCTTTGAAACACTCAAAATAGATAAAACACACAATTTTATTTCAACAAAAAAAAATCACAAAGGTTTGAATACACTTTCAAAACAACTCTCTTACTCTCTAATATCTCCCACTTATCTTTTCTCCTTAACTAAGCTTCCTATTTATACACAAAATGAAAGCTAGGTATTGTTACTTTAAGATAAGATTTTCTGCAAGTTGGAGCAGGAGAGGTGGTGGACGCAGGCGGCTTGCTCTGAGTTTATCCCACACGTAGATGGTGGATATTTTGCATATTGAGTTTATCCTAACACTTAGGAGGGGATGTTAATGTTTAAGCTGCTCACAGGTATTGAAGAGTGTTGATGTTCAACCTACTACAAGATCATGAAGAAGAAGAAGAAGATATAATACTGAAATAACAGAATTCTGTTATTTCAGTTCAGTAACTAACTCAATCTAGCTAGTTACAAGTTTATTTCAAGTAAATGGAAACATGTGAAATGCATGGGTTTTCTGCAGTATATAAGCAGGAGATTCATCAAACAGATTAAGTGCAACATTCACTTTAAGGAATACTCATATGCTCTATAGAAAAACTCTCCCGAATAGTTCTCGACCAAAATCCTCTCTTTTCACCTAAAACAAAAAAGAGCACCTACAAGTTAAACAAATCAATCGATTGAAGATTTCTACAGGAAATAGAAACTCAATTGAAAAATCAACATCGTATCAGAGCCTTGTTGACCCAGCGATCACAAGTTCGAATCTCATCATCCTCATTCTATTTGATAAAAAAAATAAGCACAAGGTAATGTGGGACTGTGCAAGTTTCAAGCTCAAAGAGCTTTCACTTGAGGGAGGGTGTTAGAGAATAATATAAATCATATTCTGTGACCTGACTTACAAGCTTAAGCTTTTAGGTGAGATGGTTCCTTAACAATTTTAAGATAAATGATGTATCTATATACAGTTGCCAGTGTCGTGCCTTGTTGTAGCCATATCTTGGGAACATGCATTATGTATCTTACTGCTATTATATACTACTTGAGTTTAAACTGTACATCAAGAGATATTATTTATTGGAACAGTTACAGCCACTTCTTGGCTGATCTTTTTTCAGTGTTGCATTGCAAAATTAACTAGAACCAAGTTAACAACACCACTTCTATATTGATATAGGTAAAATTATATATGTTTCTATTACATTAAATGGGAACTTTGAATTCCATTAAGAGTCAATGTTCGTTCGCCTTTAAGTAATAGAGTACACTAAAATACTTCCAGAATAGGATCCAAAATTAATATTCAGTGTTTAATATGTACTAAACAGTAACTTGTTATTACCTATTAAATTTAGAGAAGCTTTTTTCTAATTCAAAGTTGGGTTCCTATTACTGGTTTCTTTCAAACTCATCCCATTAGTTGTTTTGCTTACCATGTCTCTAGATAGTCATTTTCTGAAAGGATCAGCTAAATTATTCACATATTTCATATAGTTTATGGTGATTATCTTATTTGTAATCAGTTCTTGAATATATCCATGTTGAATGCTTATACGTCTAGTTGTTTCACTATTAGCTGACATAGGTTGTGGCGACAACTTAATATTTAACAACATATTTCTTACTCATTCAGCTTCTTTACTTGCAATAACCACAACAATTAATTATGATTACATTGTAGGATAAGATATGCATGTTTGTTTCTTAGATGCCCAAGATATTACACCTCCATAAAGTGAAAAAATCCATCCTGATATCTTTGATCTAGTAATCCAAGTTGCATAAAATATCCTTCCACCAAAACTGTAAAATTGAAAGAAAACAAACCTAAATCGATCATTCTCTTAAATAGAAGGAGATAATGGTTCTCATTGCCTAAGACCATATGTATATCCAAACTCTAATGATACAGAGCTATAAATCAAAACTAACTAGTGAGATATAGAGATTTTCACAAATCTATTTGAGCTGGTGAAATAAAATATTGTAAAGATCTCATTCAATGAAACATAAAACTTCAAGGACCATTATATTAATTTAGTAAAATTGAAATTCAAATTACAACCTCTAAGTAAATTAACATAAAAAATATGAAACTTTCATTAATTATCCGAGAGATTAAGTTCCTATTAAAACTTGAAAGAAATTAACAAGAGCGAAAAAATCATGTTATTTTGTGCTTGATTTTTATCAAAATAATAAGTGGTGAGATTTGAACTCGTGACCGTTACGTTTGTAAGAATATGATATATAGGAAGTAACTATTTCACCTAAAAGGTTAATCTTTAAAGTGAAGTTTTTATATATAATTTATATTATTTTTTAACAGTAATATAATGACCCAATATATATCAGCTAAATAGTAGCATCCGGGCTTCAAATATATGATTATGGGAAATCCAATGGTTAAATAAGCGACGCTGTGAGTTTTCACAGGTAAATTCCCTGCATTATCACTTGGAAAAATTTGAGTTTGATTCAATTTGAACTTATCGTGCTCTTCAGGTTCATGAAAATATATATTTAGGCTAATTAACCTAATATAAACTATTTAGGCTAATTATTTTATTTTTCCTAGATATTTGATGAAGGGCTTAAAACTCCTTCAATAAAAGTTGATACTCAAAGATGTTAGACATGTACCCGATATGCGCCTACATTTGATCTCTACAGGTACTCTTGATGAAGAAGGCTATCATAGTTACTTTGGAGATGGTAAATAGTAGCTCTCCAAAAATTCTTTAATTGTTGCTAAAGGAAAGAAGATAGGTCTCTGCATGTCACAAGCCAAGGTGATCAAAGGGGAGGTGAATGCAATTGAAGATTGCTCTACTGATTTATGGCATAAGCGGCTTGGACATTTAAGTGAGAAAGGTCTTGGCATCCTTGCCAAGAAGAACTACCTTCCTTTAAAAGGTATGAACTTGAACACATGTACTCATTGTTTAGTTGGTAAACAACATAGAGTTGCATTTCAAAGATCACCTTCACATAGAAGATCACATGTTCTTGATTTAGTTCATACTGATGTTTGCTCTATGATTGATATGTCTCTTGGAGGTGCATTGTAATTTGTTAGTTTTATTGATGTTCACTCCAGGAAAATTTGGGCCACTTGCTTGAAATCCAAAGATCAGGTGCTTGATGTCTTTAAGGATTTCCATGCCAGAGTTGAAAGAGAAACTGGTAGAAAGCTGAAATGTGTTCGAGCTGATAATGGTGGTGAATACAGAGGTCCTTTTGAAAAGTACTGCAGGGAACATGGTATCAAGTTGGAGAAGACAGTTCCTAAGACTCCACAACATAATGGAGTGGTTGAGAGAATGAACAAAACATTGTTGAAAGAATTAGATGTATGCTCTCTCATGCAAAGTTGCCGAAGTCCTTTTGGGCTGAGGCAAAGAAGACTGCAGTTGTCATGATCAATCTTTCTCCATCAGTTCCCCTTGAATTTGATGTTCCAAATATAGTTTGGAAAGGAAAGGATGTTTCTTATGAACACTTGAGAGTGTTTGGATGCAGAGCATTTGTACATGTTCCTCGAGATGAAAGGTCTAAGCTTGACAGCAAGACAAAGCAGTGCATTTTCTTGGGCTCTAAAGATGATGAGTTTGGCTATAGGTTGTGGGATCCAAAGGAGAAGAAAATTGTGAGAAGTAGAGATGTTATCTTCTTTGAAGATCAAACCATTGAAGACTTTGAGCAGAAAGAGAAAGTAGAGTCTACTACTTTTATTCCCTCTAATTCAAATCAAAGACCTACTCAACAGTTACCTTTGATGTTTGCTAATCACGGGGGAGATTTGAAAAATGATGATAATGGTGGTTTTCTTATTGAGCCATTAGTTGGTGATTCTGAATCAACTAATGATGATATTGATGTTTTTCTTGAACAGGATATTCAAGAAACTCTAGAAGAGCCACAGTTGAGAAGGTCAACTAGACCTCACTAACCTTCCACTAAATATTCTTCTCATGAGTATGTGCTGGTTACTGATGGCGGAGAACCAAAATGCTTTGATGAAGCTATGTCACATGAGAAGAAAAGTGAGTGGTTGAAAGCAATGCAAGAAGAGATGAAATCCTTGCATGAAAACCATACCTTTGAGTTAGTGAAGCTTCCTAAAGGTAAGAGAGCACTCAAGAACAAATGGGTGTTCAGGTTGAAAACTGATGAACATTGCTCACAACCAAGGTACAAGGCAAGATTGGTTGTGAAAGGTTTCGGACAGAAGAAAGGTATTGATTTTGAAGAAATTTTTTCACTAGTGGTCAAGATGTCTTCAATCCGAGTTGTGCTTGGTATAGCTGCTAGTTTGAATCTTGAAGTTGAATAACTTGATGTAAAAGCTACCTTTCTGCATGGTGATTTAGATGAAGAGATCTATATGGAGCAGCCTGAAGGGTTTGAAGCAAAAGGAAAAGAACAACTAGTTTGCAAGTTGAAAAAGAGTCTATATGGGTTAAAGCAAGCTCCGAGACAGTGGTACAAGAAGTTTGATTCTTTCATGGTGGATCATGGTTTTGACAGGACCACTTCTAACCATTGTGTATTTATGAACAGGTTTCCAGATGGAAACTTTATTATTCTATTGTTGTATGTGGATGATATGTTGATTGTTGGCCATGATGCTAAAAAGATTCAGGTTTTGAAGGAAGAGTTAAGTAAGTCTTTTGCAATGAAAGACTTAGGACCGGCAAATTAGATTCTTGGCATGAAGATCACACGTGACAGGAAGAAGGGGAAACTTTGGCTATCTCAGGAGAGATATGTTCAAAAGGTACTTGAGAGATTTAACATTCCATAACTCCAAACTGATTTGTTCTCCACTTGCAAGCCACTTTAAACTAAGTTCTAATCAGTGTCTTCAAGTGATGAAGAAAAAGATGAGATGAAAAAGGCTCCTTATGCATCCGCAGTTGGTAGCTTGATGTATGCCATGGTTTGCACAAGGCCGGATATAGCTCATGCAGTTGGTGTGGTTAGTCGATTCCTCTCCAATCCTGGTAAAGAACATTGGTCAGCAGTGAAATGGATACTCGGGTATCTCAAAGGCACTTCTAGCTTTAGCTTGTGTTTTGAAAATAACAAACCTGTGTTAGAAGGATACACAAATGCAGATATGGATGATGATGTTGATTCTAGAAAGTCCACATCAGGATACTTGATGGAGTTTGCAAGGGGAGCAGTCTCATGGCAATCAAGGTTGCAAAAATGTGTTGCATTATCCACTACAGAGGCTGAATATATTGCTCTTACTGAAGGGGGCAAAGAATTGTTATGGATGAAGAAGTTCTTGCATGAACTTGGTCTAGTTCAAGAGAACTTTGTGTTGCACTGTGACAGTCAAAGTGCAATTCATCTCAGTAAGCATCCTACTTTTCACTCTCGATCAAAGCACATTGAAGTTAGATATCAATGGATTCGAGATGCTATGGAGATGAAGTCATTTGTTGTTGAGAAGATCCATACTCATAACAATGCATCAGATATGATGACCAAGCCTTTACCAAGAGAGAAGTTTGAGTGTTGCAGAAAGGAAGTAGGCTTGGTAGAGCCTCCTAAATTAAACTTTACAAATTGATCGTCAGTATGGCGAATTCCTCACATGGTGCGTGAGGGGGAGATTTGTTGGGTGGTCCTGCACCATTTTAATTTAAATGGGGGGGCTGCCACATCACTTAAGTATTTGCAGTAGGGTTCTTTGAAAATAAGAGAGGGTGAGCCGAGAGTAGAAGGGTTTGAGAAGAGGAAAAGAAAAAATGGTGGCTGCAAAACAATACATTTTCTTTCCTTGATTTCCAGCTTGTTCCCCTTTGGATCGAGTCGAGATTTGGACAGAAGCTTCTAGACACATTAATTTTCATTCTGAACGATTGAATTGAAGATTAGAGTTGTGGAAGTTGTCCGTTTTGATAGAAAACGGGGCTGTCAGTATTGTCAACTTTTCTCAAACTTTTGCTCTCTTTAATCTTGTTGTATTCCAAGAATAGGTTGTTCTTGATGATATATGTTGTAGTCCTTAGTTGAATCTGAGAAAGAATATTGTGAACCCATTATTTGTGATAGTGGAAGCTTTAAGTGGCCTACGGTCCCGTGGTTTTTTCCCGCATCGGGTTTTCCATGTAAAAATCTTGGTGTTGATGTGTGTGATTATTTGCATTATATTGTTGATTGTTTGATCCCATAATTTAATTGCACAAAAAGGGAAAAAGGTTTGGGACTTGATTGGTAATCCGCTAAATTGGTGCCCTATTGTTTGAGTTATTTTCCCAACAACACGTTAGTTCTGTGTTTTAATTTGTTTTCACATATTCTTGAAATATATAGATAATTACACAATCGCTTCAATTCGTCAAGAAAAAAACTTGAATGCACATAATATCCTTTTCATAACTGTGAGCAGTTGACATTTAACTCAAAAAGAGCAGCTTTACTAATTAATTTTATACAACAAGGCGATAATATCATAACTAAGAAATTTCACAAACAAATCATTCAACTAATTGAGGTGAGGTTAAAGTTTCCTCCTCTTAAATTGGTCAAAACCGAGGCCCAGATGAGATATATAATGATCCAAAGTTCCACGTAGCTCTAGGCTAGTACTAAGAAAATGGATAAATCTGCATTTGTAAATTCTTCCACCAGATTAAATAGGCATTCCACCTCTCAATTGTAGTAAATGATATGGAACCATAAAGGGGATGATAAAGGAAATGACTTGTTGGTGAAGGTATCGCGTTATAAATTTCAATGTCCTTAATATCCCACTCTATTGCTTCGTATGAATCAAAATCCATTATCACTTGGATCCCACATCCTTTCACATTAATGTCTTCACTCCCCAAATTCACATACAATTCCAACTCTTCGTGTCCACAATATTCTTCCATTGCCATCTCACTTAAACTTACGTATCTTGTCCAACTAAAAGGGCAATAGAGTCCTACTACTAGTCTAGCTTCAAACAATTTCATACCGTTACTCTTTTTTCTTATAATAGCTTTGATTGTATGACTACTACTAAAAAACATCCTTGTACTTAAAGCCCAAAACACCAACCCTTGGAATACTTGAGGTATATGAAATGATAATGAACATCCTTCTGCACGGTATCCGAACCCATTTGGATACTTACCAAAAACGAGACCCATAAGCAATCTGGCATCGTAGTCGTTAATATGATATCCATAGCAATGATTGTAAGATACCTGTGTATATTTACATTTCGAACATTAGTGCTGAAATTTTAAGCACTAATCAATATATATATATATATATATATATGAATATGCATTAATTCAATATAACATGTGCCAATAGTTTGTTTATTTGTGTGCAAGAGAGAATGAAATTGTACCTCAACAAGACTCTTAGTATTATTTGATAAATCGCAAGTGGTATCAGAAGATATAATCCAGCCATTACTTGGACCCCTATGTAGACACAAATTTGAATTATTTTTTGATTGGATTGGCAGTCTTACTCTCTCCATTGATTTGCACCCGATTGCTTCTAAGAATTTTAAATTTGAGGGAAGCTCTGAGATTGATACCAGATTCCTGCAATGTGAAACTCTCAAAATCTGAAGCTTAGGAAGGATGCTGATGCTTAAAGGCAGACTGAAGAAATTGTTTCCTGATAGATTCAATTCCTCGAGAGCAAACAAACCACCAAGATCAACACAATTACTAGTGCGTTCAGAAAAACCATAATAAGCAAGTTTTAGTATTTTCAATAATCTCCAACTAGTGAAACAAGTTGGGAGCAAATCTCTCCAATCTATAACACTTGCTGAAATCAATGATGAAATTGGTGAAGGCCAAGATGTAGATGATGGTGCGTCCACATTGGAATTGTATCCGCACATTGACAACTTCCTTAGATACTTTAATTGTTCAATTGAAGCAAGAAATTGCTCGTTGTTAATTCCATCTGCTAGCAGCTCGGTAAAGGATTCCATACCACACATGTGCTCCGGCAACTTCTCAAGTTGTGAACACTCAGAAATATTCAAAATCTCAAGAGACTTTATATCACAAATGCTTTGGGGAAGAGCCTTTAGCCTCTGACATCCCTTTAGATTTAAAAAAATGAGGCTCTTTAAATGTCCAACAGATCGATGCACCTCGACTAGACTCAAACAACCTTCCAATAGGAGTTTCTCTAGACTTGTGCTGTGCAAATTTGGTGTTTTAACAAGATTCTTTGAGTAACTGAGATTAAGGATTTTTAGTTTGTTGAGAATCTGTAAGAGCAGTCAGGAAAAAAACGAAAGTAATCATCAAAGTTTGCAACTTATGAGTATAAATTACATGAAGAACAAATTTTTTAGGATTGTAGTATGTTTCATACCTTTTTCTCCTTCCATAATTCTTTGATGTTACTATACTGCATCTCAAGAACAACTAGCTTGTCCAACATCAAATCAGATGGGAAAGATTTCAAAGGACATTCAAGCCAACAAATCCATATCAACTCTTCCAAAAGCAGTTTGAAGGGTCCAGAGAGATATACTCCATTGATTTGGAGTAACTTCAAGCATCTCATCTTTGTGAATGATCCTGTGCTTAGTAATTTATTTTCTGATGCTCTCACATCCAGAACTACACCCTCCACAACTTCTGTTCCCTGAAAATCAAACAAAATTCAATAGAGTTTCAAAGTAATTATATGCAATAAGTTTAAAACAGCGATATACGTGCATGACTGTGCCTTTGTGTATGCATTTGGGTATTACCATCTGCTTGCTGAGTACATTCCATGCATCCTCATATTGCCAAATTCGGCTGCGTTTTCCAGGGTGGTCTGGTGACTCTTTGTGAATGATCTCCCTTCCCATATCTCGTAATAGATTATGCATGCTTATCTCTCCAAAAGCATTAACTTTAATAAGAGACCTTTCACTGAGAGTTCCCAAATCATCTTCTGGATTGTAACCACATCGAGCTTCAAGTACATGCGATACATATTCTTTATTTCTACCACTAAAAAAACATGCAAGATCCAGAAATGTTTTTTTTAGTTTATGGTCATCGAGTTTGTCAAAACATATTCTAAGTTTTTCTTGAATGTCATGGTTTGGAATGATTCTCAATTTGTCGATCACACATTTCCATCTATATTTGTTTTTTGCAGACAAACTAGAACCTAAAACCTCAAGGGCTAAAGGAATCCCTCCACAGTAATCAACTACATCATTCGAAAGCTCAACATAATCTTTTGAAGGTTTGTTGTCCCTAAAGGCATGCCAACTGAAAAGCTGAAGGGACGCATCTCGTTTCAATTCTTCAACCTTAAATTTTCGTTCCATTTTAAGAAGCAAACGTTCATCTTTGGTTGTAATTATAACTCTACTTCCTGGACCAAACCAGATTCGCTCTCCCACCAAAGCATTTATTTGGTACTGCTGAGCCACATCATCAACAACAACAATAACTCTTTTATGACAAAGTCGTTCTTTGATCAGAACCATTCCTCTATCAGCATTATTGATAGTGGCAACATTTTGTTTCAAGATATCATGAAGAAGTTGTTCTTGTAAATGAGCAATCCCATTTGGTTGTTCTGATGTTTCATTGATATTTGAAAGAAAACAGCTACCCTCGAATCCATAGCAGAGTTGATTAAAAACAACTTTTGCTATCGTTGTCTTTCCTATTCCTGGCATCCCATGTATGCCCACCATGCAAACCTCATCTGTTGCCGTACTTAGGAAGTCACTAATAGTTTGGACAAGGCGATCAATACCTACCAGGTTAGTAGCGACATTTATGTACCTGGGATCCAATTTGCTCAACACATCCTTGATGATGACTTGGATTAATTTTGATTCGTGCCTGCTCATCAACAAAACAAGACCTTAATAGAGAGACAATTAAGCATATATGCTGATTTGTTTAATTGTATCACATGGTAAAATTACTCTAAAGTACATAGAATCACTCCATAGAGTGAATCTTAGAGAGAGAGAAAAGGCATACCGATTTTCCAAATCATTGAGATTCCATCCAGAGAGATTTCCGGCTTCCTCAAGAGCTTTTCTCCACTCCTTCACCTTCTCTTTGAAACATTCTTCATGCTTATCAAATGGTTTTGCAAAACTGCCGGTCTGCTTTCTCACATCTGAAGGATCAATGTCATAGAATATAGGAAGAACAATCTGGCCAGTTTTCCTCTTTTTGCACTCAAGAATCTCTACAAGTTCATCAAGACACCATCTAGTCGAAGCATATCCTTTTGAGAAGATCACTATGGATATCTTCGATTCTTGAATTGCCTTGAGGAGATGTTTGGAGATTTCTTCACCTCTAGGAAGTTCATTTTCATCTAGAAAAGTGTGGACTCCTGCTTGGACTAAGGCAGTATATAGATGACCTGTAAAACTCTTGCGATTATCTTCTCCTCTAAAACTCAGAAATACATCGTAGGCCCCCTTTGGTCTAGAGCGAGACGACTCTGGCTCTGTCATGGAAGCTACAGAAACTCTCGTCAATTCATAAACAAAGGGGTTGATAATATTTGTCATTGTTGAACACTTCCATTATTTAGCAATGAGAAATAAATAACAATTGGAAGTGATCTGAGCAAATAGTTAAACTAAAAATATTCTATAAATAGACTTGTAAACAGATATATAGAGAAGAGTTAATTAAAACATATATTTTTAAAAAGAAAACTCTTAATAAAAAAAGCATTATTTCCCCCTCTTTTTCTTCAATTTCATAGCAACCGAGCACGAGATATCTCTACCTTACCTGTGGAGATCAAACTGACAGGCTTGCTGAAGTCAGCTTTTCTTCTCTTTCGCGAGGATGAATCGTCTTCTTCATCTTTGGATTGCTTGCGTTTTTCTTTCTGCATTTCTAAAATAGATACTTGAAGACCTACAAGGAACTCAATAAACTGGTCAATCATCATCTATCTGAACGTAAAGCCTTCAAGTTATGAGTAAGGACATGAAATTAAAACATGCAAGGAAGAGTTAGCTATTCCACCAGCTATGAAATTGCAGCAATCGGAGAGAGATTTTAGCTGATCAATACTACTTCCAGCTGGCTTAGTTTGTTAACAAGAAGCAAGACTGCTGTCCTGAAACAATTAATATTGCTGAAAGGATGACTGCAAGCATGCAAGCAGCAGAAACAACTTCAAAGGTTACCTCTGTATTGTGTTTATGAGGTGGTCGGATTCCAGCTACTCGGTGACTTTAAAGATCAAATTCCACCAATCGGAAAGGCTAGATGTAAAGTCATGAGGACTGAAGGATAGTGGAGGCAAAATTGTTTCAGAGAAAGAATAAGCTTTCTTGCAAATTTCTAGCAATGCTATAGTAATCGAAGATAACATACAAAGGAAAGGGAGCAAGGAAATTTATAGCTTGTTGTGGGTGCCTAATAGTTCATGCTTCGGAGCAAATGGCTTGCGGATATGATGCCCTGGCCGTGTTTGAAAATTAAATTATTCAGACAATTTATTGCATTCAAAGCAATAGTAATCAACATACAAAGGAAAGGGAGCAAGGAAATTTATTGCATGATTTTCCACACGGCAAAATATTCAATTGGGTGCCTTCATCTGTTTGGTTTGCGGTCTCAAAGGGTATAGACTTCAACAATCAACTATGGGTGTGAACAAGACGACTTTGACTCGCAGTCTGTTGATTGAATCTAAAAATCATGATTTTATGTTTTTATATCAAATTATTAAAATAAAAAATATTAATTTGTTATTTTTTTAAGTAAATATATTTTTAAAATCCATCCAAATAAAAATATAATATCTAATATGCATTAAATTAAGTAGCAAATTAATCTCAAAATATTTTTTTAAAAAATATAACTAATCAATTAAATATCATTAACAAATCAGACACTTAAAGTTTAAGATTTGAATTACACTTGTTATATTTTATTATGATTATAACTCCTGTATAAAAACTAGTGACTTGCCATGTTCTTGTGTGGAAAATTTGCAGTGGCACAATGTTGATGTTGTCAAGACTTCCTAGTAGGGTTGTAGGTGTAAGTTTGTTTTAGTTGTTAATAAATCCTATATGTAGAAATAAGTTAATTGTTTTGATTCTGACTTAGTCGTATACCACATTGTTAAGATTGCAAAGCATGGGTTGCATATTTTCAACAACGATGCCATGACAACTAAAAGCAACTTTGTGCAACCTGCAATTCCAAAGGCTAAAAGACTTGAAGGCTAAAAATTATTTGTTCCAAGCCATTGATCGATCAATCTGGAGATGATATTGAAGAAACATACCACTAAAGATATTTGGGACTCTTTGAAGCAAAACTATCAAGGCACAACATGCGTCAAACATGCATAATTACATGCTCTTCACAAAGAGTTTAGAATTATACATATGAAAAAGGGAAATAAGTTAATGAGTACTTTGAATGAACTCTTATCCTAAACAGTAAGATGCAGATTCATGGGGGGATGGATGATACGGTGGTCATAGAATATATTTTATGATCGATGGCTATTAAATATGACTATGTGGTTTACTCCATTGAAAAGTCAAATGATCTTGACATCTTGTTTATTGATGAACTGCAAAGCAACTTGTTGGCACTTGAGCATAAGATGGGGAGACATATGGTAGATGAGCGGGCTTTGAAGGTTACTTATATTGTCAAAAAAGTGGGTGAGGTTGACGCAATAGTTTAAGAGGAAGAGAACAAGGAAAGGGTAGATGGATTTTACAAGCCTACCATCAAATGTTACAATTGTCATGAACATGGGCATTTTTAGTTGGAATGTCCTAATAAGGGGAAGGATTCAAAAGGCGTCTACACAGAAACTAGTGAAAAATGTTGTTGATTGCTTACATGGATACCGAAGAAGTTGATAGAAAGAATTATAGTTTTTGGACTTGGGATGCAGCAATCACATATGGGGCAAGAAGGAGATGTTCACAGATTTGGATGATACTTTCAGGAAATCTATAAAGTTGAGGAATAATTCAAGCTTGGTTGTGCAAGGAAAATGAGATGTTTATATGGAAGTCAATGGAATCATGCAAGTCATCATTGAAGTATTAAGTGCAGGATTTACAGAATATTTTACTAATCATTGGACACTTGCTAGAGAAAGGTCTTATTTTTCTTATAAAACATGACAAGTGTAGGATTTATCATCTAGAGAGAGGACTAATACATGAGACGAAAATGGCAACAAATCAAATGTTTATCTTACTAGCTCACACACAATCACCATAAGGACAGAAGTGTTTCGACACCATTGCAGATGATCAATCTCATTTATGGCATCACAGATATGGATAGATATTTGGGTTGGAGTGGTTTAAACATCCATCAACAAAAGAATATGGTGAAGGGCTTACCAAAATTCCAAGCATACATTAAATTTTATGAAGAATATTTAGTGGGAAAGCATGGGTGTACTACTTGGATGAAAAATCAGAATCTCACAATTTCATAAGTTTGAACATAAGGTTAAAAAGGAAACTAGTTCAAGCACAAAACGTCTGCGTAAAAATCATGGAGTTCATAGATTTTTGCAAAGTGAATGGAATTCAAATAAATTTGACAACTACCTGCACTCCCTAACAAAATGGCATCACAAAATGGAAGAACCAAACTATTATGAACATGGTTCGAAGCATGCTTAAAAATAAATAAATTCAATGAACTTTCTAGCCAGAAGTAGTCAATTGGACCATATATATACTCAACAAAAGTCCAACTTTCAATATGTTTCTTCAATATCGTCTCCAAGATTGAATGATCAAAGCCTAGAAAAAATAATTCTTAGCCTCCAAGTCTTTTAGACTTTGATTAGCAATGGTCTTCTTATGTTCATCGGTAATATTGCTCTCGTATGATCCTATAGGAATTCCAGTGTCTACCAAACTCCAATATATATTCTGTAGAGCGAAAGCAATTCTCCATGATCATCCTGCAATGATCATAATGTCGATCAAACTTTGAAATTGCAAGTTACACAAAGCTACTTTTAGTTGTCATGGCTTCGTTATTGAATGATGAAATTATCTTCACTCAAGCCCTGTGAAGAGACTCTGATACCAAATACTGTGAACCTTATTTGAACACTCACGAAATAGATGTAAATATAAATTTGCTTGGATACTTAAATGCTGGGAAAATATCAATTATAAAATCAAAAAACAAATATGTCAATAAATTGAAAGCTAAAAATATAAAAACATAAAATCTTGATATTTAGATTCAATTAATGGACGGCGAGTCAAAGTCGTCATGTTCACACCCATAATTGCTTGTTGACATCTATACCTTTAGATTTTGAGGGCATCGAACGAGACACGCAAACGAAAACCAAACGAGAGATAAAGGCAGCCAGTTGCTCGGAAATTGTCTGAATATTTTGCCGTGTGGAAAATCATGCCATTAATTTGAATGCGATGCTGCAAAAACATGGCCCACAACAAGCAAGAGCTTTAAATTTCCTTGCTCCCTTTCCTTTTATAAGATCATTAAAGTCACCGAGTAGCTGGAATCCGACCACCTCATAAACACCATACAGAGGTAACCTTTGACGTTGTTTCTACTGCTTGCGTGCTTGAAACATTTTTCGTTTCATCTTTTCAGCAATATTAATTGTTGCAGGACAGCAGTCTTGATGGACTGAGTTGAATAAACGAGTTTGTGTAGTTGAAAGAAAGTGACCTCCTTCAGTTCTGAGATGTTAAACTAAGGCAGCTGGAAGCAGTATTGATCAGCTATGGACTTCTCTATAATTCTCTGGAGTTGTGTTTACATGTTCATTTATATACTTGAATTCTTATAAAATCAAGAAATTAAATAATTCACATAAATTTTAGCTCATGAGAAAAATTAGATTTCCAAAGAGAAGAAATGAGTTTCCCTCACATTATTTTTCTGTTTTAATTTGTTTTTACATGTTCCTGAAATATATAGATAATTACACAATCGCTTCAATTGGTCAAGAACAAAATTGTGATCAATTGATATTTAACTCAAAAACAAAATGCTTTATTAATTAATTTTATACAACAAGGTGATAATATCATAACTAAGAAGGCATGAAATTTCACAAAGAAATCCTTCAACTAATTGAGCTGAGGTTAAAGTTTCCTCCTCTTAAATTGGTCAAAACCAGGGCCCAGATGTGATATATAATGATCCATAGTTCCACGTAGCTCTAGTCTAGTACAGAGAAAATTGATTAAATCTACAATTGGAAATTCTTCCACTTGATTAAATCGCCTTTCCACTTCTCAATTGTAGTAAATGATATGGAACCATAAAGTGGATGATCAAGGAGATGACTTGCTGGTGAAGGTATCGCATTATCAATTTCAATACCCTTAATATCCCACTCTATTGCTTCGAATGAATCCAAATCCACTATTACAATGATCTCACATTGTTTCACATTAATGTCTTCGCTCCCCAAATTTACATACAATTCCAACTCTCCGTGTCCACAATATTCTTCCATTGCCATCTCACTTAAGCTTACGTATTGTCCAACTAAGAGGGCAATAGAGTCCTACTACTTGTTGTTAGAGCTGGGAGAGATGGCAGAAACTTTGAAGATTGTAGAAGAAAGAAGAAGATGTTCTCAGACGAGAAGAGAGAAACAGAGGGAAAATGAAATTTTAAACTGTCAACAGTAAAAGTAATTCTGTTTTGCATAAATGTTCTTTGTGTGTCACTGTACCTTATATACACGTAATGCATGCTTCTTTTGTATTCTAGTCTATTAAGGAAATATTGCATATTAATACATTCTGGAATGCACCAGATACACCATCCATACTCTTCTGTATTTTATCACTAGTGTAGTAGCTTCAAACAATTGCGTACCGTTGCCCTTTTTCCTTATAATAGCTTTGATGGTATGACTACTACTAAAAAACATCCTTCTACTCCGTAAGAAGCAACCCTTGGAATACTGGAGGTATATGAAATGATAATGAACATCCTTCTTTCTTATGTTATGCTCTGTTTGTTTTCTAAGAAAGTGACTGACGAAACTATTTTTAGTGAAGTTTAGTGTTGTAACTGACATTTTATTGGAAATTAGATTGAAATGAAAGGAACCCAGATGAGGAATTTAGCAAAGAAATAAACTTTCTTGGGTTTGGGTTCTTGAGTTTCAACGTTTCAGTACGTGGAATGCAACCTGCCGGTTCTCTCTTCATCGGTCTACACTTGATATAAAAAAATAATTTCAAATTAGATGTTATTCTAAACAAGGTCTATAATGTTGAAAGTGCAGGATCAAGGTAAACAAAATTCAACTGATTCCAAGTCTTCTGAATCAAAGACTGAAGCTGCGAAGACCATCAACTTTTTTCCTTTATTGTTTTATCATGTTTAAGTTTGTATTTTAGTTAATAAAGATCAAATTAGATTGATCATATCATGTAGTTTTTATATTTCGTAAATTTATTTCCTATTTGAAATTCGAAAAGATTGCAATAGATTTGAATTTCCATTCTTGTATTTTGATATTTTTCTTATAAATAAAACTCAAGGGATGGCAGTAACCTTAAGCAATTCTGCCCCTTGTTCTGTGTCTCTTGCATGAATTATTAGTCCCTTACAATTTACAAATTCTAGGAAAATTCTGGGCAAACTCTTGGTTCTTTTGCATTGATTTGCACAGTGCTTGTTTGTGCCTGTCAGGGACAAATTCTTGAAGGTGATTTGAACAGTAACTGTACTTCACCAATTTTATTTCTTTTTACATAACAATTGGTATCAGAGCAGAATTGATCTTAGAAGGGCTGAGAGAAACACGAGAGAATTGTGATTTTTTTTCAAAGTTATCAACTTAGAAGGGAAGGCTTTTCATCTTCATTGTAGTTACTGCATAACTAAGCCCTAAACAAGAAGCATCAATAAGAATTCCATTCCTCATGGATTCTGGAAATTTTTCGCCAAAGGCACCTGTTTTCAAAGGAACCAATTATGGTGCATGGGTAGTAAAGATGAGAACTTATCTCAAAGCTTTTGACTTGTGGAAAATTGTGGAGAATAACAGGGATTCAACTCCTTTAAACAATAATCCCACAATAAATCAAATAAAGTTTTTCAATGAAAAAAAGGCAAAGAGATTCAAAGCACTTACCTGCATTCATAATGCAGTAAGTGAGGAAATATTCACAAGAATAATGGCTTGTGAAAGTGCTAAAGATGCATGGGACAAATTGAAAGCTGAATTTCAATGAGATGAAAAATCAAGAATGAAGAAAATCAGAGATACTACTTTATTTTAATGCATATATGAATTTATACAAGTGCATTGCCCACTATTGAGCTATATAATAATGTATTAGAGTCCTAGTCTATTGCCCACTATTGTGCTTTATAATAACGGTAATATCTTCATTACATGTGATCTATGACTACCTATTATATTTATCTATGTTCTGTCTTAACACTCCCTCTCAAGTTGGAATGTATGTTAATTACACCCAACTTGCTAAGTAGTGTCTCAAATTGTGTCGAGTTTAATGGTTTGGTAAATAAGTCTGCTGGTTGTTCTGTAGTTCGAATGTAAGCTGTCTGAATCATTCCTTCTTGAATTTTTTCTCGAATTAGATGACAATCGATCTCTATATGTTTGGTTCGCTCGTGGAAGACTGGGTTGGATGTTATGTGCATTGCTGCTTGATTATCACAAAATAAGGTCACTGGCTGTCCGTGGTCTATCTTCAGATCTTTCAAGATGTTCTTCAACCATGTGATCTCGCAACAGGTGGTTGCCATGGATCTATATTTTGCTTCTGCACTAGAACGAGATATTGTTGTTTGCTTCTTGGTCTTCCATGAAACTGGTGCATTTCCAAGTAAGATGCAGTAACTTGTGACTGTTCTCCTTGTATCTCTGCATCGAGCCCAATCAGCATCACAAAATGCCTGTAGTTGAAGAAGTTGTTCTTGTAAAAGAACAAGACCATTCGATTGTTCTGATGTTTCATTGATATTCGAAAGAAAACAGCTACCCTCGAATCCATAGCAGAGTTGATTAAAAACAACTTTTGCTATCGTTGTCTTTCCTATTCCTGGCATCCCATGTATGCCCATCATGAAAACCTCATTTGTTGTCGTACTTAGGAAGTCACTAATAGTTTGGACAAGGGGATCAATACCTACCAGGTTAGTTGCAACATTTATGTACCTGGGATCCAATTTGTTCAACACATCCTTGATGATGGCTTGGATTAATCTTGATTCATGCCTGCTCATCGAGGATAGCTAGACCTTATTAATTAGAGAGACAATTAAATATATATGCTAATTTTTTTATTGTATCTCATGGTAAAATTACTCTAAAGTACGTACAATCAGTCCATACAGTGAATATTAGAGGACAAAAAAGGCATACCGATTTTCCATATCATTGAGGTTCCATCCAGACAGATTTCCGACTACCTCAAGAGCTTTTCTCCACTCCTTCACCTTCTCTTTAAAACATTCTTCATGCTTATCAAATGCTTTTGCAAAACTGCCAGTCTGCTTTCTCACATCTGAAGGATCAATGTCATAGAATATAGGAAGAACAATCTGGCCAGTTTTCCTATTTTTGCACTCAAGAATCTCTACAAGTTCATTAAGACACCATCTAGTCGAAGCATATCCTTTTGAGAAGATCTTAGACTCTTGAATTGCCTTGAGGAGATGTTCGGAGATTTCTTCACCTCTAGGAAGTTCATTTTCATCTAGAAAAGTGTGGACTCCTGCTTGGATTAAGGCAGTATATAGATGACCTGTAAAACTCTTGCGATTATCTTCTCCTCTAAAACTCAGAAATACATCGTAGGCCCCCTTTGGTCTAGAGCGAGACGATTGTGGCTCTGTCATGAATGCTACAGAAACTCTTGTCAATTCATAAACAAAGGGGTTGATAATATTTGTCATTGTTGAACACTTCCATTATTTAGCAATGAGAAATAAATAACAATTGGAAGTGATCTGAGCAAATAATAAAACTCAAAATAATCTATAAATAGACTTGTAAAAAGAAATATAGAGAAGAGTTAATTAAAAAAATATTTAAAAATAGAACTCGTAATAAAAAAAACATTATTTCCCCCTCTTTTTCTTTAACTTCATAGCAACTGATCAAGAATTTTTACCAAAACTGATATACCAAGGAATTTTTATTATTATTATGCTCTCAGCACGAGATATCTCTACCTTACCTGTGGAGATAAAACTGACAGGCTTGCTGAGGCCAGCTTTCCTTCTCTTTCGCGAAGATGAATCGTCTTCTTGATCTTTGGATTGCTTGCGTTTTTCTTTTTGCATTTCTAAAATAGATACTTGAAGACCTACAAGGAACTCAATAAACTGGTCAATCATGATCTATCTGATCGTAAAGCTTTCAAGTTATGAGTAAAGAAATGAAATTAAAACATGCAAAGATGAGTTAGTTATATAAAAAAACACTGGTTGGATTCCTCCAGCTAGGAAGAGAGATTTTAGCTGATCAATACTGCTTCCAGGTGCCTTAAATTTACATGTAGTTAACTGTTAGGATGATGAATCCTTACTAAGAAATAAAAGTAAACAGATTGGGTTTTGATGATCTTGCAGTGTATCAAAGATTGATAAACGAGAGAGAAAGAAAGAGTAAAGTAAAAAAGAGAGGGAAAATGAATTTTGAATTTTCAGTATTCTGTTTCTATTTTGCATGACTTGTGCGTGACCTTACTGTGCATATTTATAGGCACTGTTGTATTATACTAGTTTGTTACTTTGAGTATACAATACGTATACTCTAACATCCCCCCTCAATCCCATGCTTTGGCAAACCAAGCATGAGATTGTTACAATGAATGCGAAACAGAGGAGCACTTAATCCCTTGGTTAGAATGTCTGCAAATTGTTCTTGGGAAGAAACAAATTGAACAACTAACAGATCTGTGACTACTCTTTCCCTCACAAAATGAATGTCAATTTCAATGTGTTTTGTCCTCTGATGTTGAACAGGATTGAATGATAATGCGATGGCAGATAGGTTGTCGCAGAACAAGGTTGGTGGCTGATCAATTGAAACATGAAGAAACACCAATAGTTGTTTAATCCAGTCGAGCTCTGCAGCCGTGGAAGACAATGCACGATATTCAGCCTCTGTTGAAGAACGAGACACAGTGGACTGCTTCTTAGAGGACCATGAAATGGGATTTGATCCAATGAATACCACCAAACCAGTGGTTGATCTCCTGTCATTGGGATCCCCTGCCCAATCTGCATCACTGAAAGCTTTAACATCCAAAGACCCACTCTAATAAGAAATGCCATGGCTGGTAGTGCCCTTCAAGTACCTCAAAATGCGTTTGACAGCAGTATAATGTATCACCATGGGACTTTGCATAAACTGACACACTTGATGAACCGAAAAAGCAATATCAGGACGAGTGAATGTAAAATATTGCAATGCTCCAACAATACTCCTATACAAAGTAGGATTATCAAAAGGCAACCCATCATCTTTGCACATCCTCTGATACGGCAAGCAAGGAGTCTCACAAGCTTTAGACTCAAGCATACCAGTTTTGAGAAGAAGATCATGAACATACTGAGTTTGGGATAAGAATAGACCAGATTGATTGCGAGTAATTTGAACACCCAAGAAGTAGTGTAAATCACCTAAATCCTTAATGTCAAATTCTGTAGATAAAGCTTGTATAATCAGCTGTACCTCATCATGGTGACTTCCAGCAATAATTATGTCATCCAATATACCAAGAGAATCACAATACCCGCAGCCACATGTTTAACAAATAAAGAAGAATCTGAATAAGTGCCCTGAAATCCCAAAGATGGTAAAAAGCGATAAACTCTGTCATTCCATGCTCTTGGAGCCTGTTTGAGTCCATATAAAGATTTGTGAAGCCTGCACACAAGCTGAGGATGTTGTGAATCTGTAAACCCAGGAGGTTGGGCCATGTATACCTCCTCATTGAGAATGCCATGAAGAAAGGCATTCTTAACATCCAGTTGCCTCAAAATCCACCCATAGTGAGCTGCCAGTGCTAGAACCAGTCGGATTGTAGTGGATTTCACTACTGGACTAAAGGTCTCCCCATAATCAAGACCTGCCTCTTGACTGAACCCCTGAGCTACCAACCTAGCTTTGTGCCGAACAGTGGAACCAGCAACATCCTTTTTAATTTTGAAGATCCATTTGCAGCCTACTACATTTCTGTCAGGAGGCAAATGCACTAGAGACCAAGTCCCCTGAGAGTGAAGGGCATCCAACTCTTCCTTCATAGCATTGAACCAAACTGGATGCTTCAAAGCTGACTTATAGCTACTAGGTTCAATCACAGATAAGTCAGAAGCAGCTACATCCATTGTTGTAAGAAAACAGTTTTTCTTTTTAACAATGCCACTCTTAGACCTTGTTTGCATAGAATGCAAGTTCATGGGTGAGATCTGCAATACTACAGAAATGGCCTCAGGCCTAAACTCATCAACTGAAGGCAGAGATGTAGGATACATACCTCTATTAGTGGAGTCAGAAGCCACAGGAAGAGGAGATACAGTTGAAGAGGCAGTGGCAATAGTGGACAGGACTGGTGGGGGAGAGGAAGAGGGACAAGAAGAAGAAACACCATGAACAGAGGTTGGCAAATGGATAATATTGGAAGGAGAAATGACAGGCATGACAGACATAGGTGGAACAACAGGGGAAGGAGAGACAAACTGACTTGCAGAGGCTAAGTCTTTATAGGGGAATACATGTTCAAGAAACAAAACATGTCTAGAAATGTACACATGTTTCTTAGGCACATGATAACAAATGTAACCTTTGTATTGAGATGCATAGCCGAGAAACACACACATGGAAGTTTTGGGTTGAAGTTTATGTTGATTATAAGGGCGTAGTAAAGGAAAACAAGCACACCCAAATACACGCAAGTGAGAAATGGAGGGACTGTGACCAAACAACACTTCAAAGGGTGACTTATTTTGCAAAACATCAGTAGGCATTCTGTTGATCAAATAGGAGGCAGTGTTAACTGCATAAGTCCAAAATGTGGGAGCTAATTGGGCATGCTGAAGTAGAGTGATGGCAGTTTCGATTAAATGTCTATGTTTGCGCTCAGCCAACCCATTCTGTTCAGGTGTATAAGGACAAGATTTGTGATGAATAATCCCATTATCACCAAGAAATTTCTGGAAAGGTTTGTTAACAAATTCACCCCCCCCATCACTTTGAAAGATTTGAATTCTTTTATCAAACTGAGTATAAACATAGTGATAGAAGGTATGAAAGACAGAAAACACATCACTTTTATTAACAAGGGGAAACAACCAACAATATCGTGTAAATTCATCAACAAATATTACATAAAACCGACAGCCATCAACAGATATGTGAGGAGAAGGCCCCCAAAGATCACTATGAATTGTATTGAAAGTCATGTTGTAGCGAAGTTACACGTGAGGGAAAAGGAAGTTTACAAAATTTACCCTCAAGGCAACTAACACAAACAGTAGAAATTTTATCAGGGGAACACTTAATATTGGAATTTTGTAACATAAGGCTAACAACTTTATTGGAAGGATGTCCTAATCTATGATGCCAAGTTGATGATAAAACCAACTGACCAATGAAGGCTGTTGACTGGAAATTTGTAAGTGACCGTGAAGCAGCAGAAGATAGAGGATAGAGTCCATTATGGCACTGCCCCTTGTACAATATCCTTCCTGTTAGCTTGTCCTGAATCCAAAAACAGAAAGCATCAAAAATAAGATAACAGTTATTATCCAAACAGACCCGATGCACAGACAACAAATTCTGAGTCAATTTTGGAACACATAAAGCAGACTTCAATTGCGAGGGCTTAGCGGTGTAGGAATGATTGCAGAACCAACATGAGACACAAACAAACCTTCACCATTAGCTGTGTGAACTGTATCATCAGCAGGATAGGGAGAGCTGAGTGAAAGATTTGACAAATCAGCAGTCATGTGATTTGTTGCCCCTGTATCCGTGATCCACACAGGTGAGGAAGCTGCAGATGACCGAGAATGTGGTCGTGAAAAGCTTGATGCATAGTATGAAGGGCATGTTGTTGAGGCTGAGGAACAAAGAGCCACTTGGAGGAGCCAATAAAATTTGGCCCGACCTCATTATAGTAGCAGTACCAGGTGGTATGATTCGGTTTCCCACAGATAGAACATTTCATCCTTTCATATCCCCTAATTCCACATGAAGGTGCAGTGTGACCCTCCATATTGCACAGTTGACACACAATAACACCAGAAGCCACTGTTGACACAGGGGAAAAAGTCCTTGCAGAGTGCACAGGAGACACCTCGGTCCTCGGTAAACCGGAGTTCACATGTGGAAACTTCGGAAGGTTTAGAAGGATAAACCGATCATTCTCGATAAGACCTCCGAGTAGAAGGAGGCTGATCCTACCTCTATTTACGGTAAAGGATCGATAGCCACTATTATCATATGAATGAAGACCATTACGTCCACGAGAGGAATGTGAAACAGAATCGCAGAGGTTTTGTAGTAGCATGCATAGCGATCAAAAGGATGAATGAACTGTTGTATTATGCTCAACAATAAGTTCCTCGACCAATAATTGAGATCGAAATTCCTTCAATGTAATAACACTCTCCCTTCCTCTAATAACACACCTAAAAGTGTTATATTCAGCAGGTAATCCATTTAGAGCCAAAATGACTATATCCTCATCAGCAAAATACACACCCGCAGCAGCCAAATAATCCCTAGCCTCTTTAATTCTCAACAAATATTGACTTATACTATCAGTCCCTTTCCTAATATTTTGAAGGTTGGATTTCAACTGAAAAATACTAGTTCGTGAGACAGTAGAAAACTGTTCTTTCAATCGTTGCCACAGATCTCTGGAACTAGTGCTACCAATGGCACAAGACAATGCAACAGGGATAAGGTAGCGATGAATGAGTCGCATAACAGCTCGATCATGCATTTTCCATACACGCAGTTCATCACTTTCAACAATAGCTGAGGAAAAGAGTGAAGAAGTTGTACCAATTTCAGTAGTAGAGGCAGGACAAGGATGCGAACCATCAACAAAACCAAAAATACCATTGCTCTCCAAAAGAAGTTGTACTTGAAAATTCCAATTCAAATAGTTGGCGTCATCCAGTTTAACATTGACAGACGAAGAAATGGAAGAAATGAGAGAAGTAATTGGAGATTGAATAATCTGCAACTGCACAGCCGTCACCATATTGTGGTGGAAAACAAAAAATGCAAGATCAATTTCACAAGACTGGAAGCTTTAATAGTCAACCAGAAAACAGATTTGAATTTCAAATGAGCTGAAATTCAAATGTATATGAACAATGATGTCGAAAAAAAAAAATTTGAGTGAAGATTGGATCATTTGTGCTCTGATACCATGTTAGGATGATGAATCCTTACTAAGAAATAAAAGTAAACAGATTGGGTTTTGATGATCTTGCAGTGTATCAAAGATTGATAAACGAGAGAGAAAGAAAGAGTAAAGTAAAAAAGAGAGGGAAAATGAATTTTGAATTTTCAGTATTCTGTTTCTATTTTGCATGACTTGTGCGTGACCTTACTGTGCATATTTATAGGCACTGTTGTATTATACTAGTTTGTTACTTTGAGTATACAATACGTATACTCTAACATTAACAAGAAGCAAAGAAGAGTTACTTGAAAAATCATGACAACGTAAAATCCAATGGAACAATAATTTTCTTTGGCAATCTTGCTAGTGAAATATTGCTGAAAAGATGAAGCGAAAAAAGACAGCAAGCATGCAACCAGTAGAAACAATCTGAAAGGTTACCTCTGGATGGTGTTTATAAGGTGGTCGGACTGAAGGATAGTGGAGGCAATATTGTTTCAGAGAAAGAATACGCTTTTTGCAAGTTACTAGCAATGCACTGGTAATCAAAGATATTTATAGCTTGATGTGGGTGCCTAATAGTTTATGCTTCCGAGAAAATGCCCTGCCGTGTTAGAAAATTAAAAGCATAAGGTCGAGGGAGAGTGCGATAAGGTCTGTTGAGTAAAGTTTAATTTTAAAATTACTATAATCACGTTAACAAATAGGAGTTGATCTGAGATCAATTGTCATCCAAGCGTATAACAAATAGGAGTTGATGTGAGATGAATTGTCATCTCAAAGGAAATTTATAGCATGATTTTCCACACGGCAATTTACGAGGAAATGACATGATTTCGGGAGCTTCGCATTCAAATGGCATGATTTTCCACGCGGTAAAATATTCAATTGGCTGCCTTCTTCTCTCGGACGTGCTCTGTTTGGTTTTTGGGTCCCGTCCGATTCCCACAAAATCAAAAGGTATAGACATCAATAAGCAACTTTGACTCTGAAAGAGTTTAGAAATGAAGCAAGAAGAATTCTGCAGTAATGTGTATTAAAACTGGAATTATAGTGCTTAAAGATTCTTACATATTCTTGCATGTATATATAGCCTTATACAGGCTTTGTATATTAAATACAGTATAAACTAGAGATTACAAATTTGAATTTCAAATGTGCTGAAATCAGGTAATCTCCATAATCTTCTCTGCAATCAATTAGTCTCCGAGATCTCCTCTGCAATGATCTTATGCAATTGTGAATATATTCAAATATTCAAATGTGCTGCAATTAATTAGACTCGCCATTTATTTGTTAGAGAATAATATAAATCATATCATGGAACCTCACTTATAAGTTTAAGCTTTTAGGTCAGATGATTCCTTAACATGGTATCAGAGACTTGTTGATCCAGCGGTTACGAGTTCGAATCTCACCACCCCCATTCTATTTGATTAAAATCAAGCACATGGTAATATTGGCTTGTGCAAGTTTCAAGCTCAAAGGGTTTTCACTTGAGGGAGTGTGTTAGAGAATAATATAAATCATATTATGGAGCCTCACTTATAAGCTTAAGCTTTTAGGTGAGATGATTCCTTAATACTATTAATTGATTCTAAAAATCAAGATTTTATGTTTTTATATCAAATTAATAAAATAAAAAATATTAATTTGTTATTTTTTTTAATTTTACATTTATTTCATGAGTGTTCATATAAGGTTCACAACATCTAGTATCAAAGACTCCTCACAAGACTTGAGTGAAGCTAATTAATCTCATCGTTCAACAATGACATCATGACAATTGAAAGTAGCTTTGTGCAACCTGCAACTCCAAAGTTTAATGGCACTACTATTGGAGAATTTCTTTTGCTCCAAAGAATATTGGAGTTTGGTGGATATTGAAATTCCTGTAAGAGCATACAAGAGCAATCTCATAGCTTAACAGAAGGAGACTTTTATGTTATGATTAAAAGGAAGTCAGCACACGGAAGTATAAAGAATTTAACTTCCTAATTAATATGTTGTTAGAGGGTGTTTGTATTGATAATTATATGGTTTTTTTTTAATCGGTTATAAGAGATTCATTATTTTAATGTGTTGATATCAAAAATAAAAACTATATATTTTGATGTATTTATAAAAAAAATTATTTTAAAAAACACTCTACAATATAATTACAAACAATATGACATCCCAGCTTTCAGACACAAAAGGATTTAACATCTTTATTCTCATATACGATCACATGTTTTAGGCATTGATGGGTCTATTAATGCAGGCCTTCACTTTTCTTACCGTTGGTTTTTTGGACTGGCTACTTGTATTATAAGCCGTACATATAGAATGGGTTTGGTATTAAGAAATTATTTTAAAAAAATATCAATTTAATAACTCTTCAAACTACACACCCAAATGAAATTTAAAACACAAAAATAAAGTGTGATTACACTTTAATAGTTTATCTAGCACTTTCAAATTATTTATTATACTATAATAATTTATCTTATCAGTCAATAAATTAACTAATCGATGCATAATTTTAATAGTTCCTAATACAAAAATATTGTCACCTTAAAAAACAAAGATCGGTTGATAAAAGTACTAACAAAATAATAATTTTTCATTTTGATTATTAAACTTTTTATCTGTTGAAGTCGAAGGTAAATAATTTTAATTTTGTTAAGAAAGAGCAAGATTTAAAGAAAAAAAGACCAAATAGATGAGATGCGAAAATAAGTGGTAATTCTACAATTAAAGTAAAATATTCTTTTTGTTCCTCCCACTTTTTAATGATAAACTTTCAGTCCCTTAATGTTTTTAAAATTAATTTTGCTTAAAATTTTTATTTCTCAGCTCCCTTGTAGATGGTTAAAATTAAAGTAAAATTTTCATTAAGTTAATTGAGATATATGAGTTCAACTTTTATTTTTTATTTAAATTTAAAATTTAAATTACACAATTCTAAATAATTTTATTTTTGGATTTGAACTGAATTTTTTTAATTAATTTTTTTTGTTGAAGTTCAAACCTCATTGCTGTTGTTTTTGTAGAGATTAGCATAATGTGTGCAGAAAACAGAAAATATGAACTAAGTGAAGAAGATGAAATAGAAAAGGAGAGGTAGCTAGTTTTTGTATTAGGAGACATGACCCCAGTGAGAATCCAGATATTAAGGAAAGAAGAAGAAGAGATAGAGCTCTGCTCTGTTCTTGAGAGAAAAGAAAGAAGAGAAGATGAACTTGACTTGTACTCTGGAATTCTGTTATTATGTTTTTCACATGTTATTCATGCTTTCTTTTACAGTATTTATACTCACTTTTATGCTATGAGTGTATGCATGTATTACATTGTATGCATTCTAATATATATGCTATCATCCCCCCTCAATCCCAGGCTTACACAAACCAAGCCTGAGATTGCGAAAATGACTGAGAAACACAGAAGAGCTAAGGCCTTTGGTGAGGATGTCAGCAAACTGTTCCTGTGAAGAGACAAATTGAACCTCTAGTTGATTTGAGGAAACCCTTTCCCTCACGAAATGCACATCAATTTCAATGTGCTTGGGACGTTGATGTTGCACTGGATTAAATGACAAGGCAATGGCAGACAAGTTGTCACAAAATAACACAGGAGTATGAGGCAGAGGAATGCGAATAAATTGCAGCAACTGTTTGATCCAGTCCAGTTCTGCAGAAGCAGTAGATAAGGCCCTATACTCTGCTTCAGTTGATAAGCGAGACAGGTTTGTTGCTTCTTAGAACTCCAAGCAATAGGATTGTTGTCAATGAACACAACCAGACCAGTTGTCGAGCGACGATCATTAGGATCTCTAGTCCAATCAGCATCACTGAAAGCTGTGAGATCCAAGGTCCCCTTCTGGTATTGAATCCCAATAGAAACAGTACCCTTACGATACCTCAATATACGTTTAACTGCCACAAAATGAACCACCATAGGACGTTGCATAAATTGACAGACCCGGTGGACGGCAAATGCAATGTCTGGTCGAGTAAACGTCAGATATTATAGAGCACCTACAATGCTGCGATACAAAGATGGATTATCAAACAGTTCCCCTTTGATATGGAAGGCAAGGGGTAGCACAAGGCTTGGCAGATTGCATATCAGTCTTAAGCAGCAACTCAGTAATATACTTGGACTGTGAGAGAAACATCCCAGCTTCATTATGAACAATTTGAACACCCAAGAAGAAATGAAGATTACCCATGTCAGTGATCTGAAATTCAGCAGTAAGAGCTGTAATCACGTGATTGATAACCTGAGAATCACTTCCCGTGATAATAATGTCGTCAACATAAACCAGCAAAATGACAACCCCATCATTCAAATGCTTAACAAACAGTGAAGAATCTAAATAAGTATGTTAAAATCCAAGGGATGGCAAGAACGAAGTGAACCTTTCATTCCATGCACGAGGAGCCTGCTTCAGGCCATATAAAGATTAATGTAACTTGCAAACACGGTGTGGGTGTAAGGGATCAACAAATTCAGGGGGCTGGGCCATAAACACATCCTCATGTAGAATGCCATGTAGGAAGGCATTTTTCACATCAAGTTGCCTTAAACCCCAACCAAAGTCAGCTGCCAATGCCAATACCAACCTAACAGTAGTAGGCTTCACCACAGGGCTAAAAGTCTCACCATAATCCAAACTAGGTTCTTGACTAAAACCCTGAGCAACTAACCTTGCCTTATACCTTGCAATAGTCCCATCAGCATGCCTCTTAATTTTAAAAATCCATTTGATGCCCACAAGATTCTTATCTAATGGTAGAGGCACAAGACTCCAGGTCTGTTGTGACTTGAGTGCATCGATTTCAGTCTGCATGGCCTCCAACCAAACTGGGCTATTTAAAGTTGCTTTGTAGCTAGAGGGCTCAGCTACTGCCAAATCAACAGGAGGTGAGACACTTACAAGATACACTTGCTTCTTCTTACTAATCCCACTCTTACTTCGTGTTTGCATAGGGTGGATGTTCATATCAAGGATATGAAGAACCACTGATATACACTCAGGATTAAAAGTATCACCTGCTGGACTGTCAACCTTAGAAGCATTTCCAGAATTGGAAATAGGACCAGCAGGAGTGGATGATATAGACAATGGAACTGCAGAAATGGATTCAGACACAGGTGAAGGAGAAAAAGACTTGGCAGATGATGAAGATGTATTGACAGGAGATGAATTAGCAGAGGGAAAAACAACAATATTGTCACGATTAACAATTGGATGTGAGAGGATTGGGAAGAACACAGAGTATGACCCTTAGGAGCAGTGGTTAACTCAAGAAATGGAAAAACATGTTCATTAAACAGTACATGTCTCAAGATATATGTTCTTTTTGCCACTGGTTCATAACAGATATATCCTTCATACTGGAATGCATATCCTAAAAAGACACACATGATGGTTTTTGGTTGTAACTTATGAAGTCGATATGGACGCAATAGAGGAAAACAAGCACAACCAAAAATACGCAAATGAGACATGAAGGGAATGTTATGAAATAACATCTCATGAGGAGATTTATTTTGCAGAGTAATAGAAGGCATTCTATTTATAAGGTATGCTGCTGTTTGAACAACATATGTCCAAAACGAGGCAGGTAGTTTAGCATTCTGTAATAGAGTAATTGTTGTTTCAATTAAATGCCTGTGTTTGCGTTCAGCGGGACCGTTTTGTTCAGACGTATGAGGGCAGGATTTTTGATGGATAATGCCTTTAGAGATGAGAAATGACTGTAATTGTTTACTTACATACTCACCACCCCCATCACTCTGTAAAATTTTAATAGAATACGAAAACTGAGTTTGAACATAGTGATAGAATCTCACATATACAGAATAAAGGTCACTTTTATGAACCAGTGGAAATAGCCAGCAATGTCGTGAAAATTCATCTATAAAGGTCACATAATATCGGTAACCATCTATAGAAAAACACAGAGAAGGTCCCCATATATCACTATGAATAATGTGAAATGGGATTACAGTTTTATTAACAAGCACTGAAAAGGGAAGTTTTGTAAACTTAAGTTGTGAGGCAATAACCATGGCTGTTGAATTTTGACAGAGTTTTTACACAGTAACTATTTGTTCACAAAGCTATGAATCTTGCAGTCAAATTGTATGAAATCTACAGATCTTGATCACACTTTGTTCATGATTCAGTGTATTCAGTAGTTCTCTTTTTCCACCAACAAACTACTAAATTGCAGTCAACTTGTATGAAATTTGCAACAATTTGTCAGTAATCTGTCAATTTTGCAGAAGCATGAAGATGAATATCTCTGATTCAGTGTGTGTAAGCAATCTCAGCTCTGATACCATGTGAGAATCCAGATATCAAGGAAAGAAGAAGAAGAGATAGAGCTCTGCTCTGTTCTTGAGAGAAAAGAAAGAAGAGAAGATGAACTTGACTTGTACTCTAGAATTCTGTTATTCTATTTTTCACATGTTATTCATTCTTTCTTTTACAGTATTTATACTCACTTTTATGCTATGAGTGTATGCATGTATTACACTGTATGCATTCTAATATATATGCTATCAACCCCCAATAAAATACAACCGGTGTAATTCGACTCTTGAACTTTAAAGGTTTGATTTGTTAATTTGATATTTAACCGGTGAATTTTATTTTTAAAAAAAAATATTTTTAGATTAATTTGTTACTGAATTTAATGCATATTTGATATTATATTTTTATTTTTATTTGGATGGATTTTAAAAATAATTTTAACAACTAATAACTTAAGAAAATAACAACTTAATATTTTTTTATTTTAACAATTTTATATAAAAACATAAAATCTTGATATTTAGATTCAATTAATAGACGGCGATGTTGTACACACCCATAATTGCTTGTTGAAATCTATACCTTTAGATTTTGAGGGCATCGAACGAGAAACGCAAACGAAAACCAAACAAGAGATAAAGGCAGCCAGTTGCTCGGAAATTGTCTGAATATTTTGCCGTGTGGAAAATCATGCCATTAATTTGAATGCGATGCTGCGAAAACATGCCCGACAACAAGCAAGAGCTTTAAATTTCCTTCTCCCTTTCCTTTTATATGATCATTAAAGTCACCGAGTATCTGGAATCCGACCACCTCATAAACACCATACAGAGGTAACCTTTGACGTTGTTTCTACTGCTTGCGTGCTTGAAACTTTTTTAGTTTCATCTTTTCAGCAATATTAATTGTTGCAGGACGGCAGTCTTGATGGGCTGAGTTGAATAAACGAGTTTGTGTAGTTGAAAGAAAGTGACGTCCTTCAGTTCTGAGATGTCAAACTAAGGCAGCTGGAAGCAGTATTGATCAGCTATGGACTTCTATAATTCTCTGTAGTTGTGTGTACAAGTTCATTTATATACTTCAAGTCTTATAAAATCAAGAAATTCAATTATTCATGTCGCACCCCAAAAATGGCTGGCGAGCGACGCCGTAGCGACTGGTCCCAATGAGCGGGGGAGATAATTATGTGTCGGGGGATTATTTATTTTTTATAACAAAAGGAGTCGCCACCTAGTATTATGGTTACTAGGAAACCTATGACTGGTCTTTCAGAGATTCTAGGGTAAGGGACTGGTTGCGTAAAGGGAAGGTTTTAGCACCCCTAGTATGCCCTACCTAAGGTAAGCTGCTTGATGTTTTTATTTGTCTTATAATTGCTAAAATATAAAAAAATATTTACATGTTAAAGATATATCATTTATACCGAATATTTTGGATAGAATTTATCCAAACTCCAAAAAAATAATATAAATCACCGAAAAGTTTTTTTGTATTTTTTTGAATATTGGCCAATACCCTTTGGATTTTACAAATGTGTTGTAAAATCTCAAAAATGCAATAAATGATTTTTTCTTTCCAAAATCCATGCTAACTCATTTTTATTCAAAACCCAAGATAATATATATATTTTTTTCAAAGAAAACAATTTTAAAATATGCTAGTGTATTGGCCTTATGCAAGAAAAATAACACATTTTTTTAGATTTTTTTGTATATAAAAAAAAATAAAAATATATATTTTTTATATTCTTTTATATTTTTTTATATATATTTTTTTAAATTATTTTATTATATTTTTTACTATTTTTATTATTATTTTATTATATATTTATTATATTATATATTATTATTATAATATTTCCGGGTGAGTCAGGCGACCACTACCAGTTTAATCTGAGTTGTCGGCCAATTGTCTTGAGCTGCCGGCCAGTGCTCTAGGAGTCCGGCCGTGGCCCGAGCGAATCGGGTCTGGGTCGTGGCCAGACGAATGACGGGGCCCAGACGAATGACGGGTATGGGCCGTGGCCCAGACGAATGCCGTGGCCCAGACGAATGGCGAGTGCAGGCCGTGGCCGAGTCAGTGCGAGTGCAGGCCGTGGCCCGAGCGAATGATCGAGTCCGGGCCGTGACCCAGACCGACCGACCGACCGGTTACCCTCAACAGTAACCGGGCGAGTTTTTTCAGATTTTTCGAAGACGATGTACAGTGCCCAATTGTATGCAGATTTTTCAAGTATGAAGAAAAGGGAAATGGTTGATACCTGGATGTAGAGGACGTCGAGGCGGTTCTTCCCGTCGTGGTGGTATCGGAAATGGTGGCCTGAGCTCGCCGGAAATGGAGCTGAAAGGTGGCGGGCTGGTGGCGTCTGTCGGGGCTGCTGCTGTTGTTCTTCACCAGAGATGATGGGGAGTGTCTGGCGTGGCGTGGAGGTTGCTGGCGGTTGTCTGAGGTGGGATGGAGGGTGGTCGACGGTGGCTGTTTATAAACCGAGAGGGAGAGAGAGAGACGTCGGGGCTGCTATTTTCTTGAGAGAGAGAGAGAGCAATGGCGACCGAGAGAGGGAGAAGGAGAGATTACGGAGAGAGCTGAGGGTCATGTGGTTCTTGTGAGGCCGAGAGTGAGGGATGCGACGGAGATGCTGAAGAGGTGACAGTGGCGAGGTAAAAAAAAAGTGCAGGTGAGATTGGTTTTCTTCAAAAGCGAGGGAGAGGGAGACGTTTGCCGAGAGCCAGAGGGAGGAGTTTGGTTTCGATGCCTGAGGGAGAGATGATGATCGAGAGGGGGAGAGAGACCAACTAGAGAGAGGAGAGGGGCTCGTGATGGATGGTTTTTATGGTCCTCCTATTGTCTGCCGAGAGGGAAGGAATAAGAACACAGTTTTTTGTGTTCTCCAAGGGAGATCCAGAGGCCAGAGAGAGATAGTGACACTGAGGTTTTGTTGATGGGTCCACCAGAGGGGTGATCGGCGATGTCGTTTTTTTTAAAACTGAGAGGGAGAGAGGGCGTCCCCCCTTTTGTTCTTTCTTTTCATGTCCTAGGTTAAACAAACGGGATGTTTTTTCCAAAACATGGTTTCGGGTGGCTCAAGAAAAATGGGTAGCTCAATGTCTTTGTCTTTTAATTTCAAAATCCCATGTGGATGGTGGAGAGTTTTGTCTTCAAAGTGGGGTTTTTCGGGTGGCTCAAGTTTTGTTGTTTTTGGGTATACAATACAGTTTGGTCCCTCCATTTGTTACTCCTCCAATTGCACCCTTAATTGAACTTATATTTATGATCCTGTGCAATTATGTCCTTTGTGAAAAATTCAACGGTAACTTTATTTTGCGCACATTTGGTCCTTGATTTTTCTCTGTGCCATATAGTCCTCGCTCGACCATAAAACTCTTAATTTGTCCAATTAGGTCCCCGATTTCGCTTAATTGGCTTGAAAAAAAATTCAAATTGATCAATGAAAATTCAAACATCATCAATTGAGCCCGAATTAAATTTAAGCACTTGATTTCTTAATGACTAGGCCTTTAATAAAATTAATTTGATCCATTTAAAGTATAATTAAGTCGTCAAGCTTAATTAAACCCTTCAACCGCACCTAAATTAATCCCTGAATATAATTATGCTTTTATATTAACCAACAACTGTATCAAATCAGTCCATAAAAAAAATATAATTATATTTTGACTTAATTTATACGCGGATTTATTTCATAATGAATTACTTTAGCTTTGGATCCGCGTTTTTCTCATTTCTAGGCACAAAAAGGGTACAATCGATTTTTCAAAAATGTTCAAAATTTTAACTTGATTTTTTTTACCGACACCATCTTCCATTTTATTTTATTTTTTGCTATTTTCTGATGGTTTTGGGACATGACCCAAAATTGGGTTACAACAGTTGCCCCCTTCTTTACAATGCTTACGACTAAAGTCTTTGTAAAAGACTTTAGCTTAGTAAGTGTTGTAAAGAAAAACACGAAAATTATCTCATTGCAACGCATGACTTACCCGGGTCTTATTATGACGGGTGACCACCCCAACTTAGAAAGGAAAGAGGTCTCATTTTTCTGGGTGACCGACCCTGGTTAGTGAGGTCTCATTTTTCTGGGTGATCGACCCTGGTTAGTGAGGTCTCATTTTTCTGGGTGACCGACCCTGGTTAGTGAGGTCTCATTTTTCTGGGTGACCGACCCGCGTTAGTGAGGTCTCATTTTTCTGGGTGACCGACCCGAGTTAGTGAGGTCTCATTTTTCTGGGTGACCGACCCGAGTTAGAAAGGTCTCATTTTATGGGTGACCGACCCGGCTAGCATGGTCTCATTTTTCTGGGTGACCTACCCGAGTTAGTAAGGTCTCATTTTTATGGGTGACCGACCCGAGTTAGTAAGGTCTCATTTTTCTGGGTGACCGACCCGAATATCATGGTCTCATTTTATGGGTGACCGACCCGGATATCATGGTCTCATTTTTATGGGTGACCGACCCGGATATCATGGTCTCATTTTTATGGGTGACCGACCCGGATATCATGGTCTCATTTTTATGGGTGACCGACCCGGATATCATGGTCTCATTTTTATGGGTGACCGACCCGGCTCGAGGAACGAAACAACATCGATTCTCAATTCATTTAACATGGTTCGTTGACTTGAGATTTTGTTTCTTCATATCCCTCATGACTCGAAATTGCATCAGCTTTCACCATAATTTTCCTGTCAGGTTAATGTTATGACAATAATATGCATGCTTTGTTACCTCTTTTGGAAACATAGGTCCCCCCTCTCTTCGTGGTGGCTTTCCTTCATAGGATGTGTTCCCCATGCCATATCTTTACGGTTGGCGGCGAGACTCCTTTGTTCCACACAGGACCCTTTCTCGCTCCATTATTATTTTTTACTCATGTTTCAAAACTCAAAACGATATATAATTGAAAAAATTTCAAAACATGGTTTTATTTGTAAATGGACACTTTTAAAGCAAATCACTATTTAAATAATTTTGCCCCCAGCGTGGTGCACAAAATATATCAAAAATAAATGATAGAACGCAAATAAATATTATAAAATCATATGCTTTGGAAAAGATTTCTTGCAGCAAGAATTCATGGCCGAATTTTATCTATTGAGGAAGGTTACAACACATCAAGCATAATATTTCTTTACAGAGTCAGAATTCACAGGCCTAGCTAGATCTTCTCCATCCATTCTAGACAATAGCAAAGCTCCTCCTGAGAATGACTTCTTCACCACATATGGGCCTTCATAGTTTGGGGCCCATTTACTCTGATCTTGCCCTGGTACAAATAATATCTTCTTTAACACCAAATCGCCTTCGTGGAATTTTCGAGGTCGGACTTTCTTATCATATGCTTTGGCCATCCTTCCTTGGTATAATTGATGATGACAGATTGCGGCTAACCTCTTTTCACTGATCAAATTCAATTGCTCATATCTGACCTTTGCCCATTCTGCTTCATCTAGTTCGGAGTCTATCAAGACTCTTAGTGATGGGATTTCTACCTCTAAAGGCATTACCGCCTCCATCCCATACACCAACATGTATGGAGTGGCTCCTATTGAGGTTCAAACTGCGGTACGATATGCGTGAAGGGTAGATGGCAACATCTCATGCCAATCCTTATAGGTGACCACCATTTTCTGGACAATCTTCTTGATATATTTATTAACAGCTTCTACCGCACCATTCATCTTTGGTCTGTAAGGAGAGGAATTTGAATGCTTAATTTTCCATTTAGCACAGAGTTCCGTTATTAATTTCTTGTTGAAGTTTTATGCATTATCAGTTATAATCTTTTCTGGTGGCCCATATCGGCATATCAAATCCCTCTCAACAAATTTCTTTACCACCTTTTGTGTTACATGAGCAAATGACCCGGCCTCTACCTATTTTGTGAAGTAGTCAATTGCCACGAGGATGAACCTGTGACCATTGCTGGCTTTTGGGTTGATAGGTCCAATCACATCGATCCCCCACATTGCAAAAGGCCACGGAGATAACAAATTAAATAGAGGTATCGGAGGGGCATTCATTTTGTCCCCATAGATCTGACACTTGTGACATTTGCGGACATAGTCAATGCAATCCTTCTCTAATGTCATCCAAAAGTAACCAGCTCTTTGTATTTTCCTTGCCATCATATGTCCACTAGCATGGGTCGAGCAGATCCCTTCATGCACTTCTCGCAATGCGTTTCTAGCTTCAACCCCATCTAGGCATCTCAGCAAAGTCCCATCAGATGACCTCTTATACAAAACTTCTCCATCAAGGTAAAAATCCATGGCCAGCCTTCTCAAGGTCTTCTTTTCGATGTTGGATGCCCCCATGGGATAAGTCTGATTTTGGATGAAGTTCTTGATATCGTAGTACCAAGGGTTTCCATCTATTTCTCCTTCAACTGAGCAACAATGAGACGGGTTATTTCTGATGTCGATGTGTATCGGCTGTAAACTTTGCCCAAAGTCTATTCTAGCCATAGAAGCTAGAGTGGCCAAAGCATCTGCAAACTGATTTCCTTCCCTTCCTAGATGGGTGAACTCTATTTCCTCAAACTCTTTAGCAAGTTTAGATAAGTACTCTTGGTAGGGTATTAGCTTTTCTTCTTTGGTTTGCCATTCCCCTTTTACCTGACAAATAATTAGCATCGAATCTCCATATACATCTATCTTCTTTACGCCCAACTCCAATGCAGTCTCTAAACCAAGAATACAAGCCTCATACTCGGCTGTGTTATTAGTGCACCCGAATTGCAGTTTGGTTGACACTGGGTATTGCTTCTTGTCAGGAGATATTATCACTGCCCCGGCTCCGTTACCACATATGTTCACAGCACCATCAAAGTACATAGTCCACCATCCGGGTTTTCCTTCCTCTACTGAAAACACATCCTCATCAGGAAAATCAAAGTCTAACGGCTCATAGTCCTCCATAGCATGATCCGCCAGGTGATCAGCAATGACACTCCCTTTCACCGCTTTCCTTGTCATGTACACTATATCATATTCAGATAGCAGGACTTGCCACCTGGCAATTCGGCTGGATAAGTAGGGCTTTTCACAGATGTACTTCAACGGGTCTAACTTAGAAATTAGCCATGTGGTATGATACAACATATACTGTCGCAACCTTTTTGCAGCCCATGCTAATGCATAACACAACTTCTCAACCATAGTATATCTAGACTCACACTCCATGAATTTCTTGCTTAAATAGTAAATGGCCTTTTCCTTCCTTCCTGATTCATCCTGTTGCCCAAGCACACATCCCATCGCTGTTTCAGTCACTGTTAAGTATAAAATCAATGGCCTTTTTGGTACAGGGGGAACCAATAGAGGTGGTTTAAGCAAGTACCGCTTGATTTTCTCAAAAGATTCTTCACATTCTACGTTCCAAATGCCAGGATTCTTCCTTCTTAACAAACGGAAAATAGGATCGCAGGTTGTGGTTAATTGGGATATGAATCGAGCAATGTAATTTAACCTTCCCAAAAATCCCCTTACTTCCTTCTCAGTCTTCGGAGCTGGCATACCTTGAATAGCCTTTACTTTTTCCGGATCTACTTCTATTCCTTTGTCACTTACCACAAATCCCAGCAACTTCCCAGACTTCACCCCAAATGAACACTTTGCAGGGTTAAGCCTCAATTGATATTTTCTTAACCTGTCAAATAATTTCTTCAATATTTGGACATGATTCTCTCCTTTTCCCGATTTAGCGATCATGTCATCCACGTATACTTCAATCTCCTTGTGCATCATGTCGTGAAACAAAGTCACCATAGCCCTTTGATAAGTGGCACCAGCATTCTTTAACCCAAATGGCATGACTTTATAGCAGAAAGTCCCCCATGGTGTAACAAACGTCGTTTTCTCCCTATCTTCCGGCGCCATTTTTATCTGATTGTAACCTGAGAAACCATCCATAAAGGAATACACGGAGCTACGAGCTGCATTATCAACTAACATGTCTATATGTGGTAAAGGAAAATTATCTTTAGGGCTAGCCCGATTTAAATCCCTAAAGTCCACACAGACTCGAATCTTGCCCTCCTTTTTGGGTACCACTACGATGTTGGACACCCATTGTGGATATTTGACCACCTCTAAGAAACCAGCATTCCATTGCTTTTCAATCTCCGCCTTTACTTTGATCAAAACTTCTGGGTGCGTTCTTCTTAACTTTTGCTTAATCGGTCTGCATCCCTCCTCCAATGGTAGCCTATGGACTACAATATTTGTATCTAGCCCGGGCATATCCTCATAGGACCAAGCAAAAACATCTGTATAATCTCGAAGTAGTGCAATCAAATCTTCTCTTTCCTTTTGCGTGATCAAAGTTCCTACCTTGAGTTCTCTTTGGCTTTCTTCAGTACCCACATTTATGGTTTCAAGTTCCTCTTTAGCGGGTTTCCAAACTTGTTCGTGTTGCTCTAATAATTTTGTGAATTCTTTAATGCTATTTTCATCACCATCTTCCTCTTCTACATCTATTATGTGCTCTTTATAATTCGGCCATTCATTCTCAGTGCAAAGTGCAAGTGGTGTTGTGGAAGTTCAGCTTCGGGGTTCTGAGCGGAAAATGAGTGTAAATGCACAAAAATACAAAATAAGAAAAGAGATGAACAAAAATGCATGATCTTCATAAAAATGCAGTTCACAACAAACAAAGATAAAATCCGATTGGCCGGTTAGGCCTTAAAACAAAACAAACCAAAACAAATGTAGAAAACATTGTTCATTACATTCTGAAAACCAATGGAGCTTCTTGGGTTTCCCAATTCTGGAACTTCTCTCCTTTGACTAACTTCCGAATGCATGTCTGGGCGGTGACTTCCTCTACGGTATAGATGGTCAGTTGTGGTAGCTCTTCATCCCTTTTCCCTGACTGAATCTTCTTAACACTGCTCTGAACTTCCTCCTTTTCCACAATATTTATGCTCATAGATGCCATCTTCTGCAGAAAGCTCCCGTGTCCTGGATCAGGTTGTATGACATATGCTGCCTTTGGAAATGAGAATTTGATCGGAGGAATGACTAAACTCTCTTCTACAGGCTTCCTTCCCTCGATCCTCGCCATTCTTTTCTCTCTTCTTGCCAAGGCGACCACTGGTAATCCTCTTTTTAGGTTTATACCCGGCCGAATCTTTGTTACGCAACCTTGACCTTGTTACCCCAACCCATTCGAGTTTCTTCTTTGCTGCTCCAAATCGGACCGGAACCTTGTTCTTTAAGAGGCTTTTAGCGGCCATTTCAGTGGCCCCTGAGATCCTGGGTTTCCTTATTACGGTATTCTCCGGCACCCACTCGGTATTCACAACTTCAAATGCATGCAGGTTTCCATCCATACAATCTTCAGCTTCAATAAATGGGACCGCTACATTTTTCATCACGGATATGGCTTCTTCAGCCTTGGCGGTGACAAGGACACCATTGGCAATGTACTTCAAACGTTGATGCAGCGAAGAAGTAACAGCTCCGGCAGCATGTATCCATGGTCTTCCCAACAACATGCTATAAGAAGGGTGAATGTCCATCACTTGAAGGGTTACCAAGAAAGTTTGGGGACCTATGGCTAGCTCAACTTCGATTGCCCCCAACACTTGCCTCGGCGCACCATCGTATGCTCTCGCCGTAATCCCACTTGGATGCATGTGAGAAGGATCTATTGGCATCTCTTCCAGCATGTGTCTTGGCAACACATTTAGGCGGAACCATTATCGATGAGAACTTTACCGATGAGACAATCCTTGCATCTGACCGTGATATACAAAGGCTTATTATGGCCGGTTCCTTCGATTCAGAGTTCATCTTGGTGAAATACAAATAGTTTGATGCGTGGATCCTCCCTACCAGGTGCTCCATAGTCGTTTGCTCAATATTTTGGGGCACGTAGGCCTCGTTCAATACCTTTTGCAAGGCATTTCGATGGGGCTCAGAACTTAGTATTAATGACATGATGGAGATTTTGGCGGGGGTTTTCTTCAACTGATCCACCACACAGTACTCACTATGCTTCATCAATTTCAGGAACTCATTCGTCTCTTCCTCCGTCACCGGTTTATTTACCTCTAACTCGTTTTCCAGATCCACTACCTCTTTACCCTTGATTTTCCTTTGTTTTTCCAACTCTGCGGGCGTGAAACAACGACCGCTCCGGGTTAAACCACCTATCTCGGTTTGGCCAAAAGGAACTTCGACGTTTGGGGTAGCAGCATAATTTCCCGGCATTGCTTTATAGTCCACCTCCTTTGCACATGAAGGCTTATATAGCACCAATCTCGGGAGTCCATTAGGTGTTGATTGGATCCTACACTTCTCTATCCCCGCTATCTCCTCATGGTTTGCTCTATCCTCAATCCTTAACTCCCCAAGAGTCAACATCCTGGTGACCTTTTGACGAAACTCAACACATCCATCAATGTGATGCCCTCTTTGTTCATGGAATGGGCAAAAGTCATTTCGCCAATGTCATGTTTAGTTGATCCCATCAAATGTCAGATTGCACCAACATGTCGTATAATCGGCCATAGTCACCTTGAGAGCCCTTACTTTGTTATCGGTTTCTCTGCATTCACCCCACTACTTCCCGCGACATGTTTGGGCAAAGGATTCGAGGCTCACATTGGGTGGATCCTCAATGGTGATCCATCCGATCTTGATCGATTGCAATACCTTTCTCTTAAAGGTCGCACAAGTCTCGATACTATGACCGCATTACCGGCATGGTATTCGCGGTCAGATTAGGGTTGTGCCGAGGCGAGGAAAGGTGGCTTCAAAGGGGTAGTGGTAGAGGAGCAATATGTCCAATGTTTAGTAATTGAGCATATAATTCCTTTAGGGTCATGGGCAAAGGTGGTAGTTCTTCAGTTTGTGGATAGTCTCTTCTTTGGTAGTTATTTTGATTACTTGTGGGGAATCTTGGGTAGAAAGGTTGGTTTGGAGTGGTGGGCTTGGAGAAGTTGATGTTGGTGGTTTGGGGGGTAGGTGTTTGGTAACTCTTGTAATTCTTCTCTTTCCCCTTGTACCTTTCTTCCACGTTGCTCACCTCCACTTCTTTTCTTTTCCCGACGAAACCCCTCTTCTCTACGGGTTCCATAATTCTTCCATTCCGGATTCCCTGCTCAATCCTTTCAGCAATCCGTACCGCATCAAAAAAATGTTGGGCTGAACTTCCCATCAGGTGCTCATAGTACGGAGCTTTGAACGTGTTAGCAAACAGGGTCACCATTTCAGACTCTATCAATGGAGGTTGCACATTGACAGCTTGGTCCCTCCATCTTTGAGCATAAGTCCTTACAGACTCTTGAGCTCCTTTCTCCATTGTCATCAAGCTTGTCCTATCAGGAGCAATCTCGAGGTTAAACTTATATTGCTTCAAAAAAGCATCTGCCAAATCAGCCCACTTTCGAATCCTGATGTTGTCCAACCTCATGTACCAGCTAAGGGCTGAACCTGTCAGGCTATCCTGGAAAAAGTAGATTAACAGTTTATCATCATGTATTACCTCCGCCATCTTGTTATAGTAAGAACGAAGATGGGTTTTCGGGCATTCTATCCCACTATACTTGATGAATTCTGGCACCCTGAACTTCCGTGGTATCACAATGTTTGGCACCAAACACGCTTCAGCTGCCCTGATTGGGTCGGATAGGTCATTCCCTTCAATCGCTCTTAATCTTTCCTCCAATGCGGACCACTTGTCATATCCCGCATGGCTGAACAATCTGGAATCTTGCGGTTCCTCATCCGTTAAGTCCAATGTAATAGGGATTGGAATGGGCCTAGTGGGTTGAGTTGTTTCTTGGGGATCTCGACCACTGGAATATGGGGTGCCTCGGGGCCTTGAGCTGCCGGTGGTGCTTCTTCCGTCTGAGTGACGTTCCTTCTCCATCTCTCGTTCTTAATACCCTTTCGAGCATGCTTGGTTAAACGCGCCACATCATTGCGGACGGCTTGAGGTCCTTACAGTACGGAGATTCTGGCTCGATCCTTCCTTCGTTTTCCATTCTTCTTCTTAGCCGGGTGTTGTGGATCTTCGCAGGGGGACCTATGTTTCGTGGTTGAGCTGGATGTACATGAATGCATAAGCGAATGGAAGAGGTATGTAGTAAGATGCAAATGCTTATATGAATGTATATGAAATGCAATGGGTTTCTCTTGCGAACAATTAATGGCCAAACACTTCATAGACAGGGATTTCTCATCACGTTGACGTTAGGAGTACTGCATTGCAAGTTTCTCATCACCAAAAGACAGAATTTGCAACAGAGACAAACACCCTTCTCATTGAATGGATAAGCTTGATACATTGTTTTGAAAAACACAAAAAGGACAAGTAAATTAAAATCTTTCTTCCATCACATCTTCTCCCAAAGGTAGGAAAGCGAATCCATGGTTCTCAATTGACTCCAAGAAAGCATCGGTTTCAGCTAGATTTCGCCGATAACGGATGATGTCTCTCCCCACATTTCTAGCATTGTTCCTGATGACCCGAGCATGCGCGGCAGCTTCATCCATTTGTTTGTCCATCCTGGACATTTTTTCAGTAAGCAGCAAGTTGGTTGTGTTCAAGGAAGTATTATTGGCATCAATCTGGTCCTTGTGCTTTTCTATCAATGCTAACTTTTCGGCTTGATGCTTTATCTTTACCCTCTTTTTGTCGAGTTTCATCTTCATAGTTTTTATCTCATCCTCTTTGATCACCAACTCTGCTTCACCAACTTCATTCTTCATAAGCTCTGCCGAACGACTCTCCGACATCACATATTTCTTGTACAATTCTTCATGCTTTTCGATTCTGTCCATCAACTCGCACTGGACCTCTGCAAACTTCTCTTGGTAATATTCTATACTGTCATGGCATTCATTATGTTCAGTCTTCAATGTGTTGAGTTCAGAGCAGCTTCGCACCCATTTCTGATTCATCTCCGCTAATTCTTTTTCAATTCCCAATCTAGCATTTCCTTCCTCGACTATCTTCAACTCGAGCTTGGCTAGTCTCGCATCCCTAGATTGTAGTTGTTCATCTAGAAATGCTCTCTTTCTATCACCTTCCCACACCATTTCTTCCATCATCATCTTGTCCCTTCTGGTCTTGTTTAGTTCCATCTGAAGTTTTTCCACTTGTCTCTTCAATTCTTCTTCATTGTCAACCCTTTTCCTTTTAACAGACTCTTCAGCTTGTGGAGACTTCACTTCCCCATTGGTCGTGTCCGAAGCAACTGAATCTCTCCATTTTGTATACCCTTCGCTTGTACTCGGATTCTCCAAACCTTTTATTTCTACTAAACCCAGATGCTTCCAGTCTTGCTTGATAGCTCTCATGACTTCTTGCGCAGCAGAATCCTTAAACAAACCAAAAAACTGAGCAACCCCTTTTGTCCTTGGAATGAACTGCTTGCCCCCATGTTGCCTTACCACAAGAGCTGGAGCATAACTTACATAACCTGTGATCCCTACCAATGGAACCCAACATTGTTGCCCACTTCCATTAGAACAATTCATTAGAACATCCATTGCCTTGGTAAGTTTTCTAGTTTTTCTAACCAACCTTGGTTATCTAGATTCCCCCATTCGTCTTTTACCACTATTTCCAAAGGTTTTTGGTTAAACCACCAAAAATTATTGAAAATTGGTCTTTTTGTCTCAATATGGCTGACCATCCAGATATACAACAGCTGTGTGCAACACCTCATTGCCCCTTTTCCGGCTTTTCGGCAATGATTAAGTGTGATGATAGTCTCGGCTAGGATAGCGGCTACCGGGTTGATCCGAGTATTCTCGTATTCCACATAAGCAGCAGCGGCTTCCAAACTTATTATGCCTATTTGGCTTGGGAATAGCACCAGGCCAAATATGCCCAAGGCAATCAGTCTCTCTCTTGCTAAACCGAATTTCCCTTCTAATTCACACTCTAGCAACTTCCATTTCAAACCCGCAGTATTTCTCTCAAAAAACCTTTCCAAACCAGAGATCCTGAGGAGTTTCGACAATTCATTTACAATATTGTCACATCTCAAAGGAAAATAAACTCTATACAAGTTATTTGGAAATTCAGTCAGCAACCCATACTCCTCCATTGTAGGACATAGATCCATATTCCCAAAAGAAAAACGGCGATAATCCGGATCCCAAAAATGGACTAAAGCTCGTATTGCGGGGTTTAAGACCTCTACCCTTGCAATCTCCATTAAACGTCCATACCTTCCAAAGAAGGCCTCTTTGTCCACATTCTGAAGATGAGTCATTAGCTTGCTTACTTCATTTAGGGTGCAATTCAGGTTCTTGATTGGTGGTAGAACCTCAGCACTACTCTTAATACAGTCTCCTTCGGTCAATTGTGAGGATTCAGAAATTTTCCCATATTCCATGATAGAAAGTTTAGTGGTGCTGGCCATTTTGTTCACAAGACCTGTAAAGCGAAAATGCTTGTTTAGGTTTATGTCATATGAAATGTATTACGGACCATACACCCTAACGATAGGTTCTAGTTCTTTTATGTGAGACATGGGGTAGGCTTACTATTTGGGCTCTAAAGAGGGTCTCTTGCTGTCCCAGTGATCACCTTTGTGAAGGCAGTATGGGGTCTTAGCAGATAATGGGATGGTACGTATACCAATCACTATCATCTAAGCTCTCAGCGAAGAGTTGGGGTTTACACAAACTTAAACCTTGACTCAAGTCATAGGTAAGCTGCTAGTCCCCCACGTAACTTAAAGTTAGTGTGTGCTCTCAAAATAAATAAAAGTGATACATGACGAGGCATATTATGATGACAGGATGAAAAGATGCATGCTAAAGCTTTTAAACAAATAAATAATTCATGGCAACATAAGAATAAATGAATAAATAAACACACAAATAAATAGTATATCATAAACAAACAAACTTATCAAGCCTAGTCCAAAGTCCCCAGTGGAGTCGCCATTCTGTCGCACCCCAAAAATGGCTGGCGAGCGACGCCGTAGCGACTGGTCCCCATGAGCGGGGGAGATAATTATGTGTCGGGGGATTATTTATTTTTTATAACAAAAGGAGTCGCCACCTAGTATTATGGTTACTAGGAAACCTATGACTGGTCTTTCAGAGATTCTAGGGTAAGGGACTGGTTGCGTAAAGGGAAGGTTTTAGCACCCCTAGTACGCCCTACCTAAGGTAAGCTGCTTGATGTTTTTATTTGTCTTATAATTGCTAAAATATAAAAAAATATTTACATGTTAAAGATATATCATTTATACCGAATATTTTGGATAGAATTTATCCAAACTCCAAAAAAATAATATAAATCACCGAAAAGTTTTTTTGTATTTTTTTGAATATTGGCCAATACCTTTTGGATTTTACAAATGTGTTGTAAAATCTCAAAAATGCAATAAATGATTTTTTCTTTGCAAAATCCATGCTAACTCATTTTTATTCAAAACCCAAGATAATATATATATTTTTTTCAAAGAAAACAATTTTAAAATATGCTAGTGTATTGGCCTTATGCAAGAAAAATAACACATTTTTTTAGATTTTTTTGTATATAAAAAAAATAAAAATATATATTTTTTATATTCTTTTATATTTTTTTATATATATTTTTTTAAATTATTTTATTATATTTTTTACTATTTTTATTATTATTTTATTATATATTTATTATATTATATATTATTATTATAATATTTCCGGGTGATGTGGCGACCACTACCAGTTTAATCTGAAGTGTCGGCCAGTTGTCTTCAGTTGCCGACCAGTTATCTTAGTTGCCGACCAGCTGTCTTCGAGCTGCCGGCCAGTGCTGCTTAGGAGTCCGGGCGTGGCCAGACGTCATCGAGTCTGGCAGTGGCCCGGATGAATCAGTCAGGCAGTGGCCCGGTGAATGACAGTGCAGGCGTGGCCCGGTACGAATGGCAGTGCAGGTCGTGACCCGGATCAGACCGACCGACCAGGTTACCCTCAACGATAGCAGGCGAGTTTTTCAGATTTTTGAAGGCGATGTACGAGTGCCCAATTGTATGCAGATTTTTCAAGTATGAAGAAAAGGAAATGGTTGATACCTGGATGTAGAGGGCGTCGAGGCGGTTCTTCCCGTCGTGGTGGTATCGGAAATGGTGGCCTGAGCTCGCCGGAAATGGAGCTGAAAGGTGGCGGGTCGGTGGCGTCTGTCGGGCTGCTGCTTGTTGTTCTTCACCAGAGATGATGGGGAGTGTCTGGCGTGGCGTGGAGGTTGCTGGCGGTTGTCTGAGGTGGGATGGAGGGTGGTCGACGGTGGCTGTTTATAAACCGAGAGGGAGAGAGAGAGACGTCGGGGCTGCTATTTTCTTGAGAGAGAGAGAGAGCAATGGCGACCGAGAGAGGGAGAAGGAGAGCTTACTGAGAGAGCCGAGGGTCCTGTGGTTCTTGTGAGGCCGAGAGTGAGGGATGCGACGGAGATCTTTGAAGAGGTGACAGATGGCGAGGTAAAAAAAAGTGCAGGTGAGATTGGTTTTCTTCAAAAGCGAGGAGAGGGAGGCGTTTGTCGAGAGCCGAGAGGAGGAGTTTGGTTTCGATGCCTGAGGGAGAGATGATGATCGAGAGGGGGAGAGAGACCAACTAGAGAGAGGAGAGGGGCTCGTGATGGATGGTTTTTATGGTCCTCCTATTGTCTGCCGAGAGGGAAAGAATGAGAACACAGTTTTTGTGTTCTGAAAGGGAGATCTAGAGGCGAGAGAGAGATAGTGACACTGAGGTTTTGTTGATGGGTCCACCAGAGGGGTGATCGGCGATGTCGTTTTTAAAGCGAGAGGGAGAGAGGGCGTCCCCCCTTTTGTTCTTTCTTTTCATGTCCTAGGTTAAACAAACGGGACGTTTTTTCCAAAACATGGTTTCGGGTGGCTCAAGAAAAATGGGTAGCTCAATGTCTTTGTCTTTTAATTTCAAAATCCCATGTGGATGGTGGAGAGTTTTGTCTTCAAAGTGGGGTTTTTCGGGTGGCTCAAGTTTTGTTGTTTTTGGGTATACAATACAGTTTGGTCCCTCCATTTGTTACTCCTCCAATTGCACCCTTAATTGAACTTATATTTATGATCCTGTGCAATTATGTCCTTTGTGAAAAATTCAACGGTAACTTTATTTTGCGCACATTTGGTCCTTGATTTTTCTCTGTGCCATATAGTCCTCGCTCGACCATAAAACTCTTAATTTGTCCAATTAGGTCCCCGATTTCGCTTAATTGGCTTGAAAAAAAAAATCAAATTGATCAATGAAAATTCAAACATCATCAATTGAGCCCGAATTAAATTTAAGCACTTGATTTCTTAATGACTAGGCCTTTAATAAAATTAATTTGATCCATTTAAAGTATAATTAAGTCGTCAAGCTTAATTAAACCCTTCAACCGCACCTAAATTAATCCCTGAATATAATTATGCTTTTATATTAACCAACGACTGTATCAAATCAGTCCATAAAAAAATATAATTATATTTTGACTTAATTTATACGCGGATTTATTTCATAATGAATTACTTTAGCTTTGGATCCGCGTTTTTCTCATTTCTAGGCACAAAAAGGGTACAATCGATTTTTCAAAAATGTTCAAAATTTTAACTTGATTTTTCTACCGACACCATCTTCCATTTTATTTTATTTTTTGCTATTTTCTGATGGTTTTGGGACATGACCCAAAATTGGGTTACAACAATTCAAATAAATTTTAATCTACTATGAAAAAGTGAGCCATCTCCTCCCCCTTCTCTTGAATTCTCAGTTGTATTGCACTTGCTCTTCCAGTAGGTGCATGCTCAGGCAGAGGTGGCTCTCCTACAAGTGAGGCAGGCTGCAACTTTATCAATCCATGGCCAAGTCCTGCTACCACTAGTAACAACGGGTCACCTTCCTCTAGGCTCATGAGGTTCCAAAGGAAGCTCATTTTTCATTGTTGCATTAAAAATTACAATTACAAAATTAACTAGAAGAGACCACAGTTAACAGTGTCTTTGCTATGTACGATGGAAAATTCACATGAAAAAGTTGAGTGAAAGATGCAGAGGAATCAGCAGACAACATGGTTGTTTTGTATTTTTCCCCACCCATTGTTCAAAATAAAATTATATAATTGTCCATGTAACAATTACATAACGATTGATAATTTACTACACAATAAAAATTTATGATGCCAAATTGGTTATGGGGATCTATTATAATAAGATGCCAAAAGGGTTCCGCTACCATGAAGAAGGATGTTTTCTAGAAGTAGTCATACAATCAAAGCTATTATTATAAGCTTTTTAGCATATGGTTTACGGATCTATGAAAAAAAGGCTTGGTGTTTGTTTTTGTTTGGTATGTTTGGGTCGTCAACAATAATCTAGTTTTCAATGAAAAACAAAATTATTGCATTTTTTGGGTAAAATATGAGATCAGATTTATTATGAATGAAGTAGAGGAGTTGGCAATTCAAAAGGCATTGTTTTTTCTCGTCAATGGATTAGAGTAAGATTTTTAGTCCTTGGCTTTTGAATTTCTTGAGTTTTACTCCATTAGGGTTAATTTTCAATCTTGTGTTTCCTTTCAATCTTTGATCTTTCCATATTAGTAATTCAAGGCAAATTTCCACGTTGTGCAAACCTAACTAGAATAATTATTATTTTTACTAGTTTTATTTTATTTAGAGTTAGCTCATCAGACAATTAGATTTCCAAAGACAAGAAATGAGTTTCCCTCACACATTATTTTTGTGTTTTAATTTGTTTTTACATGTTCCTAAAATATATAGATAATTACACAAGCGCTTCAATTCATCAAGAAAAAAATTGTGAGCAGTTGACATTTAACTCAAAAAACAATTCTTTATTAATTAATTTTATACAACAATGCTATAATATCATAACTAAGAAGGCATGAAATTTCGAAATTTCACAAAGAAATCCTTGACAAAGAATATCATAACTAAGAAAGATGCAAGGATTTGGTGTTCTAGATAGTTAAATTTTCCTCCTCTTAAATTGGTCGAAACCGGGGCCCAGATGACATATATAATGATCCAAAGTTCCCCGTAGCTTTAGGCTAGTACTAAGAAATTGGATAAATCTTCCATTGGAAATTCTTCCACTTGAGTAAATCGGCTTTCCACTTCTCAATTGTACTAAATGATATGGAACCATAAAGGGGATGATAAAGCATATGACTTGTTGGTGAAGATATCACATTATCACTTTTAATGTTGGCATCCCACTCTACTGCTTCGAATGAATCCAAATCCACTATTACAAGGATCCCACATTGTTTCACATTAATGTCTTCGCTCCCCAAATTCACATACAATTCCAACTCTTCGTGTCCACAACATTCTTCCATTGCCATCTCACTTAAACTTACGTATCTTACCCAACTAAGAGGACAGTAGAGTCCCACTACTTGTGTAGTTTCAAACAATTGCATACCGTTGCTCTTTTTTCTTATAATAGCTTTGATGGTATGACGACTACTAAAAAACATCCTTGAACTTAAAGCCCAAAAAACCAATCCTTGGAATACTGGAGGTATATGAAATGATAATAAACATCCTTCTGCACGGTATCTGAATCCATTTGGATGCTTCCAACAAACGAGACTCATAAGCAAACTGGCATCGATGTTTTGAATATGATATCCATAACAACGATTGTAAGATGCCTGTGTATATTTTCATTTCAAAGATTAGTGCTGAAATTTTAAACAATAATCAATGTATATGAATATGTATCAACTCAATATAGCAGTGCCAATTGTGTGTTTATTTGTGTGCAAGAAAGAATGAAATTGTACCTCAACAAGACTCTTATTATTATTTGATAAATTGTAGGCGATATCAGGAGATATAATCCAGCCATGATTACTTGAACACCTATGCAGAGTCATATTTGAATTATTTTTTGATTGGATTGGCAGTCTTACTCTCTCCATTGATTTGCAGCCGATCGCATCTAAGAGTTTTAAATTTGAGGGAAGCTGTGAGATTGATACAAGATTCGTGCAATGCGAAACTCTCAAAAGCTGAAGCTTAGGAAGGACGCTGATGCTTGAAGGCAGACTGAAGAAATTGTTTCCTGATATATTCAATTCCTCGAGAGCAACCAAACCACCAAAATCAACACAATTAGTTATTCGTTCAGACAAACCATAATGAGCAAGTCTTAGTTTTCTCAATAATCTCCAACAACTGAAAAAAGGTGGTTGCAATGATTTCCAATCTAAAACACTTGCTGAAATCCATGATGAAATTGGTGATGGCCAAGATGTAGTTGATGGTGTGTCCGCACTGAAATTGTATCCGCACAGTGACAACTTCCTTAAATACTTTAAATGTTCAATTGAAGCAAGAAATTGCTCATTGTTAATTCCATCTGCTAGCAGCTCGTTAAGAGATTCCATACCACCCATGTGCTCCGGCAACTTCTCAAGTTGTGAACACTCAGAAATATTCAAAATCTCAAGAGACTTTGCATCGCAAATGCTTTGGGGAAGAGTCTTTAGCCTCCGACATCCTTTTAGATTTAAGAAAATAAGGCTCTTTAAATGTCCAACAGATTGATGCACCTCGACTAAACTCAAACAACCTTCCAACATGAGTTTCTCTAGACTTGAACTGTGCAAGTTTGGTGTTTTAACAAGATTCTTTGAATAACTAAGATCAAGGATTTTTAGTTTGTTGAGAATCTGTAAGAGCAGTAAGGAAAATAACAAAAAAGTGATCATTAAAGCTTGTAACTTATGAATATAAATTACATCAATGACAAAGTTTGGAGGATTGTAGTATGTTACGCACCTTTTTCTCATTCCATAATTCTTTGATGTTACTATACTGTATCTCAAGAACAACTAGGTTGTCCAACATCAAATCAGATGGAAAAGATTTCAAAGGACATTCAAACCAACAAATCCATATCAACTCTTCTGAAAGTAGTTTGAAGGGCCCAGAGAGATGTACTCCATTGATTTGGAGTAACTTCAAGAATCTCATCTTTGTGAATGATCCTGTGCTTAGTAATTTATTTTCTGATGCTCTCACATCCACCGATAAACCCTCTACAACTTCTGTTCCCTAAAAATCAAACAAAATTCAATAGAGTTTCAAAGTAATTATATGTAAGAAGTTTAAAGCAAAGATATACGTGTATGATTGTGCTTTTGTGTATGCATTTAATTATTACCATCTGCTTGCTGAGTACATTCCATGCATCCTCACGTTGCCAAATTCGGCTGCGTTTTCCAGGGTGGTCAGGTGACTCTTTATGAATGATCTCCCTTCCCATGTCTCGTAATAGATTATGCATGCTTATCTCTCCAAAAGCATTAACGTTAATCATAGACCTTTCACTCAGAGTTTCCAAATCATGTTCTGGATTGTAACCGCATCGAGCTTCAAGTACATGTGATACATATTCTTTATTTCTACCAATAAAAAAGCATGCAAGATCAAGAAATGTTTTTTGTAGATTGTGGTCATCCAGTTTTTCAAAACATATTCTAAGTTTTTCCTGAATATCATGGTTTGGAATGATTCTCAATTTGTCGAGCACACATTTCCATCTAGATTTGTTTTTCGCAGACAAACTAGAACCTAAAACCTCAAGGGCTAAAGGAATCCCTCCACAGTAATCAACTACATCATTCGAAAGGTCAACATAATCTTTTGATGGCTTCTTCTCCCTGAAGGCATGCCAACTGAAAAGCTGAAGGGACACATCTCGTTTCAATTCTTCAACCTTAAATTTTCGATCCACTTTAAGAAGCAAACGTTCATCTTTGGTTGTAATTATAACTCTACTTCCTGGACCAAACCAACCTCGCTCTCCCACCAAAGCATTTAGTTGGTATTGCTGAGCCACATCATCAACAACAACAATAACTCTTTTGTGACAAAGTCGTTCTTTGATCAGAACCATTCCTCTATCAGCATTTTTGATAGTGACAACATTTTGTTTTAAGATATCATGAAGAAGCTGTTCTTGTAAAAGAGCAAGCCCATTCGGTAGTTCTGATGTTTCATTGATATTCGAAATAAAACAACTACCCTCGAATCCATAGCAGAGTTGATTAAAAACAACTTTTGCTATCGTCGTCTTTCCTATTCCTGGCATCCCATGTATGCCCACCATGCAAACCTCATTTGTTGTCGTACTTAGGAAGTCACTAATAGTTTGGACAAGGCGATCAATACCTACCAGGTTAGTAGCAACATTTATGTACCTGGGATCCAATTTGTTCAACACATCCTTGATGATGGCTTGGATTAATTTTGATTCGTGCCTGCTCATCAACGAAAGCTAGACCTTATTAGAGAGACAATTAAGTATATATGCTAATTGTTTTATTTTATCTCATGGTAAAATTACTCTAAAGTACATACAATCACTCCATAAAGTGAATCTTAGAGGACGAAAAAGGCATACCGATTTTCCATATCATTGAGATTCCATCCAGAAAGATTTCCGGCTTCCTCAAGAGCTTTTCTCCACTCCTTCACCTTCTCTTTAAAACATTCTTCATGCTTATTAAATGCTTTTGCAAAACTGTCAGTCTGCTTTCTCACATCTGAAGGATCAATGTCATAGAATATAGGAAGAACAATCTGGCCGCCAGTTTTCCTATTTTTGCACTCAAGAATCTCTACAAGTTCATCAAGACACCATCTAGTCGAAGCATATCCTTTTGAGAAGATCACTATGGATATCTTCGATTCTTGAATTGCCTTGAGGAGATGTTTGGAGATTTCTTCACCTCTAGGAATTTCATTTTCATCTAGAAAAGTGTGGACTCCTGCTTGGACTAAGGCAGTATATAGATGACCTGTAAAATTCTTGCGGTTATCTTCTCCTCTAAAACTCAAAAATACATCGTAGACCCCCTTTGGTTTACAGCGAGACGACTCTGGCTCTTTCATGGAAGCTGCAGAAACTCTCATCAGTTAATAAACGAAGGGGTTGATAATATTTGTCATTGTTGAACACTTTCATTTTTTAGCAATGAGAAATAGACTTGTAAACAGAAATACAGAGAAGAGTTAATTAAAAAATATATATTTAAAAAGAAAAGTCTTCATAAAAAAAACATTATTTTCCAAAACTGATATACCAAAGAATTTTTATTATTATTATGCTCTCAGCGCGAGATATCTCTACCTACGTACATACCTGTGGAGATAAAACTGACAGGCTTGCTGAGGTCAGCTTTTCTTCTCTTTCTCGAGGATGAATCGTCTTTGGATTGCTTGCGTTTCTCTTTCTGCATTTCTAAAATAGAATGATAAACTTGTCAATCATCATCTATGTGAACGTAAAGCTTTCAAGTTATGAGTGAAGACATGAAATTCAAACATGCAAAGAAGAGTTAGGTATTCCACCAGCTATATGAAATTGCAGCAATCGGAGAGAGATTACTACTTCACTTTCTTTCAACCCAGTCCCTATATTTACATATTGTTAACAAGAAGCAAAGAAGAAAGACTGCTGTCCTGCAACAATTAATATTGCTGAAAAGATGAAACGAAAGAAGACTGCAAGCAGTAGAACAACGTCAAAGGTTACCTCTGTATAAGGTGGTCGGATTCCAGCTACTCGGTGACTTTAATGATTAAATTGCAGCTGTCGGAAAGGATAGATGTAGAGTACAGTCATGAGAACTGAAGGTTAGTGGAGACAATGAAATATTGTTTCAGAGAAAGAATACGCTTTCTTGCAAATTACTTGCAATGCATTAGTAATCAAAGATAACATACAGAGGAAAGGGAGCAAGGATATTTATAGCTCTTGCTTGTTGTGGATGCCCATCTCAACGTGTATGACTCTAAACCTTCTTCCTCCGTAAGGGAAAAGGCGACAAGGTCTGTTGGAGCCAAGTTTAATTTTGAAATTAATTACAAAAATATACTTTTTTATTTACATTTCTAATAAAAATTTATAGATTTTTAAATTAATAAGAAAATGTTAACTAAAGAAATATGAGAAATTCTCTTCTTTATAAAACTTAATCATTTCCTTCTCTACACTCAAATTTTATAATTACTAAAATACCACGCGTATAAACAGAGGTCCATCTCTGAACACCACATGTTTCATTACCTTCTACGCGCATCACAAAAATCTCTTCAGACAATTTATATTTTCTCATAAATTTATATTCAGTCAATTTCCGAGCAAGAAAATTTATAGCCGCAGCATCGCCTTCTTCAATTGACGTGCTCTGTTTGGTTTGCGGGTCTCGTCCGAAAGACTTCAACAAACAACTATATATGGGTGTGAACAAGACGACTTTGACTCGCCCATCTGTTAATTGAATCTAGAATCAAGATTTTATGTTTTTATATCAAATTATTAAAATAAAAAATATTAATTTCTTATTTTTTAAGTAAATATATATATTTTTAAAATCCATCCAAATAAAAATAAAACAAAATATCAAATCGATTAAATATCATTAACAAGTCAGACCTTTAAAGTTTAAGATGTGAATTACACTTGTTATATTTTATTAGGATATTTACCGTAGCATAGGTCACCATCCAAGCTAAGCATCTCAACGTGTTTGATTTTAAACCATACCTTCTTCCTCCAGTAGTCCTATCTTTGGTTGGGGTGAGGGAAAGTCGAGGGAGAGTGCGATAAGGTCTGTTGAGCCAAGTTTAATTTTAATTATAGCTATGGTCACATACTTTTTTATCTACATTTTTAATAGAAATTTATAGATTTGAAATTACATAAGAAAATGTTAACAAAGGAAAAATGAGAAATTCTTTTCTTTATAAAACTTAATCATTTCCTTCTCCACACCTCAAATAGGAGTTACTGAATACCCTCTAAATTGTAGATAAAAAAGAGGCTATTGGGACTGAACTAAGTGAATTTCAAAGGATTTTTTATATTTGTTTAGTATGTATTCTAACATATTGTAATGGAAATAGACAAACCCATTTGTTTAATTAATCTTATTAATTGTGGTCATTATTGTCATGTTACTATTCTAAATTTGGGGATCTCTTTGAATTATTAATCCATCATTATTTATTAAATTGATAAGTTATGGAGACCAAAATTAATAGTGTTGCACCAGGTATGAACTGGTGTGGTGTTGTACGGTCAGGCTATTTTTTTATTTTTTGCGTAAAACAAATAATGTTTGTATTTTGTAAATATGTTTTAAGAAGGAAAACAATTGAGAGGGTGTGTTAGAGAATAATATAAATCATATTATGAGACCACACTTATAGGCTTGAACTTTTAGGTTAGATGTTTTCTTAACATGGTATCAGAATCTTGTTGACTTTGCGGTCACGAGTTCGAATCTCACCACCCCTATTCTTTAATAAAAAATTAAACACCAGGTAGAGTGAGTCTGTGCAAATTTCAAGATCAAAGGGTTTTCACTTGAGAGAGAGTGTTAGAGAATAATATAAATTATTTTCTATGGTCTCACCTATCAGCTTGAGGTTTTAGGTGAGATGGTTCCTTAAGAGAAACAACTTCAAAGTTACCTCTGTATGGTGTTTATGAGGTGGTCGGATTCCTGCTACTCGGTGACGTTTGATAAAAAATAAAGCTAAAATGATATAATTTTGATCGACGTGTTAGAAGCTTATTTGTTAAGCCATGCTGAGTTAAATAGCAATGCCTTAAACAACACTTCTTTAACTAGTTAAGGTTGGTCACCATCTCAACGTGTTTGATTCTAAACCATACCTTCTTCCTCCGGTAGTCCTATCTTTGGTTTGGGCTAGGGAAAGTCAAGGGAGAGTGCGTTAAGGTCTGTTCAGCCAAGTTTAATTTTAAAATTACTAAAATATATTTAATTATACCTATAATCACATACTTTTTTATTTACATTTCTCATAGAAATTTATAGATTTGAAATTACATAAGAAAATGATAACAAAGGAAAAATGAGAAATTTATTTCTTTATAAAACTTAATCATTTCCTTCTCCACACCTCAAATAGGAGTTATTGAATTGTCATCCCACATACCCTCTAAATCACCACGCGTATAAACAGAGATCCATCTCTACACACCACATGTTTCATTACCTTCTACGCGCATCACAAAAATCTCTTGCACCCAAATTTATATATTTTCTTGCATAAATTTATATTCAGACAACTTCCGAGCAAGAAAATGTATAGCTGCAACATCGTGTGTGACATGATTTTGGCAGCATCGCATTCAAATGGCATGATTTTCCACACGGAAAAATATTCAATTGGATCTTATTAGATGGCTAGTGAAAGTCGTCTTGTTCACACCCAAAGTTGCTTGTTGAAGTCTATACCTATCGATTCTGACGGTATCGGACGAGACCCGTAAACCAAACAGAGCACGTCCGAGAGATGAAGGCAGTCAATTGAATATTTTGCCGTGTGGAAAATCATGCCATTTCAATAAGATGCTGCCAAAATCATGCTGCGGCTATAAATTGTCTTGCTCGGAAATTGTCTGAATATAAATTTATGCAAAAATAAATATAAATTTGGCTGCAAGAGATTTTTGTGATACGCGTAGAAGGTAATGAAACATTGGCTGCAAGACGATTTTATGTTTTTATATCAAATTATTAATAAAAAAAAAACATTAATTTCTAACAAATCAGACCTTTAAAGTTAAAGATTTGAATTACACTTGTTATATTTTATAAGGATTACAACTCCTGTATAAAAACTATTAACTTACCATGTTATTGTGTGGAAAATTTTCACAATGTTGTAGAGTTGTAGCTGTAAGTTTGTTGTAGTTGTTGTTAATAAATCTTATATGTAGGAATAAGTTATTTGTTTTCATTCTGACTTAGTCGTGTACCACGTTGTTAGGATTGCAAAACGTGGGTTGCAAATTTTTAGCTTTCAGTTTTCTTTGTAAGGCTATTTACGGCCATATTTGTTTTTTTCATTTTATAACTAAGATTTTCCCAGCATTTGAGCATCCAAGCAAATTTAATTTTTCATTTATTTCGTGCGTGTTCAAATAAGCTTCACAACATCTAGTATCAAAGCCTCCTCACGAGGCTTGAATGAAGCTAATTTCGTGCGTGGATACTGGAATTCTGTAAAAGCATACAAGAGCAATCTCACAGATGAACAGAAGACGACTTTTATAACAGAGTAAACGACATCGGAAGTATAAAGAATTTATTGATAATTTAACTTCCTAATAAATGTGTTGAAAGTATAAAGAATTTATTGATAATTTACTCCAAAGAATATTGTAGTTTGGTGTTTGTATCGATAATTATTTTGTTTTTATTTTAATCGGTGATTGAATAGCTGATTGAATAGTGTTTATATTCCTTTTTTTATTGATGTGTGCTCCAATGATAAGAGTTATTTTGGAGAGCCATTTTTTTAATAGTATTTTAAATATAGTTCAATTATTTTGTATATAGTTTAATTATGCAATTAATTACACAATTAATAGGAGTAAGTTATATAATTAAATAATTGCTTTTTAAAAAAACTTCCAACAATATAATTATTAATTTAATTTTTTACTTTCTTGTTGAGGTATTTTTAAATAAAAATAAAAATAAATATTTTTTATATCTATATATATATATATATATATATATTATAACACATGCAGGAAGGAATACACGTGTCCTCAAAATTTTGGCTTCTTTACGCATGAGCTGCTACAAATAGCAGCTCATGCAAGCAAAGCCAATTTTAGCTTTACAAATGGCACTCAAATGCTGAAACTTGTTAAAATATTCATATTTTATTTATAGCTCTCCGTATAGCACTGTCGTTGGACTTGTCCTTAGGAGTGTTAATGAGTGTGCGCATACGAGGCCAATATACCAATATAGATGAGAAAAAGAGAGAAAGTTTGACTAAAAAAACATTGAAAACTTGTGTTAACGACTGTCTTCTGAGTATATCTTCTCCTGAGGAGTTTAATGAAGTTTGTGTTTTTCTATAATGATTATAAAAAAATGTAGATCAAGATTCATGTAATTTTAAGCTTGCAACTTGTTTAAGCCTCAAGATGTTTTTCCGCTTCTCATTCTTTCTACAGTTTGTGTTCTTTCTTATGTTATGCTCTGTTTGTTTCCTAAGAAAGTGGCTAACGAAACTGTTTTCAAAGGAAATTACGCTTTCTTGCAAATTACTACCAATGCAAAGGAAAGGGAGCAAGGAAATTTATAGCTTGTTGTGGGTGCCTAATAGTTTGTGCCGTGTTTGAAAATTAAATTATTCAGACAATTTATTGCATTCAATGCAATATTAATCAACATACAAAGGAAAGGGAGCAAGGAAATTTATTGCATGATTTTCCACACGGCAAAATATTCAATTGGCTGCCTTCATCTCTCGGACGTGCTCTGTTTGGTTTGCGGGTCTCAAAGGATATAGACTTCAACAAGCAACTATGGTTGTGAACGATACGACTTTGACTCGCCGTCTGTTAATTGAATCTAAAAATTATGATTTTATGTTTTTATATCAAATTATTAAAATTCAAAAACAAATACAGCTGTAATTCAAGCTATAGTCCATGATCCATGATTAAAGTTGAGTCAGTGACTGCATAAACTGAATACAGATCAATCTTGAAGAATAATTAATATCTCTGTATGATCTTTTGATATGCCATGAACAAATCAGTTAAGAATTGATGAGAACAAACCTACAGTACTTTAGTTTAAGAATTAAATTATTTTAAAAAAACACTCTACATTATGACATCCCAATTTTCAGACAGAAAAGGATTTAACATCTTCATTCTCATATACGATCACATGTTTTAGGCATTGTATTAATGCAGGCCTTCACGTTTCTTACCCTTTGTTTTTTTGGACTGGCTATTTGTATTATAAGCTGTACATATAGAATGGGTTTGGTATTATAGTACACAATATTTTAAAAAATATATATATTAAGATATTTTTATTTTTAATATTAACATGTTAAAATTAATATAAAAAATATGAATTTAATAACTCTTCAAACTACACACCCAAATAAAATTTAAAACACAAAAATAAAGTGTGATTACACAATCCAAAAATCATTTTCTTAGTAACAGATTACTTTATTATTTGCAACGGATTAAATGATTGATGCTGTACCCTATTTTTAAAATCATTTTTTTATCAACAGATTATTTATTATCTGCAACGGATTAAATGATTGATGATGTACACTATTTTTCTGAAACCTAAAAATAGGATCAAGGACAAAATCTGAAATACAAAAAAAGTTATGTTTCTTAAATAGGAATCCTTATGCTTTACCAAAGCCCAAAATGTCTTTATATATTAAGAAACTGAACAGTTTATATACTTCATTCCAAAGGCATTTTACTTCTAGCACTTTCAAATCATGAGCTATAAAAAAATTATTTATTATACTATAATAATTTATCTTATCAGTCAATAAATTATCTAATCGTTTCATATTTTTAATAGTTCCTAATACAAAAATATTGTCACCTTGAAAAACAAAGATCGGTTGATAACACTAGCAAAATAATAATTTTTCATTTTGATTAGTAAACTATTTATCTGTTGAAGTCGAAGGTAAATAACTTTAATTTTGTTAAGAAAGAGCAGGATTTAAAGAAAAAAAGACCAAATAGATGAGATGCGAAAATAAGTGGTACTTCAAAAATTAAAGTAAAGTATTCTTTTTGGTCCTCCCACTTTTTAAAGATAAACTTTCAGTCCCTTAATTTTAAAAAAAATTAATTTTGGTTGAAATTTTATCTTGCCTAGAATATGGTGGAAGAGAAATAAAGTCTCATTGGCACTGATTCCAAAAGAATAAAATAGTGCGTGCAATTTTTATTTGATTAGAAAATTTTATCTTGCCTTCTCATTCATTGACAGGACACAAAGACCTGTTTTGAAATCCTCGAATGAGTTTTCTACACAATAATTACGGGGTGCTCGGACACCTTTATTGGTGGGGGTGGTGCAAAAAGGTGGCAGAGAGAGCTCTAGATGGGGTTTTTTTTCTACACAATAATTTTTGAAAATATGTTGGAATTGCAGCTTTATTATCATAATGCAAAACCAATCTCACTATAACTATTTACATAGACCCCAACACTTAAAATTGCTACTGCTTTTTATTTCTCACATTTTCCTCAGTCTCACTGTAACTTGCTTGCTTGATGGCACTATTGAAGAGAAGATCTGACCTTCTACCAATCGGTGGACTCATTGTTGGGGCAGAAATAAAAGCCCTAAAGAGGCCTCATTAAGGATTGTATCGCAAAGTGATGTGGACAAGGTGGCCCTCCATATTTAAGGATTGTTCATAATGAATGCAATCATAAGAAATCCTCCCCTTAATCCAAAGTCAATGCTACGGTCATTGTTTAGGACTTACTGCATCCGTGATCTTCTAGCTGTCGGTTCCTTCCTTCCTAGCAACTTCCTTCTTGACTACTATAAAGGAAAACCAGTAATCAACCCTGAATACAACTCCACCACCTATCACAGATTATCCATATCTCCTTGGCTAAGCATTATCCGCAACTTATGCTGAGCAATTCTATGTAAACTGTAACTCTTCAAATCCTATAAATATAGGATAACCAGTCAATACAAATTAGGTGATTTTTCTGTAAATTGTTGAAACTACTATATGGTATCAGAGCCTCCTCCTCTAACGAGAAACCCCTCCAAAATGGTTACATCAACTGAAACACCTCAAATTAACAATGAAAATTCCCTAGTAGCATTCAATGTTGGTTCTCAATTACCCCTAAAATTGACTGCCACGAATTTTTCGTTATGGCGTGCCCAACTCACATCACTACTGATTGGCTACGATCTACAAGGTTTTATTGATGGAACAACTGTTTGTCCATCATCAACAATTCCTCCTAAAAACACACCAGATGGCTCTACCACTGCATCTGCTCCTAATCCCGAATTCTATCGTTGGATTAGGCAAGACAAACTTATTCTTCATGCTATCCTTGCATCTGTCTCTGAACCAGTTATGCCTCTCATTGCTGCATCAACAACTTCTCATGATGCATGGTCCAAATTGCAGCGAATGTATGCAAATCGTTCACGCACTCGTGTCATGCAACTAAAAGAAAATCTAACTCTCATTCAGAGAGAATCTCGCTCAGTCACATAATACCTGCACTCCATCAAAGTTATTATTGATGAACTTGCTATAATTGACTCCCCAATCTCAGCAGACGACATCACACTCTATGCCTTAAATGGCCTTGGCTCAGAATTTCGTGACATTGCGGCATTAATTCGAAACCGTGAAACCTCACTCACCTTTGAAGAACTGCATGATATGCTAGTCTTCCATGAAAGCTACCTCAAACGAATTGAAGCCTCAAATCCCATTACCATTGCTACTGCAAACACAACTCAACGTCGTCAAATGCAAAACAAATACCAGCGTAATCAGAGTCCAAACAATGGTTACAATGGACAAAATCGCAGCTACCAAAATCCACACAGCCATCAACATAATCGTCGTGAATGGTTTAAAAAGCAAATCATCTGTCAATTATGTGACAAAACTGGGCACTCAGCAAAGACTTGTCGTGTAGTTTCAAACCACAAATCTGTCAACTGCGCATCCTCCAATGGACAACAAGACAAAAGAAAATGGCTCATGGATTCAGCTGCTTCTCACATCATTACCTCTGATCTTAACAACCTGTCCATTCATTCTGAGTATGATGGCACTGATCAGGTTGTAATTGGCGATGGAATAGGTTTGGACGTCACTCACGTTGGCGCTATGACACTTCCCTCTTCATCACAATCATTTAAACTCACTGACACTCTTTGTGTTCCTAGCATTCATCAAAATCTAATTTCTGTTCATAATTTCACTCGCACAAATAATGTCTCTGTTGAGTTTCATCCATTCTATTTTCTTGTGAAGGATCGGAGCACGGGGGTGATTCTTCTTCGCGGTAAATGTCAAGATGGTGTTTATCCAATGCCCAAGTACCCTGGTATCATCAAACCTTCTGCATTAGCACTCATTGGTGAACGAACTACACATGACAGATGGCATAGGAGACTTGGGCATCCCTCAAATAAAATTGTTGATTTCATCATTCGTAGTTTTTCTCTTCCAGTCGTTGGCACTCGTCCACTCTTATCATCACTGTGTTCAGCTTGCAAGTGCAACAAAAGTCACAAACTACCCTTTACATCTACATCTCTCATTAGCAGACATCCCTTCGAATACATTTATACAGACCTTTGGGGGCCTGCATCATTAACTTCAATTGATGGATTTCGGTTTTATGTAGTTTTCATTGACCACTTCACCAAATATTGTTGGTTATTTCCCATTCATAGAAAGAGTGATGTTAAGTCCATTTTTATTCAATTAAAGGGCCTGTTAGAAAAACAATTTGGTTTCCAAATCAAGCATTTATATTCTGATAATGGGGGGGAATATCATGCTCTTCGACAGTACCTCTCCTCCAACTCAATCAGTTGGCTCACTACAGCTCCCCATACACCTCAACAAAATGGAACTAGTGAACGAAGTCATCGTCACATAGTGGAAACAGGATTAACTCTATTAAGTCAGGCTCATCTACCTCCTCCCTACTGGTCTTTTGCATTTCAAACAGCAGTCTACTTAATAAATAGGATGCCAACCTCTGTCCTTGAACATAAAAGTCCATTCCAGTATTTGTTTGGTCGATCACCAGATTATTATAAATGCGTGTGTTTGGATGTCAATGTTATCCTTGGTTCAAACTTTACACTACAAGTAAATTACAACAAAAATCGATGCCTTGTCTGTTCCTAGGATATTCCAATAACCAGAGTGCTTACAAATGCATGGACCTTAGTTCATCCCGCATTTACTTATCTCGTCATGTCGTGTTTGATGAAAGTCAGTTCCCTTTTTTAAATCCTGCACCTCTCACTATGCCATCTCTGTCTAATTCAATTGCAGCTCCAATCCCAGATTCAACAATACCAGCAGTACCTCAAATTGGATTGCCACCATCTATGACTACCACCGAGATGAATGATCCCTCCCCTGCCTCACCTTTGCACTCTCCATCACAAACATATAGCCTGTGTCCAGAAACATATCCACCACCCAGACCTCCAACACCACAGCATCGAACTCACCCAATGCAGACAAGGTCTATGAACAATATTCATAAACCAAAACAACTTTTCACAGCCACCAAACACCCTCTTCCCTCACTCACAGAACCAACATTTGTGTCTCAAGCCTTACAAAACCAACAATGGAGACAAGCTATGTTTGAGGAATTCACTGCACTAGTCAAACATGGAACATGGGAACTTGTCCCTCCAAACAGTAACATTAAACCAATTGGATGCAAGTGGGTGTTTCGAATTAAACGAAACTCTGATGGAAGTATCTCTCCCTACAAAGCACGTCTGGTTGCAAGGGGATTTCATCAACAACATGGTTTAGACTACACTGAAACTTTCAGTCCAGTAGTTAAATCAATAACCATTCGAATTGTTTTATCTATTGCAGTTCATAACAGGTGGCAACTTCGACAGCTAGATGTTAACAATGCATTTTTGCATGGACAATTGCAAGAGAATGTCTTTATGGTGCAACCCCCAGGATTTATTGACTCTACATTACCATCACACATCTGCAGATTGAAGAAATCTCTCTATGGCTTGAAACAAGCCCCTCGTGCTTGGTATCAAGAGTTACAAGCATCACTTACTCAGTTGGGTTTTCAGCAATCAAAGTCAGTCTGTTCATTATTTATTTACATACATGATGGTATTACAATTTTCATGTTAATCTACGTGGATGACCTTATTATCACTGGAAGTGATTGTGCTGCTGTATCTAAAATAATCAGCCATCTGAGTAATAGGTTCTCATTAAAAGATCTTGGCTCACTACATTACTTCCTAGGGGTTGAGGTGATTCCTATACAACAAGGGCTATTCCTATCACAACAAAAATACATTCGCGATCTGCTGCTACGCACAAAAATGGATGGTGCAAAGACTGTCAACACTCCACTTGCAACCAAAGACTGCCTCAAGCTTGATGATGGCTCCCCACTGACTAATCCCTCCACCTATCGACAAGTAATAGGTGCTCTTCAATATTTATCCCTAACTCATCCTGACATTTCATTTCCAGTAAATAAACTAGCACAATTTATGCACCAACCTTCTGAGCTGCACTGGACTGTCGCAAAACGTGTTTTGCGATATCTCAAAGGCACAATTCATCATGGGATAACACTTGAACGCTCGCATAATCTAACACTTAAAGGATTCTCTGATGCTGACTGGGCTGGGGATAAAGATACATCTGCATACATCATTTTTCTGGGCAATTGCCCAATATCCTGGAGCACACGCAAACAAAGGGTTGTGGCAAGATCTTCTACTGAGGCAGAATACAGAGCACTTGCCTCTACCACCTCTGAGCTTATCTGGATTCGTTCACTGCTGTGAGAGCTTTGCATTCCAATAACCACACCACCAAACATATTTTGTGACAACATTGGAGCCACTCAGCTAAGCCTCTATCCAATTCTACACTCACAGATGAAACACATAGCTACAGACCTCCATTTTGTTCGTGATCTAGTCTCCAAAGGTCTGGTTCAGGTTTCACATGTCAGCACCCATGATCAACTAGCAGATCTTCTCACCAAAGCATTATCAAAACAGAGGTTTCAGACATTGTGTTCCAAGATAGGCTTATCAGATGGAACACCTATCTTGCGGGGGTGTATAAAGGAAAACCAGTAATCAACCCTGAATACAACTCCACCACCTATCACAGATTATCCCTATCTCCTTGGCTAAGCATTATCCGCAACTTATGCTGAGCAATTCTATGTAAACTGTAACTCTTCAAATCCTATAAATATAGGATAACCAGTCAATACATATTAGGTGATTTTTCTGTAAATTGTTGAAACTACTATAACTACTGCAACCTTGTCTTCCTATAGAAAGAAAATGGAGGGAAAGAGTGGGGCATAAAACAATCTGTTAATGATATATTAAAACCCACGTATTCTTTCTTATTTTGTATCTTTAGATTCCAACTGCATCAAACACCAGACATTTGTCATCGTGTCTCCAGATTTCGAAGTCAGAAAATGGAGGAGATAATAACAAGTGAAGAAGGCAGCAGCAGCAACTCCGAATTCAAACTCCCTAAGTTGAGAATTCTACAATGTTTAGGTTGGAATGGATACCTCTTGTCTTTTTCAAGACGAGATTTTAAATGAGAATCTGATTAGCTTTTAAGTTTGTGCTTTTTTATAATTTTATTTTCTTTTTTGTAAATAATTTCATGATATTATTTTTGTTCCAGCTCAACCGGTCAATATGGAACATAGTTCCCGTGACCCGCAGAACGTTTGTTGTTTAGACATAAGGATAGCTAAGGGATCCACGCTCTGCATAGCTTTGAGTTAGGAGACCTTTGGCACAAGGGATCTTATAATTGATGGTTAAAAGCAACTTGCTATATCTTATGATTTAATCTTGTTGTATAAAAAAATAAATCTTTGGTAGGAAAGTTGTCGCTTCCTTCCAAGTAACTTCCTTCTTATTAAACAATACAATAATTAATAATCAATGATCTGGCCATACGGCAACATTGACATTGTCTTCTCCAACATCTCTCTTTGTATAATATAAATCATATATTTTGAGCTCACTACAAAACTTAAATTTTTAATATATTAAACCGAGTGAAAAATACATCTTATAATTGAAGGTTAAAAGCTACTTGCTATATCTTATAATCTAATCTTTGGTAGGAGAGCTGTCGCTCGCTTCCTTCCAAGTAACTTTCTTCTTATTAAACAATACAGTAATTAATTATCAATGATCTGGCCATACTGCATCATTGGCATTGTCTTCTGCAACATCTCTCTCTGTATACCATTGACCTCCTAGTTTCCCTAACCAAATTTCTTAAGCCTTTCGGATGACCTGTGCTTCCCGTTTCTGATTGAATCGAACATCTCATCTGGAGTTCAGCCATCTTTCTTGCTTGCTTACAAGGTAAATTCTACTTTCTATTCTTGTTTTTCTTCTACTAATTTTGTTTCCACGCCTATTTGTGAGTAAGATTCTTGATTGATCAGGTACAACTTGGTTAATAATTGAACTCAACTACTCGTATCATGGTGTTGTTCTTACAGGCTCATTTTTGTATCAACTTCAACTACTTGTCTTAAATACAGCTGCTCTCAAGGTTTTATTTTGTCTGTTGAGTGCCTCTTGTCAGCTTGATAGGTGACTAGTTTGACTGCTGTTTCTCATATTCTTGTGCTTACATTTTCAGATCAGATTTCCCAGAATTTCATCATTGGGGTGCGTCCATACGTTAACTCACTCATCAATTAGCTTCAGATTCTTTTGAATCCAGGTGAAGTATTTATATCTTCTTCATTTTGTTGTTGTCTTTGTTTTTGACATGTTACTATTGTTGAAATCTTATTGAGAAACTTTGGAGTTTGATCTCTTTCACTTGATCTCTCTCGGTATACAACTGATCTCTTTATTTCTTAAACTTTACTTGCCTGTGCCTACTTAAGTTTCAACAAAAATAAAGAGAATTGACACCCGGTTAAGAACTTGAATTCACTTGTAACATGAAAAAACCCTATATTTATTTTTCAGTAAAGTTGAATTGACTCGTAGTAAAGAGAACAATGAAACTATGATCAATCAGTAAAGTTGTGGCCTACTACCTTATTGTCAAACAATTCAACTATTTTCCTTTTTGCATCTCATCAGAATGAACTAGCTTAATCGATAGTACTCTTCTCTGATCTCTTCTTCTTCTTCTCACTCAACAAGACACAAAGAGCTGTTTTGAAATTACTCGAATGAGTTTTCTACACAATAATTACGGGGTGCTCGGACACCTTTATTGGTGGGGGTGGTGCATGCTAAAAACAAAAGTGGCAGAGAGAGCTCTAGATGGGTTTTTTTTATAGCATATTTGAAAATATGTTGGAGATAGTATTTAAAAATATTTTTTATTTAAAAATATATTAAAATAATTTTTTTTATTTTTAGAAATTATTTTTAATATAAAAAATTATCTAAAAACACTAATTTTGAAATGCAATGCGAATATTACCTTCATCTGAGAATAAAAAAGAGAGGATGGGTGTTTTTTTCTTAAAAACTAAAATAAAAAAGCTACATGCCGATTCTCTATTTCTGGTACGGTATTGTAATTTCACTAAGTTAAAAGTAATATGCAAAACTTGGTAACAAAATTGTTTTTTTCAACCTCAGACTCAACCACAGTTTTAACTTCACTGTTTATTTTGAACCATAGTAAAAACGTTTTATTTTAAACTATTTTTTTCAACCTCAACTACAACAGCAACCACAATATCAAACACACTCCAGGTCGTTGGAACTTTTGAATTACCATAAGATTAATTACTAGGTGCAATAATACCGATAACAAGGGCAGTTGGTAATCTTTAAAAGAATCACCGATAGTTGATTTCATTTGGCAAGCTCTTGAAAACATTTGTTGAAAAAATAATAAAACAAAACAAATAAAAGATACCTGTTGTCGAAGAACTTGGCATAATTAAATTTGGAATTTTCTTTTGTTGTCAAGAATCAATACTTTGTCATTAAGACTTTACCGCTCTACACTTGATATGAAAAAATAATTTCAAATTAGATGTTATTCTAAACAAGGTCTATAAAACCAATAAAATAAACTCAAGATTTCTCTACAAGGAATGGACCTATGCCTTAGACAGGAAGGTAAACAGAGAGAAAAATAGGAGCTTGATCATAATACTACTTAGCTGCTAAACTTGTAGTTTACAAGATTTGATTACCCTCCAAGAAATTATTGAAGTCTGGAAAAATATTTGAACATTTTCTTATATTTAAGGGTCCGGACAATACAGTGGGCTAAGTTGAAAGAATTTCACAGTTTATTTCAAAAGTGTTTTTAAAAAAACAAATATTTTTTTTATTATTTTAAATTAGAATCTTTTAATAATTTTAAATTATTTTAATGTACTAATATTTATAAAAAAAAATTATTTGAAACGTTTTTAAATAAAAAACACTTAAAAAATCAACCTCAACAATACTCTCACTGTCACTCGGTGTCACTCGGGCTCGAGTCAAGCTGAGTGCGTCAACTTAATGTGATGGAAAGATAAAGATACGAAGGGAAAATAGAGTTTATCTGGTGGTCGGCCGATGATAGTGAAGAAAAAGTTGTTAAAGCTAATACGTAGCAGTTGTTAGGTGATAGCTGATGAGGAGAGAGAATAAAAGAAATAGAGAAAGTTACGAGGATCTGAGTGAGTATTTTCGGTTCTATTTGGTTTTTATAAAAAAAATAATAAAACCAATTTTTTTTTTTTAAAAAATTACTGAACCTAGTAAAAACCGATAATTTTAGATTCGATTTGGTTTTTATAAAAAAATAATAAAACCATTTTTTTTAAAAAAAATAACTGGAACTAGTAAAAACCGATAATTTTAGATTCGGTTTAATTCGGTTTTTATGATTAAAAAATTAGAAACACTGGATTTGTTTTTTGAGCTTTCTAATGAATCATCTGAAGGGTTTTGTGATAGGCTTAAAATTGATATTAAGAAAAAACTGATTTTCTTATAAGATCCCAAAGTTTTTTTTTTTTTGCCACTAATACAAATATTAATGGAATATTATGCATAAGTATATTATGGTATCAGAATATCTGTAAATATAGAAAAGGATTTAACATCTTCATTCTCATATTAATGCAGGCCTTCACCATTCTTACCCGTTGTTTTTTTGGACTGGCTACTTGTAGTATAAGCTGTACATATAGAATGGGTTTGGTATTACAGTACATAATATTTTTAAAAATATATATATTAAGACATTTTTATTTTTAATATAAACATGTTAAAAATATTAAAAAAAATATCAATTTAATAACTCTTCAAACTACACCCAAATGAAATTTAAAACACAAAAATAAAGTGTGGTTTCACAATCCAAAAATCATTTTCTTAGCAACAGATTACTTTATTATGTGCAACGAATCAAATGATTGATGATGTACCTATTTTTAGTAGAGTCATGTACACAAGTTGAAATAAAGTCCTAAAAATAGAGAAAAAATAAAAGGGCTTGTTTATGTTTCTTAAATAGGAATCCCTATGCTTTACTAGATTGGAATCCAAATGATTAGCAATAGCTCAAGCCGATATAAGTATGCTTCTGGCATTTCAATCCAAAATAAAAATAAAAATTAAATTAAAGGAACAATGAATGACCTATGAACTATCAGTAAAGTTGTTGTCAAACAATTCAACTATTTTCCTTTCCACATCTCATCAGACTGAACTAGCTTGATCGATACTACTCTTCTCTGATCTCTTCTTCTTCTTCTTCTGAATATATACTGCTTCAGCAAACCAGCACCTGAAAAACATCAATAGCTGAATCCAGGTATATTATATTTTCTTCTTCCCATGTTATTATTGTTTGGATCTTTCAAGTGTAGAAATTTTGTTGAGAAACTGTGGAGTTTGGATCATTTTCTGTAGTTCCCAAAACTAAATAAATGTCTTTCTCGGTTCTTATAATCCTTGAATTCATTGTTTTTTTCCTTTTCATTTCCTTACTGTTTTTAACTAGTTATTTCAGTTTCAACCCTCCCTTTTACAGTTAATGTAGCTTCCATTCAATATTTTCCCCCTGATCGATCTGTTTTGGCATCATGTTGACTTATCCTTTTTTATCTTTTCTACAGAGCCACTTGTCAAAATGCTTCGACAGAATGATCCAGTTTTGCATCATGTTGACAGATCTTTTTGGGACTATGCTGAGAAGATGGATGGTGGTCGAATGAGGTGTACATTTTGTGGGCATGCATATGCCAAAGATACTTCCATTTCGAGGATCAAATTCCATTTAGCAAGAGTTAAAGGCCGTGGTGTTAAAATTTGTGGAAAAGTGCCTCGAGATGTCCAAGATGCAGCCCTTGCAGCAATACCAATTGATGGCCCTCCAGAGAAGAAACTTAAAACTGTAGCAGGCTCAAGCAATAACGAGGTCACTAATGCAATTTCAACTTCTGCACAGCAACAGAACAATGAAATGATATTGGCACACCAACGAGAAGATCTATCGCTCGATGAAGATTGGATGCCTAGAATCACTGCTGAAGACATGGAGCCTCTGGTGAGAGGTAGCTTTCATGAGAGGCCATCATTTAATCAAGCGGATGAGCCTCGAGGAGATGCATCCCAACCAACAAATGATCAACTCTGTTCTCCATCAGTAAACAATGATGTCATCGTGAATGTTGCACAAAACGTAGGTTGGGTGAGGACAGAACCAGTGGTTCAAGTGTTGGAACAAAGCAACGCAGAACTTGACAATTTGTTTGTGGATGCTGGAAGGACCCAAGTGGGAGTTCAGGGCATGGAACAATGTGGGGAGGAAGGGAGAGTTTGTTCGCATATAGACATGGAAAACACTGGTGAAGGATCTGTTCAGCATGTTGACAGAATTGTCCCTCCCACGATTGATGAAAATTATAATAGAAGAGAAGCAACAGAAAGATTAGTGCAGCATGGTGTAGGTGCAACCTCTTTTGGAGTCTATGGGAATCATGGTGCCATTTCAAGCAGTCAACAAGAGCAAAACAATGACGTCGACAATGTGGCGGGACATGCAACAACGACAATGGGTCACGCACATGGAAGAAGTGTGGAAGAGATGATGAGATGGTTAATGGAGGATGATATAGATAATGGGACTGGAGGAGTAGCGCAGCCTGGTGCAGGAGCTAGCTCTTCTGGAGGCCTTAGACACAACCCAAGTGAGACTAGAGGGGCTCCTTTACTTACTGGCTCTACAAGGCTAGTAGGTCAAGCATTTGAAGATAACAAGAATGTGATATGGTCATGGTTGACAGATGATGAAGTGTCAACTATTGGCATTTACGGGATGGGAGGATCAGGTAAAACTACAATGGTGACACATATCTATAACAAGCTTCAACAAAGTCCAGATATTTCTCGTCATATTTACTGGGTGACCGTGTCTCAAGATTCCAGCATTCATAAATTGCAGAACAAAATTGCAAAACGTATAGAATTATCTTTTTCCAATGAAGAGGAGCTTGGGCACAGAGCTGCAGAATTGTCACAAGAACTAATGAAGAAACACAGATGGATTCTCATTTTAGATGATTTGTGGAACTATTTTGAGCTACACAAAGTGGGAATTCCTGTCCCATTGAAAGGATGCAAGCTGGTTATAACAACTCGATCAAAAGAGGTTTGTCGACAAATGAATAGCAAACACAATGTCAGAGTGAATCCTCTTTCTACTAAAGAGGCTTGGACATTGTTCATGGAGGTACTTGGACATGACAAACCACTTTCTCCACAAGTGGAACGAGTTGCAAAAGATATCACAAGGGAGTGTGCTGGTTTGCCGCTGGGAATTAAAACGATTGCTGGAACCATGAAGGGGGTAGATGGCATGCACGAATGGAGCGATGCTTTGGAGGACCTCAAACAATCAAAAGTTCCGCAAGATAGAGTGGAAGAGGAGGTATTTCGGATATTGAGATTTAGTTATACCTACCTACGTGATAGAGCTCTGCAGGAATGTTTCTTGTATTGTGGATTATTTCCTGAAGACTTTAAGATCCCTAGAGAGAATCTGATAGATTATTTGATTGATGAGGGAGTGGTAAAACGGCAGAAGAGTAGGGATGCAGAAATTAACAAAGGCCACACAATGCTTGACAAACTTGAAAGAGCCTGCCTATTGGAAAGACTGGGTGGTGGTGATCATGTCAAGATGCATGACTTGATCAGGGACATGGCCATCCAAATACTGGAAGAGAACTCTCGAGCCGTTGTTAAAGCTGGTGCACAATTAAAAGAATTGCCGGATGCAGAGGAGTGGAGTGAGAAACTTAAGAGTGTTTCGCTAATGCACAACCAAATTGAAGAGATTCATTCCGGGCATTCACCGAGGTGTCCAAATCTGTCAACTCTATTTCTACGTGATAATAGACAGTTGGGATTTATTGCGGATTCATTTTTCAAGCAACTGCATGGGCTCAAGGTCCTCGATCTGTCTAGAACAAATATTGATTCTTTGCCTGATTCTGTCTCTGATTTGGAGGGTCTCACTTCATTGTTACTCAAAGGTTGTCAGAGGTTAAGCAGTGTACCTTCATTGAAAAAGCTCAGGGCACTGACAAGGTTAGATCTCTCTGGTGCTCCACTTAAAAAGATTCCACGTGGCATGAAATATCTATTGAACCTGAGGTATCTAAGAATGAATGGATGTGGTGAAAATATGTTTCCCGGTGGGATATTACCTCAACTCTCTCACCTGCAAGTCTTCATAATAGATGAATGGCTTTTTGGAATGGGTAAGAGAATATATGCTCCAATAACAGTTGAAGGAAAGGAAGTAGGATGCTTGAGGAAGTTGGAAAGTTTGGAATGCCATTTTGAAGATCAATCTAACTACTTGGAGTATCTCAAATCCCGGGATGCGACTAAATCACTAAGAACATACAACATTGTCGTCGGACAGTTGAGGGAAAATTATTATGGACAATGGAGGTACAGGGGTAGTGGAAGTAAAATGGTTGTTTTGGGGGATTTGAATATCAATAGAGATAGAGATTTTCTGGTCATTTTATCAAATGACATTCAAGGATTAATATGTAACAGTATCGATGCGGGAAGTATAGGCGATGTTTTACCATTAAAGTATAGGCTTAATAGTTGCACTAGCATGGAGAGCTTGGTTTCATCTTCTTGGGTGTGCTCTGCTCCACTACCACAGCAATCTCCATCTTATAATGGTATATTTTCTGCTCTTAAATTGTTATCTGTTTCTGGTTGTAAGAGTATGAAGAAGGTGTTCCCTCCTATTTTGTTGCCAAACCTCATAAACCTGGAAGAGATTGAAGTTGAAGATTGTGAGAAAATGGAGGAGATAGTAGGAGGACCAAGATCAGATGAAGAAGGGGCTATGGGTGAAGAAAGCAAGGAATTCAAACTACTAAAGTTAAGAAGCCTGATCTTGATAAATTTACCAGAACTGAAAAGCATCTGCAATGCACTGTTATGCGATTCTCTGAAAGTAATTGCTGCACTGCACTGTGAGAAGCTGAAGAGGATCCCAATTTGTCTTCCGTCGCTTGGAAATGGCCAGCCATATCCTCCCCCTTCTCTTCGAAGAATCTGGATAAGACCAAAAGAATGGTGGGAGTCAACAGTGGAGTGGGAGCACCCGAACGCCAAGGATGTGCTTCGTCCCTTTGTAAGAGTGATGCAGGTATGATACGAGTCTGATGCAATATTTCTACAATTGGCCATCACTTACTGCTTCCTATTCTTATTAAAGAGACTGTGCTAGACGCTGCCGTATTTAACCAGCTTAACATTTAAATTTTACCTCAAGTACTTCTTGTGTATGACATTCCTTTTTATTATTGGATTTCATGCTTCTTTCTTTTCTCTAATTTTTGTTTTTTATTCTTTTTTAGCCAAGTAGGAGCTTGTTAGACATACGGCACAGACGATTACGTGTAAGTGATTCGTAACAACCCTAGAGAATTCAATTACATCTTCTCCTCTTCGACTAGAGTTAGTTACAATTAATTGAAATACAATCAATAACTGTGAAGTGCTTAAAACAGAAACTTCTTCTTCTTCTTCTTCTTCTTCGTAGCAACCAACTTGCAGGGTATTTCTTTGTTAGGAAAGTTGCCTGCAGAATCAATATGTAAGTCGTTTTCGTGTGCGTCTATCAATCCGGAAAGTATGGATCACGTGGCATTTTTCATGTCTTTCTTTATCCTTGGTTTTACCTCGGATGGGTGCTTTCCCCAACAGATATGCAATCAGCCTCTGTTGACACGGGAAATGTATCTGATTTTGATGCTAAACAGTGTCGTATTTTAACATGCCCGGATTGTTTAGATCTTTCAGTCTTCTACACTGATAATTCAACCTGTCCCACAAGGATCAAAACTTCAGTGGAAATAATGTTATTGCAATTCTTTCAAATATTTGTTTTTCATGTGTGTATGTTCTTCATCTTTTTTATCGAAATTTTATGGTATTGATGAAACCATACAAAGAGAAACCAGGTTTCATTCTTGTTATTTCTGGAATTTTATGGTATTTATGCCATTATTGATTTGTGAGTGAAGGATGATCCTGCCAAAGAAAACAAGATCTAGTCTGAAAAGCACGCACTCGAACTGCTATACGAATGTTGCCCAAGTGGTTTACTAGACTACAGAGGATTCAGAGGAGACTTTGCTTATCATTCTTTCTAAACTATATATTTTGCTCTTATAATCTCCATTGTACTCCCCAGGAGCAGCGAGTGGATCTGGAATTCAGGAGACTGTTGATGAAACCTCTAGGCTCATGAGGTTTCAAGGGAAGCTCATTTTTAACATGGATATGGAGTACCACACCAGCCTTACTGCTATTATATCCTATTTGTGTTTCAACTGTACATCAAGAGATATTGTTTATTGGAACAGTTACAGCCACTTCTTGGCTGAGCTTTATCCATTGTTGCATTGCAAAATCAACTAGAAGAGACCAAGTTAACAGTGTCTTTGCTTTGTACGGTGGAAAATTCTCACCAAAATGTTGAGTGAAAGGTGCAACCACTGCACCTTCCTTTTCCTTCTTTTACTGCAGAGGAATCGGCTGAAAACATGGTTTTTTTCTTTGTTTATTCATGTAGAGAATCAACTAAAGATAATGGAAATCAAGGAGGAGGATCAGCAATCAAATACAATTAAAGGAGAAGATGTGCAATTGAATGCTAAGGGAAAGCAATCAGCAAATGAAGAGCAGAATTAGCATGACTGGAAAAAGGAAAACAATGACAGTTAAGGAGAGTCAACCGGGAATCAATTCTGCAAATCAACATTAAGGAAGACACGATCCAGAGAGTGTTAATTGTTGTAAGCTATATATATATAGCACAGTACATATGTAATGTAATTAAGCACAATAAAGAAATATTCTCCTATCTCTCTATCTCTTCCATCGTCTGTATTCTATTTGTTTTTAATTCATAATTTACTACACAATAAAAGCATAATAGGAGTCTTTAATCCAAATATATTCTATTAATTACCTTATATATGTTTTCATTGTTGGAATCGTAAGAAGGTTGAAGAAATTCAGATAATATTAAAGAAGAAGAAAGGAGATACTCTGCACATGAGACAGAGAGAGAAGAGGGAAATGAAATTTTCAAATTGCTTTACTATTTTGATTTTCTAACTTCACGCCCTTTACATGTTGTACTCACCAGCTTATATAACAAACTTAATAAGCCACGTACAGCTATTATGTATATTCTAGAATACACATATAGTATTCTAGAATATACTCTAACATCCCCCCTCAATCTCATGCTTTTATACACCAAGCATGAGATTGTTACAATGCAATTGAAAAAGAGAAGTACTGAGTCCTTTGGTGAGTATGTCTGCGAATTGTTCCTTGGAAGAAACAAATTGGACAACAAGCTGATTGCTAGCTACCCGTTCCCTTACAAAATGCACATCAATCTCAATATGTTTAGTACGTTGACGCTGCACTGGATTGAAAGACAAAGCTATGGTTGAAACGTTGTCATAAAAAATAACATGAGGGTGAAGAATATCAACACGCATGAAGTCGAGGAGCTGCTTTATCCAATCAATTTCAGCAGCAGTAGATGATAGGGCTCTGTATTCTGCCTCAGTAGAAGACCTAGAAACTGTTTGTTGTTTCTTGGAAGCCCAAGAGATAGGGTTAGAGCCAAGGAAAATTACCAAACCAGTAGTTGATCTTCTATCATTTGGATCACCAGCCCAGTCTGCATCACTGAAGGCTTTGAGTTCGAGGGGACCAGGAGAATACCTCATGCCATAATTTAGAGTGCCCTTGAGGTAGCGTAGGATACGCTTGACTGTAGTGAAGTGAGACACCATAGGTTGCTGCATAAATTGGCAAACTTGATGAACAGCAAATGTGATGTCTGGACGGGTGAAAGTGAGGTATTGCAATGCACCAACAATACTCCGATACATAGTGGGATCAGCAAATGGCAGACCATCATCTTTGGACAGACGTTGGTAAGGAAGACAGGGTGTGTGACAAGGCTTAGCGTCAGCCATAGCAGTTTTGCTCAACAAATCTGTGATATACTGGGACTGAGACATCACTAACCCTGTAGATGTGTAAGTAATCTGTATGCCCAGAAAGTAGTGTAAAACCCCTAAGTCTGTAATGTCGAATTCAGCAACAAGAGCATCAATAACACACTGAATATCACATGAATCAGACCCAGTTATAATAATGTCGTCCACATACACCAACAAGATAATGATTCCACGATCAAGATACTTAACAAATAGAGAAGAATCAGTAAAAGTATGCTTGAAACCCAGTGTTGGCAAAAAGGAGGTGAACCTGTCATTCCATGCTCTCGGGGCTTGCTGAAGCCCATATAAGGATTTATGGAGCTTACATACCATCTGAGGATTGTCCAAGTCCAGAAATCCAGGAGGTTGAGCCATGTATACCTCTTCTTGAAGGATGCCGTGAAGGAAGGCATTTTTCACATCTAGCTGACGCAATATCCAGTTGTGATGAGAAGCAATGGCTAGGACAATTCTAACAGTGGTGGGTTTAACCACAGGGCTGAAAGTTTCACCATAGTCTAAGCCAGGTTCTTGGCTAAAACCTTGAGCAACTAGCCGAGCCTTGTGTCTGGCAATTGAACCATCAGCATGCTTCTTGATTTTGAAGATCCACTTGCACCCAACAAGATTCTTATGAGGAGGTAATTCAACAAGAGACCAAGTACCCTGAGAATGTAGAGTAGTGATCTCATTTTGCATGGCAGACAACCAAACTGGGGATTTCAAGGCTGATTTGTAAGAGAGAGGTTCACTTGCGGGCAAAGCTGTTGCACTAGATTGATGAACAACAGATAAACAAGCTCTTCTGGTCAAAGCCCCACTTTTGCTGCGTGTCTGCATAGGATGAATATTCATGGCAGGAATATGCAAAACAACACTCAACTTTTTAGGATCAAAAGGCTCCTCAGATGTTAAAGAGTTAAGATGCTTACCTTCTACATTGGATTCAGTTGCCACAGGGATGGATGACATGGACAAAGGAGCAGGTGTATTGGACAGTGGTGAATTGGAAGAAGAGGAAATGGGAGGTGAATTTAGTGAGCTAGAAGGTGAAGCCAAGTTGTTACCTGGGACAGTAATGGAATTTGGGACTGGGGGCAGAGTTTGAGATGGACATAAATGACGCATTATAGGAGGTGAAACAGAGGACATACTAGGCATGGTGAAAGATGTGGAGGAAGAAGTAGATGATGTGAATTGTGTGCAAAGATCTTTATAAGGGAACAAATTCTCATTGAATGCAACATGCCGAGATATATAAATTTTCTTGGTAGAGACATGATAACATATGTACCCTTTATATTGAGGTGCATAACCTAGAAATACACACATGGTGGTCTTTGGTTGTAATTTAGTCTGCATATAGGGACGAAGCAAGGGAAAGCATGCACATCCAAAAATTCTGAGATGTGTGACAGAAGGAATAAGACCAAACAACATTTCAAAAGGAGACTTGTGTTTTAACACAACACAGGGCATTCGGTTTATCAAAAAAGAGGCAGTGTGTACAACATAAGTCCATAAAGAAGGGGGCAATTTAGCATGTTGAAGTAGAGTTATTGTTGTTTCAACAAGGTGCATATGCTTTCGTTCAGCTAACCCATTTTGTTCAAGGGTATAAGGGCAGGATTTTTGATGTATGATACCCTTACTGTCAAGGAAATTTTTCAATGATTTATTAACATACTCCCCTCCCCCATCACTTTGAAGAATTTGAATGCATGTAGAGAATTGATTCTGAACATAGTGAACAAATTTGATGAAAATGGAGCACACATCACTCTTGTTAATAAGGGGGAACAACCAACAATATTGAGTGTAATCATCAACAAAGATTACATAGAATTTAAAACCATCAACAGAAACATTTGGAGAGGGACCCCATACATCACTATGAATTAGATGGAAAGGTTTTACAGAATTATGAAAACTAGATTGAAAGGGAAGCTTAGACATCTTGCCTTTTAAACAACTAACACAAACATCAAGGTTAGTATCTGAAGAACAGGGAATATTGGCCTTGTGTAACATTAATTGGACAATTTTATTGGCTGGATGTCCTAATCTTTGATGCCAAATGGAAGACAACACTAACCGACCAATGTAGGCTTGAAATGAAGAGGAAACTGGAAAACAGGCAGGAGATGTAAGAGGGATTGGATAGAGTCCATTACTGCACTGTCCTTTGTACAAGATCCTCCGTGTGAGTTTGTCCTGAATCCAAAAAGAAAAAGCATCAAAAATCAGATAACAATTATTGTCCAAACACACCTGATGAACTGATAACAAATTCTGGGTAAGTTTGGGAACACATAAAAATGAATTTAACTTGAGTGGCTGAGTTTTAGTGGGGATTAGAGCAGAACCAATGTGCGAGACCAAAAGACCTTCCCCATTAGTAGTCTGTACAGTGTCATTAGCAGGATAAGAAGAGCTGAGGGACAGGTTGGACAAGTCCGCAGTCATATGGTTGGTTGCCCCTGAGTCTGTAATCCAGACCTATTGTGAAGCCGATGGCTGCTGTGAAGAGGAACAAAGATTGTGCATGGCAGTGAAAGCATGATGGTGAGATTGTTGTGAGGAAGAAGAGCCATTTGCAGGATTGCCAACAAAATTGGGACCATGTTCATTATAGTAACAGAACCAGGTTGTGTGATTGAACTTGCCACAAATACTGCATTTGAACTTGTTAGAATTTCTTAGACCACACATAGGAGCAGTGTGTCCCTCACTATTACACAGCTGACAAATGGGAACAGTAGAATATCCAGTGGAGGAATTTGGAACCACAAGAGGCTTACCATGCACTGGTGTTCTCGGAAAGAAGTTTTTGTGACCTGAAGAGGGGGACCTGCCCCTGCCTCGATTCCTATTAAAGGATCTGTAGCTGCTATTGTCATATGAATTGAAACCAGATTGCCCACGAGTTGGTCTAACAGATGACCTAGGGGCTTTATAGTTACTCGTAGAAATGGTGTGCATGGCAGACAGATATGAAGAGGTATCTGGAACAATGTTTTCCACAATGCGTTCCTCAACAAGGAGCTGGGATCGAAATTCTTTAAGAGGGATCACACTTTCTCTCCCCCTAATTACACACCTAAATGTATTATATTCAGATGGTAAACCATTTAAGGCTAAGATGACAATATCCTCATCAGCAAAGTGAACCCCAGCAGCCATCAAATAATCTCTCGCCTCTTTAATCTTTAACAAATATTGGCCAATAGTGTCTGATCCTTTCTTAATATTTTGTAAGTTGGACTTTAATTGGAAAATGTTGGTTTTAGACACAGTAGAGAATTGCTCTTTCAATCTCATCCACAGTTCTCTAGAGCTAGTACTACCTATTGCACAAGATAAGGCTATAAGAGACAAGGTGGCTGTAATGAGCTGCATTACAGCCCTATCATGCATTTTCCAAATCATCAAAGCATCACAATCAATAACAGAGGAGGAACTAGGATCACCTGAACCAGATGCACCCAAGGCAGGAGAGGGAGGAGAAGGGCACGAGTGCGAGCCATCCACAAACCCAAAGATTCCATTGCTCTCGAGCAACAATTGGATTTGAAAATTCCAGTTGAGATAATTAGAATCATCTAGCTTCACATTCACAGACGTTGAAACGGTGGAAATAAGATGTGTGATTGGGGATTGCACGATTTGTAATTGAGCAGCTGTCACCATTGTTGATAGAAAACAGAGTATACTGAAACAGATTTTGAACGAAGAGTGGGTGTAATTTGGTAGTGAGCTGGGAGTGCCTTTGAATTGAGAATAAAAATTTGGACAGAAACGAGTAATTTTTGGTTATTTGGTGAAGAACAGTAAGCTGACAACAAAGATTATCTCAAGATTTCTTTCCTTGGATTTGTTTGTGAAAGCAATATGACTAACTTGCTTTAATTCGACTGCGTGAGCATTACAAGCTCTAATACCATGTTGGAATCGTAAGAAGGTTGAAGAAATTCAGATAATATTAAAGAAGAAGAAAGGAGATACTCTGCACATGAGACAGAGAGAGAAGAGGGAAATGAAATTTTCAAATTGCTTTACTGTTTTGATTTTCTAACTTCACGCCCTTTACATGATGTACTCACCAGCTTATATAACAAACTTAATAAGCCACGTACAGCTATTATGTATATTCTAGAATACACATATAGTATTCTAGAATATACTCTAACATTCATGACCATGGAGAACAAACACGTATAGGCTCGAATAAAGGCCCGACTGTTGAATCAAACTCAAATTTTTCCAAGTGATTATTATGCTGGCAATTTTCCTGTGAAAAGCCACAGCGTCGCTTATTTAACCATTATATTTAAAGCCCGGATGGTACTATTTAGGTCGATTTTGTTATTTTTTAAAATATATTTTTGAATTTACTGTTTATTTTTGGATCTGTGATCATTTTCTCACGTGTTAGGATTTGATTTTGATTTCTAGGCCTGTATAAGACATTGTAAGCATTTTTAGAAGGAAAACTTGGTCAGCTAATAATTTTTTCTGTCATTTTCTGTGTTTGCTGCCTCTGTATGGTATCGTAAACATAGTGAAGCTTGAAATAATTGCGTCAAAGTTTGTAATATTTCTTTTTATTTGTAATGAGTATAGGTGGATAGTAAAATGATTTGATAAATGTTATTTTCAACAGTGCATTACAGAGTGTATATATAAAGTTTACAAAGGAATATTCTTAAGATAATATTCTAACAGAAAGGGTGAAACGAGTCCTTTGTGTGCTGCAGCAGAGTGGGAAAAACGGCAAGGCACAGAGGAATAAATTTGCAGCATGTATGGTTGTTATGTGCAGGTTGAGCTGGTATATTGTACAGTTATGTGCAGGCTGAGCTGGTATTCTTTACACACCCCCGCAAGATGGAGTGTCCATCAGAGACTCCAATCTTGTTCCTAAGAAGCTCAAATCGTTGTCTTGAGAGAGGCTTGGTGAGAGCGTCTGCTAGTTGGTCAGTTGTTGAAATATGGGAAACACGAAGCAGACCTTTGGAGACATAATCTCGGACAAAGTGAAAATCAATAGCAATGTGCTTCATCCGAGAGTGAAACACTGGATTTGCACAAAGATAGGTGGCACCAACATTATCACAGTAAATAAGTGGAGATGTGGAAGGAGATGCCCCCAATTCAGATAATAGATTTTGCACCCATGCTAATTCAGCAGCAGTGGCTGCAATTGCCCTATATTCCGCCTCAGTAGATGAACGAGCAACCGATCGCTGCTTTCGAGAAGCCCAGGCAATAGCATTTCCACCAAGAAACAGAATATATGCCGTAGTGGAGGTGCGATCATCAGGGTTGCCAGCCCAGTCTGAGTCTGAAAATGCTGACAGGGAAACAGAGGTACTGCGAGTAAGGAATAGACCATGGGTAATGGTGCCTTTGAGATATCGCAGTAGGCGTTTCACAGCTTGCCAGTGTAGTTCTGTGGGTTTGTGCATAAATTGGGAGAGTTTATTCACTGTGAAGGCAATGTCGGGGCGGGTAAGAGATAGATAGTGTAGGGAGCCAACAACACTTCTGAATTTACTAGCATCAATTGAGGCTGAACCATCATGGAGAGTAAGACTGACAGAGGTGGACAGTGGCGTGGTTACTGGCTTAGCGTCTGCCATATTGGTGCGAATTAAGAGATCATGAATATACTTCTGTTGAGATAAGAACACACCTGCATGGTTAGTGACAACCTCAACACCAAGAAAGTAGTGGAGTGCACCCAGATTTTTGACAGAAAACCGAGATGATAGTGCTTCTGTGAACGAGGCCATAAAACAATTGTTGTTGCCTGTTAAGATAAGGTCATCCACATAGACCAGGAAGTAAGCAATGATACCCCCAGAATTATAGATGAAAAGAGATGTGTCTGCCTTGGAGTTGACAAAGTTTTGTGTAAGGCCCGGCCCGGCTCACCTTGCACAATATTGTCCGCTCTGGGCCTTCCGCCCTCACGGTTTTGTTCCTGGCAGCCCGCAGGCTCCAAAACGCGTCATGCAAGGCTCGGTACCACCTCCATATATATGCCCTGGCTCTGGACACTCTTCTCTCGATGTGGGATATTACAATCCCCCCATCTTAAGAACGAGCCGTCCTCGGCTCTGATACCATATGTAAGGCCCGGCCCGGCTCACCTTGCACAATATTGTCCGCTCTGGGCCTTCCGCCCTCACGGTTTTGTTCCTGGCAGCCCGCAGGCTCCAAAACGCGTCATGCAAGGCTCGGTACCACCTCCACATATATGCCCTGGCTCTGGACACTCTTCTCTCGATGTGGGATATTACAATCCCCCCATCTTAAGAACGAGCCGTCCTCGGCTCTGATACCATATGTAAGGCCCGGCCCGGCTCACCTTGCACAATATTGTCCGCTCTGGGCCTTCCGCCCTCACGGTTTTGTTCCTGGCAGCCCGCAGGCTCCAAAACGCGTCATGCAAGGCTCGGTACCACCTCCACATATATGCCCTGGCTCTGGACACTCTTCTCTCGATGTGGGATATTACATGTTGCCACAGCTGAGAACCCTTCTTCGTCACCTCCAGCTCCTTGCCCACCAGCTCAGCCTTTACCTCCACTAGTCTCCACACACCCAATGATCACCCGAGCTAAAAATAATATCTTCAAACCTCGCCAGCTACACACCACCACTAACACCCCCCCTTCCTGTAACTCTTGCTCCAACTTGTGTCTCACAGGCACTTCAACATCCAGAATGGAGAGCAGCCATGTCCGATGAATTCAATGCTTTAACCCATAATGGCACATGGCATTTGGTTCCACCCTCTCCGCGCCACAACTTGGTAGGTTGCAAGTGGGTCTTTCGTATAAAAAGAAAACCCGATGGCTCCATTGACAGGTACAAAGCCCGCCTTGTGGCTAAGGGCTTCCATCAACGGCCTGGCCTCGACTACACCGAGACCTTCAGCCCTGTCATAAAGCCAACAACCATTCGTATTGTCATCTGCTTAGCCCTTCAACACAACTGGTTTATTCATCAACTTGACGTCAATAACGCCTTCCTGCAGGGTTCTCTATTTGAAGATGTATTCATGGCTCAACCCCCAGGCTTTGTTGATGAGCACCTACCACACCATGTTTGTCATCTTCGTAAGGCCATCTATGGCCTCAAACAGGCTCCGCGAGCCTGGTATACTGAATTGGCTACGTTCCTTCTCTCTCAAACTGTAACAACCCAACAATTTTCCCCTCTAAACAGAGTGGATAAAGCATGATTTTTTTTTCCTGCAATTTCTAACAAAATTTCGGCATAGTCTCCCCTATACCGGAAGATTTCCAAATTATAACCCGAGGACGTATAACTAAAGACAAATGTGAAACCCGAGGATAAAGTATATATGGAGGTAGGAGATTAAGATGAAACAAAGGAAAATAAAATGATAAGATGATATTATTACATAAAATTTAGGAAAAGCAAAAAAAAAAAAAAAAAAAAAAACGGGCACTATAAATACCCCTCTCTTTTCAGCCATGTTCAGCTGAAACCAAGTAGAGAGGAGAAGGGAATTTCGAAAATTCATGTTATAAAAATCAAGAGCAAACACCCCAAAATTTGTAAACCCATACAAGCCTTAGATTTCTAAAGTGAAAGAGCACAATTTGGTGAAGAAATAACAAGAGAAAGTGAAGAAATTGGAGAAGAAAGGAGGAAGAGTGGCTGGATATTTTGAAGAAGAAGAAGGCTAGGATCTTTCCAAAATTGTTAGATCCCATCCAAGTAAGGAGTTCTAACTTCAATTTTTAAGAAATTAACTTCAATTTAGAAGTTCTTGAATTGGGAATTAGGGTTTCTAGCACAAAATGTTAGAGAAATGCATAAATGAGTAGTATTTCATGATTCAAGGAAAGACATGGCTGTTATTGATGAGAAATCAAAGATTGAAGATGAATTGGAGATATTTTCTTTTCCTCAAAAACAGGACAGTTTCGTTACCCTATTTCTTGGGGATATTTGGACCTGAAAAACACCTAATTAGCGTATGATTCCTTCATAGAAGTTGTAGCTGGGAGTGTTAGCTTTCCAGCAAATCAAACCTCATCTAATTTGGAGTTCTGGAACTCCAGATATGAGTAAAACTCTGAGGAGAGGTCAAGCTGTCACATATGTTGACAATTTCGGCCAAGTTGAGAAAATATCAAAGATTTAGCCATGTTAAGGAGAGAAAAAAATTGTCCCTTTTCCTTCATAAAGTGTGTATTGATTTTCTGAAAAAAAAAATAATAATAAAAGAAGAAATCAAAGGGTGATAAGAAATTGAATTCATGATGTTCTATTGGGAATAATAATAAAAGAAGAAATCAAAGGGTGATAATTTATTATTATTCCCAATAGAACATCATGAATTCAATTTCTTATCACCCTTTGATTTCTTCTTTTATTATTATTTTTTTTTTCAGAAAATCAATACACACTTTATGAAGGAAAAGGGACAATTTTTTTCTCTCCTTAACATGGCTAAATCTTTGATATTTTCTCAACTTGGCCGAAATTGTCAACATATGTGACAGCTTGACCTCTCCTCAGAGTTTTACTCATATCTGGAGTTCCAGAACTCCAAATTAGATGAGGTTTGATTTGCTGGAAACTAACACTCCCAGCTACAACTTCTATGAGGAATCACACGCTAATTAGGTGTTTTTCAGGTCCAAATATCCCCAAGAAATAGGGTAACGAAACTGTCCTGTTTTTGAGGAAAAGAAAATATCTCCAATTCATCTTCAATCTTTGATTTCTCATCAATAACAGCCATGTCTTTCCTTGAATCATGAAATACTACTCATTTATGCATTTCTCTAACATTTTGTGCTAGAAACCCTAATTCCCAATTCAAAAACAATCAAGAACTTCTAAATTGAAGTTAATTTCTTAGAAATTGAAGTTAGAACTCCTTACTTGGATGGGATCTAACAATTTTTGGAAAGATCCTAGCCTTCTTCTTCTTCAAAATATCCAGCCACTCTTCCTCCTTTCTTCTCCAATTTCTTCACTTTCTCTTGTTATTTCTTCACCAAATTGTGCTCTTTCACTTTAGAAATCTAAGGCTTGTATGGGTTTACAATTTTTGGGGTGTTTGCTCTTGATTTTTATAACATGAATTTTCGAAATTCCTTCTCCTTCTACTTGGTTTCAACTGAACATGGTTGAAAGAGAGGGTATTTATAGTGCCTGTTTTTTTTTTTTTTTTTTTTGCTTTTCCTAAATTTTATGTAATAATATCATCTTATCATTTTATTTTCCTTTGTTTCATCTTAATCTCCTACCTCCATATATACTTTATCCTCGGGTTTCACATTCTCCCTTCCTAATAAAAATTTCAGTCCCGAAATTTAAAATTACATACCGACTCAAGGAATAGATAGGGGTATTTTTCCTTAATTTCGACTCTCTCTCCACGTTTCTTCCTCGATTTGTGAGTTTCTCCACAATACTCGACAAGTGATACCTTTTATTTCTCAATGTTTTTCACTACGATCCATGATTTTGACTGGCCTAGTCTCGAGTGTCAAGTCTTCTCTTACTTCAATAGGAACTGCAGGTAACACTCGGGAAGGATCCACTTCTGCCTTCCGTAATAGTGATACATGGAATACATTGTGAATCTTCTCTAGGTGTGCTGGTAAACTCAAGCGATAAGCCACGGGTCCTACCTTAGCTATCACCTCAAATGGCCCAATATACCTCGGAGCAAGCTTTCCTTTCATTCCAAACCGAATGATGCCCTTCCATGGTGCTACCTTTAAGAAGACTCTATCCCCTATTTGGAATTCCAAGGGTCTCCTCCGTTTATCTGCATAACTCTTCTGTCTATCTTGAGCTTCCTTCATTCTTTGCCTGATTACCCTTACTTTATCAGTTGTCATTTGTACGAGTTCAGGACCCAGGAGTTTCCTTTCTCCAACTTCATCCCAACATATCGGAGTGCGACATTTTCTCCCATAAAGGGCTTCATATGGAGCCATCGCAATAGAAGCTTGGTAACTATTATTATACGTGAATTCTACCAGTGGTAGTAAGTCTTCCCAGTTTCCCCCAAACTCTAATACACATGACCTCAAAAGGTCTTCAAGTGTTTGGATGGTTCTTTCAGATTGGCCATCTGTCTGGGGGTGGAATGCAGTGCTCAGATTCACCTCGGTTCCCAAAGCCCGCTGTAAGCATGGCCATAACCTTGAAGTAAATCTCGGGTCTCGATCAGATACCATTGAGATGGGAACTCCATGCAGTCTAATCACTTCATTCACGTATAATTTGGCCAACTTGTCTATGGGGTCTGTCATTTTGATGGGTAAGAACAAAACCGACTTTGTTAGTCGATCTACCACTACCCATATAGCATCATTGCCCCTTTTCCCCTTTGGCAATCCGGTTACAAAATCCATGGCTATATTTTCCCATTTCCATTCTGGAATTGGTAGTGGTTGTAATTCTCCTGCCGGCCTTTGATGTTCTATCTTCACCTGCTGACATATCCCACATCTTGACACATATTCTGCTATCTCCTTCTTCATATTTGGCCACCAGTAGTATTCTCTAAGATCTCTATACATCTTGGTACTCCCAGGATGGGTGGTAAACCGAGATTCATGAGCTTCTCTCAATATCTCACCCTTTAAGGTCTTATTCTCAGGCACATAAACCCGTTTTCCCATCACAACCAACCCTCCTGGCAGTATTTGTAGAGACAACTCCTTGCCTTGCTTTATCTTTTCCTTAATTTTCTCTAAACCTTCATCTGCTAACTGAGCTTCTAGAACTTTATCTCGCAACACTGATCTGATCTTCATATGAGCTAGTAATGACCCTTTAGGACCCATATTAAGTTGAATCCCCATCCTTTTTAATTCCATCACATTTGTTTGTTTCGAAGTTCCTGGATCTCCCGTCCCTACTTTCCCTTTTCGACTTAATGCATCCGCCACGACATTGGCTTTGCCTGGATGGTAATCAATTATGCAATCATAGTCCTTTATAAATTCCACCCACCTCCTCTGCCGCATATTTAATTCTTTTTGCGACATTAGATACTTTAAGCTTTTATGGTCGGTAAAAATTTGTACTTGTGTTCCATACAAGTAATGTCTCCATACTCGCAAGGCAAATACCACTGCTGCAAGTTCCAGATCATGGACCGGATAATTTACTTCATGTGGCTTTAACTGTCTGGAAGCATATGCGATCACTTTTCCATGCTGCATTAACACACATCCCAAACCCCTGCTTGAGGCATCACTATACACAATGAACCCTTCGTTCCGGAAGGAAGAGCCAAGACAGAGCCGATGTAAGCCTTCTTTTCAACTCTCGAAAACTCTCCTCACATTCCTTTGACCAATTAAACCTCACTTCTTTCCGAGTCAACTTGGTCAAAGGCGATGCGATTGTGGAAAATCCTTCAATGAACCTCCTATAATATCCTGCAAGGCCCAAGAAACTTCGAATTTCAGTCACATTTGTAGGCTTCTCCCACTTTAGAACTCCCTCTACCTTTCCTGGATCCACACATATTCCCCTAGCTGGGATAACATGTCCCAAAAATATCACCTCTTTAAGCCAGAACTCACATTTATCCAGTTTTGCATACAATTTATTTTCTCTCAATATTTCTAACACCTTCCTCAAGTGCTTCTCGTGCTCCTCATAGGAGCTCGAATATACCAATATATCGTCAATAAACACAACCACACATTTATCCAAATATAATCGAAACACTCGATTCATTAGATCCATGAACACTGCAGGGGCATTAGTTAACCCAAAGGGCATTACTAAGAATTCATAATGGCCATAGCGAGTTCTAAAAGCGATCTTACGTATGTCCTGTTCTCCGATTCTTAATTGGTGGTACCCGATCTCGAGATCTATCTTCGAAAACTGTTGCACCCTTCAACTGATCAAACAAGTCATCTATCCGTGGCAACGGATACTTGTTCTTTACTGTCACTTTGTTCAGTTGACGGTAATCAATACATAACCTGAATGTACCATCCTTCTTCTTTACAAACAACACTGGGGGCTCCCAAGGCGAATTGCTCGGCCGTATGAATCCTTTATCCAACAACTCCTGAAGTTGAGTCTTCAATTCAACTAGTTCTATAGGGGCCATCCTATAAGGAGACTGTGCTATAGGATTGACTCCTGGAAGTGTCTCAATGGAAACCTCAACTTCTCTAATTGGAGGCGATCCAGTAATTCGTTGGAAACACGTCTGGAAACTCTTTTACAATAGGAATATTTGTTAATTCCATACTCCCCTTCTTTAATTCTCTCACATGAGACAACCAGACAAGACATCCCTTTCTAATCAATTTTCCGGCTGTCATGACCGAAATTATAGAATTTGGAATCAACTTCCTCTCTCCCTTGAATACTACCTTTTTCCCACTCGCATCTTGGAGATTTACAATCTTTGTAAAACAATCCACTTGTGCCCTATATCTACTCAACCAATCCATTCCCAGTATTAAGTCAAAATCATCCAATGCTAAAGGCATGAGATCCGCCGTTAGCTCTACCCCCTCAATGTTTAGTATCACTCCCTTGTATACCTCATCAATGTTTATATTTTTCCCCAAAGGTGTACTAACCACCATCCCCACATCTAATCTACTTGGTAACACATTTAAATTTTTAGTAATTCGGTGGGCCACAAAAGAATGACTAGCCCCAGGATCAATTAAAGCATGAACTTGTATTAAACTCAATTGTAGTATACCTGCTACAACATCCGGCATTGTCCCCACATCTTCCTGGGTCATGTGGTATACTCTACCCCGAGTCCTTTCCTCTTGCAATCTGGGTCGGCCTCTATTGGCACTTGTGCTTGAGTGAGTGGGTCGTATAGGTCGATCAACTGTTACTGACTGTTGTTGGCTTTGAGTAGCCATCCCCTGTCTTTGCACTCCTTCAGTAACTCTTTGTGGACATTCCCTTTTTCTATGACCCATTTCCCCACAATGGAAACAACCTCTCCCCAAGTCATCGACAATCCTTCCATCGGTGCCCTTCCCCTCTGCAGATATAACATCTTCCGGATGCAGCTGAACAATCCCCAGGGTGTTTTTGATTACACCTCATACATATCGGGTATACAAATCCTCTTTGTTCCAGGGACCCTCCTGTAACACTTGCCCCTGGACGCGTCTGACTGCCCACAGATCCCCCAGGATTAAACCGTCGAAGTCCTCCTGAACTTCCACCCTGAACAAAACTCCCCCCTTTTCTCGGTAATGGGTTGAATGATGACCCACTCTTTCCCTTTTTCAGAGGAAGATTCCTCCCTGTTGGGGGTGTGAACTCCCTTCTCTTGAATCCCGTTATCTGACTCTGCTCACTTGATGCCCTGGGTGTATCGTTCATTACCCTCTCTATCCCTTGAGCAGCACGCACTAGCTCTCGAACTGTCAGAAATGGCATAGCTACCAAAATTAGTTTTAACTCCTGCCTGAGTCCATCCCGAAACCGTTCCACTCGATGATGCTTAGTGAGGAGATGAGTGGTTGCAAAGATAGATAAATCCTGGAACCTCTTCTCATACTCCAGGACAGTCATATTCCCCTGTTTCAAATCTAAAAACTCCTGCTCTTTCTCTTTTCGGTGTTGCCAGGAGTAATATCGGTTTTCAAATTTTTCTCTAAAGTTTATCCACTTTAATTTTTCACCTGCTCTTCTTTCTCTTATGGTCTCCCACCAAGAATGAGCACTCTCTGTTAACAACTGAGTCACACAATCCACCTGGGTTTCCTCTGGTATGCACAACTGATCTATAACCCTTTCTACCTTCCTCAGCCAATGCCCTGCTACTTCGGCGTCTTCTTCCCCTGAATAGGTCGTGCAACCCATTTCGCGCATGTCTTTCACCCATTGAACCAGGGTGACTGCTCTTTCTACCCGGGGAGTGGCATGGGATGTTCCTGCAGCCATCCCTGATACTACTGCCTTGACCAATTGCTCAATAAACATGGGGTCTGAATAAGGATTTGGAACGGCCGTTGATGTCATTGGCGGTGGCCTATCCTCCAATCCTTGACCACTCGGTGTTTTAGCCGGTGACACATCTGCCCGAGAAGTAAAAGGTTCATTATGATGCTCCCCTGAATTTCCCTCCTCGGTATGGGCCGATGCCACAGATTGACGAGAGGTAGTATCCATTAATGGATTCCTTTCGGTTTCATTTCCAGAAAATGAGTCATCCTCTCTTTCTTGCACAGGGGGTGAAACAACCCTTGCAGTTCGCCGTGAACGAACCATCCTGCAACATTTTTTTTTTCAAAATCACATTAGCATTTCAATCCCTGAAATTGCAACCAAATGCTCTGATACCATATGTAAGGCCCGGCCCGGCTCACCTTGCACAATATTGTCCGCTCTGGGCCTTCCGCCCTCACGGTTTTGTTCCTGGCAGCCCGCAGGCCCCAAAACGCGTCATGCAAGGCTCGGTACCACCTCCACATATATGCCCTGGCTCTGGACACTCTTCTCTCGATGTGGGATATTACAATCCCCCCATCTTAAGAACGAGCCGTCCTCGGCTCTGATACCAACTGTAACAACCCAACAATTTTCCCCTCTAAACAGAGTGGATAAAGCATGATTTTTTTTTCCTGCAATTTCTAACAAAATTTCGGCATAGTCTCCCCTATACCGGAAGATTTCCAAATTATTCACAAACATCTCAACACAATCAACAACATGATTCATCTCAGAATATGCTCAAGTACATATTCATTTCAGAACTCCATCATACATCACACATAAAAGATAAAAATTGAAAAACAATCAATTCATACATGAAAGTTTCACCTATAAACACACTATATACATATACATCGAACATAACACAATTTAATATTACAGAAACAAAATTCACAATTATACTATTCCATACAATTTACAACAAGTCACCATCACTTTCTAAGTTTCTATTTTACAAAAGGAAATAAGACTTGAAATCTATTCTTGACGAGGGTGAGAAGAACCTGCAACACATAAATTTTTCATATGAGTGAAACAATTTAGTAAATACCAGTAGTTTTAGAAGAATTTGAGTAATCTATCCATCAATTTGCTTAATTCACGTGAGATTCGAAACACCACTATGTGCACTCTTTTAACAAAAGAAGATTTATTTCTTTTTGACTACTATACATTTTTTTTTCACTTCAAAGAGACCATAGCCGACACTAGTGACCTCTAATAGTGTCTTTAGTTATACGTCCTGGAATCAACTCATCAATTTCATGAAAATCTTAACATAAACCTAGCCATGGTTATCATTATATATAAATACTATATATATATATTAAAATAAAACCAAAGTAATCAAATTAATACATCATGCCGATATCGACATCACCTGCCGATATCATTAACTGTTCTGAAATCAAATAGTTAATCAAGTTTATATATATCATGCCGATATCGACGTCACCTGCCGACATCATTAACTATTCCAAAATTGAATAGTTAATCAAGTTTATAAATATCATGCCGATATCGACGTCACCTGCCGATATCATTAACTATTCCAAAATTGAATAGTTAATCAAGTTTATAAATATCATGCCGATATCGACGTCACCTGCCGATATCATTAACTATTCCAAAATTGAATAGTTAATCAGGTTCATAAATATCATGCCGATATCGACGTCACCTGCCGATATCATTAACTATTCCAAAATTGAATAGTTAATCAAGTTTATAAATATCATGCCGATATCGACGTCACCTGCCGATATCATTAACTATTCCACAATTGAATAGTTAATCAAGTTTATACATTATGCCGATATCGACGCCACCTGCCGATATCATTAACTATTCCCAATTTGAATAGTAAATCAAGTTTATAAATTAACTTGTTTCTTTTATATACACACAACAACCCAAACACACATATATATGAAAATATAAATAGATATGTCTTTCCATCCGCTAGCTTTCCTTTACTCGTTCCTTTTTTCCTCCCAATAAGCACCAAAATTATATCTTACTTTTCAATACCCGACAAGGTAAGTAATATTATATAATGAGAATTTAGGTATCGAGTACCCACCTGCTGTGAATGTTCGACTTGCGTTACCCTGTTGTTGTTGTTGCCCGTCACCCGCGGTTCTTCCTGAAACCACAATTACCCACCATTTATTTAATCATTTATTGAGCATATGTAAGGCCCGACCCGGCTCACCTTGCACAATATTGTCCGCTCTGGGCCTTCCGCCCTCACGGTTTTGTTCCTGGCAGCCCGCAGGCTCCAAAACGCGTCATGCAAGGCTCGGTACCACCTCCACATATATGCCCTGGCTCTGGACACTCTTCTCTCGATGTGGGATATTACAATCCCCCCATCTTAAGAACGAGCCGTCCTCGGCTCTGATACCATATGTAAGGCCCGGCCCGGCTCACCTTGCACAATATTGTCCGCTCTGGGCCTTCCGCCCTCACGGTTTTGTTCCTGGCAGCCCGCAGGCTCCAAAACGCGTCATGCAAGGCTCGGTACCACCTCCACATATATGCCCTGGCTCTGGACACTCTACTCTCGATGTGGGATATTACACAACAGCTTCGCACAGAGGGGGTGGGCTGCATGATTGAATGTGTTGCTACCCAAATTTTGACCAACTTATTTTTTATGTTTCGGAAGAAAAAGAAAAAAATAGAAAAAATAGAAAAAAACAAAAAAATCCAAAAATATCTTGTTAGAGGGAAAATTGGACAAATTGAGTGTTTAATAGTCAAATCGTGCAAATTGCAAATCAAAGGACTAAATTGAAAAGGATACGCAAGTTGAAGACTGTGTTTGGAATTTTGAATATAAAAAGTCTATAAATAAAGGTTTTAATCAACATAGAGGGAGACCAAAAAATACATTCCTTCAAAAAAAAAAACCTAAAACCCCCAAAACCCTAAACCTAAAAATGAGAGACCCCAGAATTTTCCTCTCGGGCTGCAGCCACCGCTGCAGCCCCGCCCCCCTTTTTTCTCTCATTTTCTCCGACATAGGCACCGATATTTTCCCCCACTTTGTTTTTCTTCACCTTCTCTCCGAACACCCACCCGACACAGAGCCTTCATCTCCGCCAGCCCCGGCCACCCACGACCTCCTTTCCTTTTCCTCTCCTCAGCCACGGTCGCTGCCTCCTCCCCTTTGCCTTGCAGGCCAACCCCTGATCCTTCTCCGGCCAACCTCACTCTCCTTCCCCTTCGGCCAACAAGCCACCATCCATCGACAGACCAGCCACCGCTCACTGTCAACCCCATCCACAACAGACCGCGCCGCCTCAGGCCTTCTCCCTCGCTCGGACGACAGCACAACCACCACCTCAGCCCCCGATCTTTCTCCACAAGCCACGACTTTCCCCTCCATTTCTCCTCTCAACAGACAACTGCTTACCATTTGAACGAACCAGAGGGATAGCTAATCGGGGAAATAGACCCGAGATTTGACAGACCCAAAAACAAATTGATTTGGTACTTTTGGTGTTTGCGTTGGATGTTGTTTCTTTTGTGTTGTCATTTTTTCAGGTCGACGTGAAGCCATCTCCAGAGAAGAAGAAGAAGAAAGAAGAAAGAGGCAGATCTGCGATTTGCAGGATTCTTGATTTTTCTTTTGTTTGTGTTTGTTTGCTGCTCGTTGTTCTTTTGCAGGTCACTGGATGATCATCTCCGACGAGAGAGAAAGAAAAGGGAAGATCTACACGGCCCCAGCAGCCACCACTAGCTCCGACCGGTGACAGCCTCCTCCACAACGCCCTCAACGATCTGGAACCAAAGAAGAATATAAACCAAGAACAAAAAATGCAGATCTGGGGAAAAGAGGAAACTGATTTGATTGTTTAATTTTGTGCTTGTTCTGGTTTGTGTTTTGCAGGCCTCCCGTAAGCTCCACCACCGGTAAGAGGAAGAGAAGAGGCAGATATGTCACCCCATTTACTGTTCACCGCGGTGGCGCGTGTGTCACGCGCCCCCAGTGACGGTGGCGCGTGAACGGACGCGCCCCCAGTGACGGTGGCGCGTGAACGGACGCGCACTGCCCCCACTGGTCCGGCATGTGGCACTGTTCCGAGAGCTTCTTTTTTATCATTATGTAATTTTTCTTTTATATTTTTGTGTTTATTTGAGTTTATTGTATTTTAATTAATATTCGTAAAATGTAAAGATAAAAAAAGACAATGTGTGTGTGAGTTTTATTTTATTTTTTTAAAATGTGATGAAAAAGAATAAAAAAGATTGTGTGGGTGTGTGTTGTTTTATGTGTTCCATATTATGTTGTTTTGTTAAGAAAAAGAATATAAAGTAAAATAAAAAATGTGTTTTCTTTGTAAAAATTCAAAATCAATATTTCAAAAAATACAAAAATCTTTTTTTGGGAATTTATTATTCACTGCTTATATTCGGATAATTGAATGTTAAAAGTTTATAACCAAAATATTCGGAGAAATAGTATGCTATTATTCACTTTTCGGTGTTTGGATAAAAATCCAAAATATTCGGCAGGAATAATATGTTATTATTTACTATTCGGTGTTTGGATAAATAAATTCCAAAAGTTTATTATCTAAAATATTTAGCGGGAATAATAATAATCAATAAAATTTATTGGATTTTTAAGAAGTGATCGATTTTTTTATCTCAACATTTTTTTTGTGAATAAATACTGACTTGTTGAAACATTTTAAATCACATCTAAATAGACAATGCAGCTTACCTCGGGTAAGGCGTATTAGGGGTGCTGATACCTTCCCTTTACGCAACCAGTCCCTTACCTTTGAATCTCTGAGCAGACCACTACAAATCGGGTGTTCCTAGCGACCCTCAACAGCAAGGTGGCGACTCCTTCATCAAAACTCCACATGCGAGAGCCAGGATCCCTCCCGGGACGCCGCACGGGGACGTGCGACAGAATGGCGACTCCACTGGGGAAGGTATTTTTTCTGAAAAATATTGGACTAAGCTTTGAATATTTTGATGTGATTTATTTGTTTCAATCTGTTTGAATTTTATGGGTGTTTATTTTTAGCAAGTCTTTCGCATTTTTAATTCGTGCATATGTATATATGTTCATGCATTGCTAATTTATTTCAATTATATCATTGTAGTTTGCAACTTTAAGTTACGTGGGGGACTAGCAGCTTACCTATGACTTGAGTCAAGGTTGAAGTTTGTGTAAACCCCAACTCTTCGCTGAGAGCTTAGATGGTAGTGATTGGTATACGTACCATCCCATTATCTGCTAAGACCCCATATTGCCTTTACGAGGGTGATCACTGAGACAGCAAGAGACCCTGTTTAGAGCCAAAAGTAGCAAACTGATCATTTGTCGTGTAAACCCCAACTCTTCGCTGAGAGTTTAGACGGTAGTGATTGGTATACGTACCATCTCATTATCTGCTAAGACCCTATATTGCCTTTACGAAGGTGATCACTGGGCAGCAAGAGACCTTGTTTAGAGTCCAATGTAGCAAACTCCTCATTTGTTGTGTAAAGATTAGAACCAATAATTAGAGTGTGTGTTACCTTCATTCTGTTTTGCATTAAGGCAAACTCTTCCCAAGGCAATTTAAATTCAATAAGTGACACAGTAATCATCGCTTAGAAATTTTGCATTGTTGGGTTTAAGCAGAAATACAGTTTTTGTGTATCATACAGTTGTTAAAAGCATGTGTCACTTCTCAAAGGACGAGTTTGTCAAAAAAAAAAAAAAAATTGCATATGCATTTTTATATGCATTCCCATAGTTTTGTGTATCATACAATTGTTAAACGCATGTGTCACTTGTCAAAAGACGAGTTTGTAAAAAAAAAAAAAAAAAAAAAAAATGCATATGCATTTTAACATGCATTCCCATAGTTTTGTGTATCATGTAATTGTTACAATCAAGTTTCACTCTTAAACGGGTGAGGAAAAAAAAAACATTCATATGCTTTTCAAGATGCATTCTCACAAGTTTTTGTTTATCATGTAATTTTTATGATCACGTGTCATTCCTCGAAGGAGTAAAAAAAAAAAAAAAAGTCAGCATGCATGTACATTTCTGCACGCATTCCCATTGTTTTTGTTTATCATGCAATTATTACGATCACGCGTCCTTCCTCGAGGGTCGAGCCCGTAAAAAAAATGCATATACATCTCAACATGCATTCTCATATTTTTGTTTAGCATGCAGTCATTACAACCACGTGTCGCTCTTTAAAGGGCAAGTTGGTCAAAAAAAAAAATTCATGCATGCACATTTCAACATGTATTCTCATAGTTTTTGTTTAGCATACAGTCGTTACAATCACGTGTCGCTCTTTAAAGGGCAAGATTGTCAAAAAAAAAGAGAAAAAAAAACATGCATATGCATTTCAACATGCATTTCTATAGTTTTGAAGTAGGGGTCCCTCAATTTGTCATCCTCCGAAGAGTCAAGAGTCATTAACATTTGACATTGCTGAGAAGAACCGGTTTCGATACAAAGTCATCATTCATGTTTCTTTCGCAAGCACACAACAAAGTTCTCTGCTCTCTAGTGAAATCGAGTGCGACATATGCCCAGATATTATTTGGAGAGTGTTAATGTAAGCATCAATGAGGATTGTGGAAATTCAGGTTCTTTTGAGGAAGTGCGAGTAATCCATTTTCAGAAGCAAGCATTAGTCGAAGAGTGTTAGTGCAATCATCAATGGGGATTGTGGAAATTCATGTTTTCTTTTGAAGGAGTGCGAGTAGTCCATTTTCAGAAAGCAAGCATCAGTGAAAGAAGTTGTCTGCCTGTTTAAAGTATCAAATTGATTTCTCTCCGGATTAGATGGAGTTATTGCGGCACTGTCAAATCAGAAAGTTTTATGACGCCATGCACAAAAGACCATGCCATTTTGAGCACAATTTTGCTTGTTAAAGCAAAGATGAATATCTTCAGAGAAGACATAACATGATACTGTTGAATTTGATCCGGTGTCTGAGAAGTAAGTATGTGCACTGCAAGTTTACATTGCTCGAAGAAGCGAATTTTCTACCAGAAGAGTCTTTTTGTCGTATGATAATTTTTATGATTTATGCATTGTGGTGTGTGGTGTTTTGACAAGAGTGCTTCCGAGCTTGAATCATTTTTTATGACCAATGAGGAGCGCGTAAAAATCGATGACATAATCCAGATGAGAGAGATGAACAGTTGCAAGAATATCAGTGATCAAGTGTGAAAGTTAACCAGCAAAAGGCAAGTCAAGTTTTGTGGGGAATGTTATCGTCAGCAGTGTCAGCAATAAATCGTCGCGAGCATAAGCGAGATCAATGAGCAGTGGCAATACAGAAATGATTGTTTGGAAAGCCTCGGAAAAGTGTCGCATTGTCAGTGACTTTCTCATGGAATTTCATCGGCTATCACTTTGTTTTGGGGGTAAGTCATCATTTCATTGAAGCATGTGTTTTCATTGTCTTTTTGTTGTTTTGAAATCAAGAGATGTTTGACATTCTTATTTTGGACAAAATATTTTGATCAAACTCCAACGTGAAAATTTGAAGTTCTCATTTTTGAAAGTATTTTGATTGCAAAATTGACCCAACTGTTGTTAAAAGACATGATGACCAATACCAGATGACCGAACAATTTTTGAGCCTATACACCGAGTTTTTGAACCTCATCATAGTATTAAGCTTTATTAGTATGCATATTGACATGTAATGGATTTGGTACTTATGGACCCGTGAATCATGACTCTTGCATGTCCAAATCATCACATTGGACGAGGTTAAAATTTATCAGTTAAAACCAATTTTGCTTGAAATGACAAAAGGCCATCTTTGTTTATTTCCTTCACTATTCTTGAAATATGTATCCCTTGTTAATCCCAATTTGAGCTTGATATTATATTTTTTTGAAAAAAAACACCCGACATGGATCACACCCTCACACTGGGGGCAAGTACACTGGGGGCAAGTACAGTAGGAGACAATAGGAGATTTGAAGTTTGAGGATACAATGACAACATTAAGAATCAATAGAAGGGAGGATGTTTAACGATGAAAAACCAACATTGGGAACAATCAAATTGAGATAGGACATGACAAACCCAAGAGTCAATGGGAAGGACAAGTTCAAAAAGAAAAAAAAAGAAAAAAAAGGGAAAAAATAAAAAAAAATGGAAAAAGAGAATATTAAACTATGCCATGTCCGTTAGTATTTGTGGTCAAACCTCATGTGGGAAGAAATGTTAATAAGATTTTCGAGTCTTCAAGATAGGTTGTCCATCAAAGGAAGATTGTGCAGAATTGTTTTGTTATACTATGTTGAGTACAAAAAGAGATGAAATAACATTAGATGACAAATGAGGGTTCGTGTTTTAGAATCCCCCTTTTAAGTTTGAAATTGTCAATGAAAGGAATGACATGGTTGTAGAGATTCCTAGAGCGTTGGTTGATTGTTAAAGAATCATGTGGAGATAATTAACGTATTTTGATGTGCTCTCTTCTAGTAAGACAACAAGAGCAAAAGAGTTAATGACTAGATGATGGTGATCCTAGGTCTTTGAAACCCTTAAACACTTTTTGAGCCTATGAATATCTCTTTCTTTTATAGCCATGAACCATAGCCTCATTACATGCTTGTAAAAGTCCTTCTTGATCAAGCGAGCAATTTTAACTGATAAGTGGCGCTCTCAAAATTTGTTAGAGTTTCTCCATAAGGGTTATAATTTCATGAAAAAGTTGCAAGTTGTTATGCATATTGATAAGGTAAGTACTGAAAGATGAGACAAATTTTTCGACTGAACTTCAAGTTTTTACTCAGCTCTAAATGTTTGAAAACCACAAATCATCACTTCATCATGTACATACCCCAAAATCTGAGATTAGAATTGAAACCCAAAAAAAAAAACCATAAAAAGATAATTTTAATCTCACAATGAGTCAATTGCTGTTTACAAAATGCAAAATATTTACAGATCTGCATTTATTGAATATCGTGTGTTGGGTATTTGACCAAATGAATTTGATTTTCAACAAATGACATCTCTTTGATTTTATTGCAATGATTAGACTTTGGAAGCACATGATCTTTGAAATCAGTGACTTAATTCTAGAACAAGAAAGATTTAGAGAAAATATTGACCGGATTTGAAGAATCCTTGACATTGACAATTCTCGACTATCATCGGAATGCTCAGCAGTTAGAGGCCAGAATGTGGATCTTGATTGGAATGCAAATAATTTCTCATCAGCTTGGGGGCAAAGAAGCAGAAGCAGAAGCAGAAGCAGATGATTGATTTAGTGAAATTCATCGATGAGAACCAACGGATTTAACTCAGGGCAACATGGCTTAATAGAGAGTGATGGTATGGTAAGCTTCAGCAGTGATTGAGAATAAAATTGCATTTGAAGGGCAACTTCAGATTTCAGAAATATCATCTTACTCGCAGATTTATTTGTCTCCAAAGATTTGTTGCATGGTTGTATTTTCATAAATATTGAAGAGTGCATGCCATCAAGGTTGATCATGAGGATAATTGTTGCGAAGCTAGTCGACTCAAGGTTCAGTTCACCGTATGAATATAGGAGACAGAAAAAACCTCGTTAATGACAATATCATATTTCTTTGCAAACAAAAAGGATTTGTTTAGAAGAAATTGAGTTTATGACGAAGAGTTTAAGATTGCATGGCCGGAACATTTGCATCGGCTCAGGGCGAGATTGATCACAAGCTAAGAGAAATTTATTGATGATAGCATGGAGCATGCACCAATGAGTTTTTGATGCATTTATGGATGACTTGAAAATTCCATGAAGGTTGATGATGACATACTGCAAGAGAAACATGACTCGATTGATTAATTAACTGATCGACAACCGAAGATAAGGTCGGCACTAGCAAGCTTTGCAATGATTGTTAGCAGACACACGCAAACCCAGGAGTTGTTATTGAGAGATTCCAAGAAAAATGATGGTTGGTTACACTCCTTCACGGTGAATCAAACAATACCACACCTGGGGGCAATGTTAAACTTGATAAGCACTGAGAGCAGAGATCATCGTAGATACGCCAGAAGAAGTAATGCGCTTGAGACTTGATGAATGAATGACAACAAAGCTTTGGAGGCTGGGCAAAAACATTCTACGATAATGGAGCATCAGAAAAAGGGGACCTATATTTCTTAGGTAAGTATACATGCATCACCATGCATTGCATTATATTTCTTAGGTAAGTATACATGCATTACCATGCATTGCATTAGAAAAAGGGGACCTATATTTCCTAGGTAAGTATCCATGCATCCTCATGCATTGCATCCCCATCTTCATCAGCTTTCATCGGGGTAGGTCACCCATAATAATGAGACCCTATTTTTCATCATCATCCATTCGGGTAGGTCACCCAGAAAAATGAGACCAAGCTAGTCGGGTAGGTCACCCAGAAAAATGAGACCACGCTAGCCGGGTAGGTCACCCAGAACAATGAGACCATGCTAGCCGGGTAGGTCACCCAGAAAAATGAGACCAAGCTAGCCGGTAGGTCACCCAGAAAAATGAGACCATGCTAGCCTGGTAGGTCACCCAGAAAAATGAGACCATGCTAGCCGGGTAGGTCACCCAGAAAATGAGACCCTTCCATCTTCCATCCGGGTAGGTCACCCGTAAAAATGAGACCCCTTCCATCCGGGTAGGTCACCCAGAAAAATGAGACCCCTCCACCTTCCATCCGGGTAGGTCACCCAGAAAAATGAGACCCCTCCATCTTCCATCCGGGTAGTTCACCCGTAAAAATGAGACCCCTTCCATCCGGGTAGGTCACCCAGAAAAATGAGACCCCTCCATCTTCCATCCGGGTAGGTCACCCGTAAAAATGAGACCCCTCCATCTTCCATCCGGGTAGGTCACCCGTAAAAATGAGACCCAATCCTCCATCCGGGTAGGTCACCCGTAAAAATGAGACCCAATCCTCCATCCAGGTAGGTCACCCGTAAAAATGAGACCCAATCTCCCATCCGGGTAGGTCACCCTGAAAAATGAGACCCTTCCATCTTCCATCCGGGTAGGTCACCCGTAAAAATGAGACCCTTCCATCTTCCAGCCGGGTAGGTCACCCGTAAAAATGAGACCCTTCCATCTTCCAGCCGGGTAGGTCACCCGTAAAAATGAGACCCTTCCATCTTCTAACTCGGGTAGGTCACCCAGAAAAATGAGACCCTTCTAACTTCTAACACGGGTAGGTCACCCAGAAAAATGAGACCCTTCTAACTTCTAACACGGGTAGGTCACCCAGAAAAATGAGACCCTTCTAACTGCTAACACGGGTAGGTCACTCAGAAAAATGAGACCCTTCTAACTGTTAACCCGGGCAGGTCACCCGTCATAATCAGACCCGGGTAAGTCATCCGTCACTATCGAGACTCTTTCAATGGGCTAGGTCACCCGTCATAATCAGACCCGGGTAAGTCATCCGTCACTATCGAGACTCTTTCATCAGGGCAGGTCACCCGTCATAATCAGACCCGGGTAAGTCATCCGTCACTATCGAGACTCTTTCATCAGGGCAGGTCACCCGTCATAATCAGACCCGGGTAAGTCATCCGTCACTATCGAGACTCTTCTATCTAATTTCTTTTATTTGTGTAGGTCACCCATCATTTCATTTATTTAGTTTATTTTCTTTATTTTTCTTTACAACGCTTACTATTTAAAGTCTTTTGCAATACTTTAGTCGTAAGCATTGTAAAGAGGGGGCAACTGTTGCTACCCAAATTTTGACCAACTTATTTTTTATGTTTCGGAAGAAAAAGAAAAAAATAGGAAAAATAGAAAAAAACAAAAAAATCCAAAAATATCTTGTTAGAGGGAAAATTGGACAAATTGAGTGTTTAATAGTCAAATCGTGCAAATTGCAAATCAAAGGACTAAATTGAAAAGGATACGCAAGTTGAAGACTGTGTTTGGAATTTTGAATATAAAAAGTCTATAAATAAAGGTTTTAATCAACATAGAGGGAGACCAAAAAATACATTCCTTCAAAAAAAAACCCTAAAACCCCCAAAACCCTAAACCTAAAAAGGAGAGACCCCAGAATTTTCCTCTCGGGCTGCAGCCACCGCTGCAGCCCCACCCCCCTTTTTTCTCTCATTTTCTCCGACATAGGCACCGGTATTTTCCCCCACTTTGTTTTTCTTCACCTTCTCTCCGAACACCCACCCGACACAGAGCCTTCATCTCCGCCAGCCCCGGCCACCCACGACCTCCTTTCCTTTCCTCTCCTCAGCCACGATCGCTGCCTCCTCCCCTTTGCCTTGCAGGCCAACCCCTGATCCTTCTCCGGCCAGCCTCACTCTCCTTCCCCTTCGGCCAACAAGCCACCATCCATCGACAGACCAGCCACCGCTCACTGTCAACCCCATCCACAACAGACCGCGCCGCCTCAGGCCTTCTCCCTCGCTCGGACGACAGCACAACCACCAACTCAGCCCCCGATCTTTCTCCACAAGCCACGACTTTCCCCTCCATTTCTCCTCTCAACAGACAACTGGTTACCATTTGAACGAACCAGAGGGATAGCTAATCGGGGAAACAGACCCGAGATTTGACAGACCCAAGAACAAATTGATTTGGTACTTTTGGTGTTTGCGTTGGATGTTGTTTCTTTTGTGTTGTCATTTTTTCAGGTCGACGTGAAGCCATCTCCAGAGAAGAAGAAGAAGAAAGAAGAAAGAGGCAGATCTGCGATTTGCAGGATTCTTGATTTTTCTTTTGTTTGTGTTTGTTTGCTGCTCGTTGTTCTTTTGCAGGTCACTGGATGATCATCTCCGACGAGAGAGAAAGAAAAGGGAAGATCTACACGGCCCCAGCAGCCACCACTAGCTCCGACCGGTGACAGCCTCCTCCACAACGCCCTCAACGATCTGGAACCAAAGAAGAAAATAAACCAAGAACAAAAAATGCAGATCTGGGGAAAAGAGGAAACTGAGTTGATTGTTTAATTTTGTGCTTGTTCTGGTTTGTGTTTTGCAGGCCTCCCGTAAGCTCCACCACCGGCAAGAGGAAGAGAAGAGGCAGATATGTCACCCCATTTACTGTTCACCGCGGTGGCGCGTGGGCCACGCGCCCCCAGTGACGGTGGCGCGTGAACGGACGCGCCCCCAGTCCTCCTTGCACTGCCCCCACTGGTCCGGCATGTGGCACTGTTCCGAGAGCTTCTTTTTTATCATTATGTAATTTTTCTTTTATATTTTTGTGTTTATTTGAGTTTATTGTATTTTAATTAATATTCGTAAAATGTAAAGATAAAAAAAGACAATGTGTGTGTGAGTTTTATTTTATTTTTTTAAAATGTGATGAAAAAGAATAAAAAAGATTGTGTGGGTGTGTGTTGTTTTATGTGTTCCATATTATGTTGTTTTGTTAAGAAAAAGAATATAAAGTAAAATAAAAAATGTGTTTTCTTTGTAAAAATTCAAAACCAATATTTCAAAAAATACAAAAATCTTTTTTTGGGAATTTATTATTCACTGCTTATATTCGGATAATTGAATGTTAAAAGTTTATACCCAAAATATTCGGAGAAATAGTATGCTATTATCCACTTTTCGGTGTTTGGATAAAAATCCAAAATATTCGGCAGGAATAGTATGTTATTATTTACTTTTCGGTGTTTGGATAAATAAATTCCAAAAGTTTATTATCTAAAATATTTAGCGGGAATAATAATAATCAATAAAATTTATTGGATTTTTAAGAAGTGATCGATTTTTTTATCTCAACATTTTTTGTGAATAAATACTGACTTGTTGAAACATTTTAAATCACATCTAAATAGACAATGCAGCTTACCTCAGGTAAGGCGTATTAGGGGTGCTGATACCTTCCCTTTACGCAACCAGTCCCTTACCTTTGAATCTCTGAGCAGACCACTACAAATCGGGTGTTCCTAGCGACCCTCAACAGCAAGGTGGCGACTCCTTCATCAAAACTCCACATGCGAGAGCCAGGATCCCTCCCGGGACGCCGCACGGGGACGTGCGACAGAATGTTAGAATGTGATGTGTTGGGCGATGGAATAGGGGGCAGCAACACTGGAGGGATTGACGAGGGAATAGTTGAAGAGGATGGAATGGAAGGTGTTTGTGAAAATGACTGAATGACAGACAAGTAAGGAAGAGAAGGAGAAGGGGTCGGAGTAGAATTGGAAATAGATGAATAAGGGAATTCAGTTTCAACAAAATGCACATGACGTGAAACAAAGACACGATGGGAATGAAGGTCAAGACAGTGATAAGCACTTTGGGTGAGGGAGTAGCCTAGGAAGACACAAGGACGGGAACGAGATTCTAGTTTGTGTTTGACATAAAGGCGTAGCCATGGATAGCATAAGCACCCAAACACACGCAGCTTGAGATAATTCGGACTGTCACCAAAGAGTGATTGAAAAGGGGACTTAAGCTGAAGAATGGGAGTGGGGAGTCGGTTGATGAGGTAAGTGGCAGTCTGAAATGCATAAGGCTAGAATGAAAGGGGAAGAGAAGCTTGATGTAACAGGGTGAGACCAGTGGTTGTAAGATGTCGGCGTTCAGTAGTACCATTATGTTGAGGAGTATGAGGAGGGGTGGTGAGATGGGATATGCCATGTGTGGCAAGGTAATTTTTCAGTGCGAGAAACTCCCCCCCATTGTCAGAATAAATTGAGACAATTGATTTTTTGAAGTAGTTTTCAATAGTAGCTTTGAACTTGGGAAAGATAGTAAGAACATCAGATTTGTGGCACAGTGGATAAAACCAAATATATTTGGTAAAATGGTCTACAAAAATGACATAAAACCGAAATCCTTTAGAGGAAGAAATGGGAGCAGGTCCCCATACATCTGTGTAGATTAAATCTAAGGGTCCTCTACTTTTTAGAGTGGAAACATAAAATGGGAGCTGCTGACTTTTATTACAGAGACATGAGGCACAGTTTGTGGCATTGGGAGTGGCCGTGAAGGGAAGACCATGAGAGGTAACCAGATGATGAAGAATACGTGAGGAGGGATGACCAAGTCTTCTGTGCCAATTGATCAGTGGGGTTTTGACACCAACTAGAGCATGAAGGAAGTTTGATTGAGGCAGGTTTGAGGGCCATTCATACACGTCATGCTTATTCTGGCCGCGAGCCAGAGGCACCCCCGTGCGAAGATCCTTTACCAAAAAGAAGGCAGGAAAGAATTCAATGGAGGTATGGTTAGTTTTGCAGAATTGAGAGACTGAAATGAGATTCTTTTTGATAGAGGGTACACACAAAACATTAGAGAGGGTGAAGGTGTTGGAAGGAGTAGATAGAGTGGTATTACCAGTATGGGAAATGTTCAGCCCTGTGCCATCTCCAATGACTATAGCATCTGAGCCTTCATATGGAGAGGTGAGGGAGAGGTTGTGAAGATCATCTGTGACATGGTTAGAGGCAGCTGTATCAACGAGCCAGTTTTTGGGTTGTGAGCTGGTGTTGACTGTGTAATTAGCAGATGGGGTTGAGGGGAAGGCAGGTCGAACTCTTGGGCATCTTTTGGCGCTGTGACCTTGTTGGTCACATAGTTGGCAGAACCCCTTGTATCCAAATCTTGGACGTTTTCTGGGAATTTGAGGAGAACTTTGATAACCAGTATTGAAGCTGGAGTAGGACTGGTGGCCACGGTTATGTGATGACTGTCTGTTGGGAATGTACTGCCTGTGTTGATGATTTCCAGCTCTGTGAGTAGCATGAGCTGTGATTGTAGGTGACACAGCTCGCCTCTCCTCTTGGTTGAGAAAATTTTCATACTCAACAAGTTTGTCATGTAAATCTTCAAAACTTATGGGGTTATCTCTGGCCCTTATAGCAGCAGCAATTTCCTTGAAAGCAGGACCAAGACCATTGAGAATGTGGACAACTAAATCGATATCACTTGGTGGCTTACCAATGATTGATAGTTCATCAGAAATAGTTCTCATGGTGTGCAGAAATTCTCGCACAGAACTTGATCCACGAGTGGTGGCTGTGAGTCGTTCTTTAAGACTCATAACTCTGGATCTTGATCTATTTGCATAGAGTTTTAAGTTTTTCCCATGCCATATGTGAGGTTGTTGTGGATGCAATGAGAGGCATGATTTGTTCTGAAACAGAGGCAATGATTGCATGTAACAGAAGTTGATCTTGACGAAGCCAGAGATTGTAGCTTGGGTTGACGAGATCATTCACTGTTTTGGGTGGTTCTGGGTGGGTGCCATCAACATATTGCATAAGATCATAACCTATTAAGAGAGCATTGAACTGAGCACGCCAAGTTAGATAGTTTGTTGGCGTGAGTTTGAGAGGCAGCTGGGCTGTGGCATTGATGGCTATCAATGAGTTTGGTGCTGTGGCAGTAGGATTGGACATAATGGAAATGGAGGCTGCTTGGTTGTTTTCTGCCATGGAAATGCAGGAGAGAATTTTTAATACTCGTTTGAGTGTGAATGCTCTGATACCATAAAATGATTTGATAAATGTTATTTTCAACAGTGCATTACAAAGTGTATATATAAAGTTTACAAAGGAATATTCTTAAGATAATATTCTAACAGAAAGGGTGAAACGAGTCCTTTGTGTGCTGCAGCAGAGTGGGAAAAACGGCAAGGCACAGAGGAATAAATTTGCAGCATGTATGGTTGTTATGTGCAGGCTGAGCTGGTATATTGTACAGTTATGTGCAGGCTGAGCTGGTATTCTTTACAAATAGTCCATCTCTTATTTGGTTGGAGAAACTTTCTATGAACAGTGTATTTGATCAGATTACAAAAATAAACTTAGTTTTAACATTGATTGGGAAATTTCATTTATATATAATAAAAACAGGGAGATTGATTGGAGAATTATTTGGATAGAAATCAATTTTTCGTTACATTTTGCTTTTACTTATGCACGTGCTAAGCCCAATGCGATCACCACCATGCCTTCCAGTCACTTTTGGGCCTCATTCTAGAATGCAGGAAAGGTTATAGGATCTAATTTGACAGGTATGTAAGTCGTTTTCGTGTGCGTCTTTTAACTGAAGTCACACACAGGTCTATGAATCCAGAAAGTATGGATCACGTGGCATTTTTCATGTCTTTCTTTATCCTTGGATTTACCTCGGATGGGTGGTTCCCCCAACAGAAATGCAATCGGATGAAATGTATCTGATTTTGATGCTAAAAAATCTCATATTTAACATGCCCGGATTGTGTAGATCTTTCAATCTTCTACACTGATAATTCAACCTGTCCCGCATGGATCAAAAATTCAGTGGAAATAATGTATTGCAATTCTTTCAAATATTTGTTTTTCATGTGTGTATGTTCTTCATCTTTTTTATCGAAATTTGATGGTATTGATGAAACCGTACAAAGAGAAACCAGGTTTCATTCTTGATATTTCTGGAATTTTGAGGCACCCTTAAAGCTAGCCGTTATTGATTTGTATAATTGAAATGATTGTCACATGAACAATTACATTTGAGTGATGACTGGTGCCGAAGAAAACTAGATCTAGTCTGATACTAATGTTGCCCAGGTGGTTCACTAGACTTCAGAGGATTGAGAGGAGAGTTTGTTTATTTCAGTATTCATTGGATCTCTTTATCATTCTTTCTAAAGCTACATATTTTGCAGCTCCGACGGCAGCGGATATTGAGGTCAACCAAGTTTCGGGATTTACACTGAATAGTGGGTCACCTTCCTCTAGGCTCAAGCAGAGACCAAGATATGGAGGACCACACCAGCCTTACTGCTATTACATCAAGAGATATTATTTATTGCAACAGTTACAGCCACTTCTTGGCTGAGCTTTCTTCAATTCGAAAGACCTTCTTTTAAGGTCGGAGGAAGCCACACGTGCAATAACACTCCTCACGTGATGGCATGTTGTTGCTCGTGCTAACCATTCTCCTTCTACTCCTTCAATTTCAAATCTACTCAAGTATTCATTATTTTAGATGAATACAATTAAATTTTATTTCGCAAAATCGAGCATGAAGCGCATGCCATGATTTTTTCTTCACGTCACTAAACCCTTACATATAAACAACAAAAATAAACAATCAAGTTCAATCTCAAATAAAAAATTCAAAATAATCAAATAAAAAAATGAAGTTAAAAGATTAAAAAAGAGATAAATATTTTTCACAACCCAGTCCAATTTAATGTCTGTTTGGGAGTGTAGTTGAGATTACCTTTGAAAGTATTTTTCATTCAGAAATTCATTAAAATATTTTTTTTATTTCTTAAAAATTATTTTTGATATTAGCACATTAAAATGATTTAAAATCACCTAAATTAATTTAAATTAAAAAATAAAAAAAAATATTTTTGAAACACATTTACAAACAAGTCCATGGTCTCTAATGTCATAATAAAAGTTCAGTATTTGTCCAGTCTTCAAATTTAGTCTCCGGAACTTTAATATTTTTAAATCAATATAATTTTATTTTATTTCAACAGACAAAGCATAAATAGAGCTCCAAGGTAAGGTAAGAGAAACAAATTAAAAGAAAAAAAAACCAATGCAATTTGAAAAAACAAAAGCCGAAGGAAAATAAATAATTATAAATAATGAATACAATTCACATTGTTTTCTCTCTACTCCTATAATCTATTTTTTCTAATTTCAATTGCAATGTGTTTGTGATAAAATAAAATATTGCAAAGATCTCATTCATTGAAACATAAAACTTCAAGGACCATTATATTACAACCTCTAAGTAAATTACCATAAAAATATAAAACTTTCATTAATTATCTGAGAGATTAAGTTCCTATTAAAACTTGAAAGAAATTAACAGGAGCCAAAACTCAGCATGTGAACAACTAGATTTATCAAACTTATCCCTCCATGGTTTTTAATTACTTACATGTGAACTAGCCTTATCAAACTGATCCCTGCTCATCATCAAGCATCCAAAGGTCTGTAAAATCTATCAGCTGTTACTGATTTCTTGAACCCTCGATTGTAAAATTTATAAAAACATGCTGTTCCATGAACAACAGCAGGAACACTGGAAAAAGGGGTTGCAGAGGTCGGTTATAACGATTGATGAGTGACTACCTGTTCTTGATGCCGTTGATTTGCTTGCTTTGAATCATTAAGATCATTGATAGAAGAAAGTTGAGATTGACATGGAAGGCCAATGGAGAGCTCAAGATTGAGTTTATGCTTCGGATACACTTCTAATTCTGTAGTAACGCCACTGCTACTGTTGGAATCCATTAATCCACTTCTAATTCTCAATTTCTCAAATCATTCTTCTTCTTCTTCTTCTTCTTCTTCTCAATCTCTCAATTTCTCAAATCTCTCGATCGAATTCAAATTCATCTTTTTTTTCTTTCAATTTTTCTCTTCTTCTCTTCTCTTTATCTTTTACATACTGATTTCAGTTAAAAGGATTAAGTACTGATGTTTTTTTTTTTTGCATTGTTGCAATCTCATATTTGGTTTATCAAAGCAAGAGATTGAGGGGGATGTTAGAGTATAAATATAAAGTATGTTATTGTAACACACAAGGTGTGTGAGAGAACAATAAACAATTATAAAATACAAATTCTCCTCCGCTTCTCTCTCTCTCCTTTGCTCCCTCTGCTTCTTCTTCATCAGCTTTATTGTAAATTACACAATCCTAACACTTCAGAGGTCTACATACGACCTTTTAATGTCATGCCTATCCTTACTGCTACTATATCCTATTTATGATTTACTATATATTAAGAGATATTGTTTATTGGAATAGTTACAACCACTTCTTGGCTGAGCTTTTTTCGTTGTCGCATTACAAATTACAATTACAAAATTTAATAGTGTCTTTGCTTTGTACACTGGAAAATTCACATCAAAAAGTTGAGTGGAAGGTGCAGAGGAATCAGTAGAAAACATGATTTTTTTTGTATTTTCCCCACCCATTGTTCATAATAAAATTATATAATTGTCCATGTAGCAATTATATAATAATTAATAATTTACTACGCAATAAAAATTTATGATGCCAAATTGGTTATGGGGATCTATTAAAATAAGTTGCCAAAGGGGTTCAGCTACCATAAAGAAGGATGATCATTTCAGTATTCCAAGGGATGCTTTTTAGGAGTTGCCATACAATCAAAGCTATTATTATAAGCTTTTTAGGATATGGTTTACGAATCTATGAAAAAAAAGGTTTGGTGTTTGTTCTTATTTTGTATAGTATGGTATGTTTGGATCGTTAACAATAATCTAGTTTGGTATGTTCAAAAAGCATTATTTTTTCTCATCAATGGATTAGAGTCAGAGTTTTAGTCCTTGGCCTTTGAGTTTCTTGAGTTTTACTCCATTAGTGTTAATTTTAATCTTGTGTTTCCTTTCAATCTAGTACCTTAATTGATCTTTCCATATTAGTAATTTAGTAACTGAATTTCCAGAAATTCAGTAACCGAAGAAAAAACAACTCATATCAATTAAACAATAAAGCAAATTTCCACGTTTTACATATCAAACTTAACAAGAATATTTTTTTAATAGTTTTATCCTATTTAGAATAAGCTCATGAGACCATGGTTACCAAAATATGTATAAGTGAAAGAAAACAAAAAAAAAAGGTATAAGCGTGAAAGCACCGTAGCAATCCATATTGTTTTTAAAAAAATTCGGCCCAAGAATTAGTCGTGGTGTACTTAAGCTGGTCACAGATACCAGTTAAAAAAATGCATAAGTGAATAAAAAAAGTATAAAAAAGAAGAAAAAAAATATACCAACAGGAAAGCATTTTAGAAAAAAAATATGGGTCTGGAGATTGTCGTGGTATGCATAAGTTGCCCTGAACACCCTAATTATCATAAAAATTTGGATATGGAGATTACTCGTGGTGCATTTAAGCGAGCTCGGACACCCCGATTATTAAAAAATAAAAAACCAAAAAAATATATAAGTATAAAAAGATAAAAATATATATAATAAGAAAAAAATGAAAAAAATATAATAAGGAAAAAATACAAAAAAAAGCAAAAAAATAAGAAGCAAAAAACGGAGGAAAACAAAACAAAGAAAAAAAATTAGGAAAAAAAAGAAACGAAAAAAAAAAGCGCTAATCATAAAATATAAACCCAAAAAAAAAAAGGAAAAAAGAGAAAAAAACGTAAGCAGGGCAGGAAAAATAAACAAACTACTGTAGCAATTCACAGTGTACTGAGTTTGTGTGCACAGTGCGTGGGTGTACAGTGAAACACCGACGCCATTTATATATATAGTAATAATATATATATATATATATATATATATATATATATATATATATATATCCCTATCCCTTAAAAGATTTTGGATACGAGAGTAGTTGCAATTATTTATCAAACTTCACTATAAATGTAATTTCCCTTATTTTATTTGAAATAATTTATGAAATGTTAATTATTATTATTTTAATTTATTCACCTTTCATTTTTTTTAATTTTTTAGATTTGATCTCTATTATTTTGATTATTATTTATTTTATTTGAGATAATTTATGAAATTATATTTTTTTTTCAATTTCATTCTCATTCAACTTTTTAATTTGTAAGATTTGTTCCTCATTATTTAATAAACTTGAAAAAAAAATTAATTTATTAATAAATTATTTTCTATTTCATTTTTCATAACACAAACAAACACTGGAAAGTGTTTTCCATTTCATTTTCCATAACACTGCCAAACATCGGAATTCACTTTTCCCGAATTCACTTTCTAAAAGGAAACCACTTTCCAGCAAACAAACGGGGCCTTAATAGCCAAAGATATGGGAAGAGACGAATGAATCTTAGAGGTCGGTGACCCACCTCGATACCTCCCGATATAAGTCATTTTTTATTATTTAATTTCAAAAATATTTTTAGAAAAAATTACAAAAATAATTGTTTTATTTTTTATTTTGAAAATTTTAAGTATTTTTAAATTTTTTTTATATGATAATAACAAAAATATTTTTAAAATAAATATATTATTTTAATATATTTATAAACATAAAATATGTTCAAAAATAATTTTACTCATCAGTATGATGAGAGCAAGTGGGCCTTTCTTTTGTATACTCCTCTCATGCCTAATGCCGTTTTCATTTTATTATTATTATCTATGATTCTTTTTACTTCACCAAAAAAAAAATATGATTTTGTTATGAGCATACGATGGTATCAATAAAGGGTCCACGGCATTTCAGATTAGGCTTGCCAAGAAAAGAGAAAGGTCATGTTTTGGCAAAAACTGTTTTGAATAGCAGTAATTACAACATTCTCAAACATCTCTGGTTATTATCTAGAAACAAAAGAAACATAAGAGCATATTTGCTTTGTATTTCATGTTATAAGAGTATAAAAATTTAATTATTTTTTTTATATTCCTGTATTTCTCTCCAACCAAGTAGATTTTTGTTTATATTGTTGATGTTCCTTAAATCTTAAAATAGTAACCAAAGACTACATTTTAGATTTATTTATTTTTTTAAAAAAAGGAGTCATACCAAACATTTGCTTCACACTTCCAACTCACGATCTTCTGATTCTCTCTTCCTTTCAACTTTTGTTTTTATAAAATGGCCATCCTCCTTTCCTACTCCTTCCATTTCCTTAAAATTAATGTTTTATAATTTTGTTTATTATATTATATATGCAAAAGGATTGGGCTCTAGAAGAGCAGTCCTGGCAATTAAAATTAAAATTAATTGTGCGTCCACTCGAACCTCCAAATCCAAATCGGCTTCTTTTCTTTTTTACCAGGATTTAAATTTTAAAGTCTACACTATTCACGCGCCTCTCGCTGCTCAGCTTGTGCTGCAAAATAAGTTTTTCAGCCAACTCACCGTATCGGATTCCTTGCATGAAGGCCCGTGTGAACATAGATAATGCAAAAATAATATTTATAAAACAATTTGATCAATCTTTTGTACTGCATGAGTGGATAAATCTCAAAACATTGGTTTATTTTATTCATTGGAATATTGTTTTTATACATTTAAAATTATTGTAAAATGTTCACAAAATTATGGATGTTGTAGGACAACTTGTTTTTTTTCTTTTTATTGGAAGCAAACAGTCTTACACCAGCACGTGCTGATTATAAATTCAAAACCCGAAATTTTTAATAATTACCGGTTTAAGTTTAATAGCATTTAAGTTTAAACCAAATCATATATATAAATATAGCAATTTAATTAATACAATCTAATAAAAAAAATGAGAAAGAAAGAAGCAAGTTTTTTAAAGTGTGGAGTGTTGCGGGTGTAACCTGCACTGGATGTGTTGTGCATGGAGTCCACATGCACCATTGATAAAATTCATTTAAAGTTTCTGCTCTCTCAAATAATTCACTTCTGCTACAGTCAACATCCTGTTTTATAAATCAAAATAATTTAATGGCTGCAAAGAAAAGAAGACACGGAAAAAATCAAAGATAGAAAATTTTTTTGTTCGGATACACATCTAATTACGCAGACACCACATGAGTGTATTGACTATTATGTTAATTTAGAAATTACTTTATCATTTACATCGTGGACCGCTTGAACAGAAAAAATATATTTAAATATTGTGAAGTTGATTCAGGTTAATTTTATTGGATATACTAATATCAAAAATAAATTTTAATATATTTATTATTTTAATACATTTCATAGCAAAAACTTTTTTGAATAGCAGTAATTACAACATTCTCAAATACACCTCTGGTTATAAGAAACATAAGAGCATGTTTGCTTTGTATTTCATGTTATAAGAGTATAAAAATTTAATTTTTTATATTCCTGTATTTCTCTCCAGCCAAATAAATTTTTGTTTATATTGTTGATGTCCCTTCAATCTTAAAATAGTACACAAAGACTACATTTTTAGATTTATTTATTTTATTTTATTAAAAAAATAGAGTCATACCAAACATTTGCTTTACACTTCCAACTCACAATCTTCTGATTCTCTCTTCCTTTCAACTTTTGTTTTTATAAAATGGCCATCCTCCTTTCCTACTCCTTCCATTTCTTTAAAATTCATGTTTTATAATTTTGTTTATTATATTATATATGCAAAAGGGTTGGGCTCTAGAAGAGCAGTCTTATCCATTTCTTTGATATATTTGTGGATAAGAAGAATAGAGAATAAAGCTTGTATTTAGGAAGAATTTGATGAACGAAAGGCTTGAATACTTTATTCATATCTTCAGCTCAATTTATAGAATTAAAACATAACAAACAACTAAGATCATGGTCCTAATTTCAAGCCATGATCTGACATAATGGGAATAACAAAAGCTGCGAAATAGCAGCAACAACATAGCAACAAACTTGACTAATTCAAATACTAAATAAAAGAAAACAAATTCCCCCTCAGCAGCCCTAAACATTGTTTCTAACAAAGGGAAAGCATCTGTCAATTTGGCATCATTGCATGTAGTGTTTAGACTATTTCCCTGTCTACTGAAGACAGATGTCTCATTTCCTTTATCTGTTTTGGCTCCTAATCTTTATGGACAGAAGACACTACCCTGTCAAACTGTATGTTAAGTTCTTTCCTTTCATTCTGTAATCATCTTTGAATTTTAAAGATCGTGAATTCTCTATTGAGGCCTCAATGTTAAATTGCACTTGCTCTTCAAGTAGGTACATGCTAGGCAGATCGAGGTGGCCCTCCTACAAGTGAGGCAGACAACAACTTTAGTAATAGTGGGTCATGAGGTTGCAAAGGAAGCTTATTTTTTACAAGCTTCAAAGGTCTGCATGCGACCTTTTGATGTCATGTCTAGCCTTACTGCTACTATATCCTATTTATGATTTTACTGTACATCAAGAGATACTATTTATTGGAACAGTTACAAATTACATTTACAAAATTAACTAGAAGAGGCCATAGTCAACAATGTCTTTGCTTTGTAGGATGGAAAATTCACATCAAAAAGTTGAGTGAAAGGTGCAGAGGAATCAGAAGAAAATGTGTTTTTTTTTTGTATTTTTCTCCACCCCTTGTTCATAATAAAATTATATAATTGTGAATGTAACAATTATATAACGATTGATAATTTACTACACAATAAAAATTTATGATGCAAAATTGGTTATGAGGATCTATTACCGTAACTTGCCAAAGGGGTTCAGCTACTCCATTAGAAGAAGGATGATCATTTCAGTATTCCAAGGGATACTTTTTAAGAGTAGTCATACAATCAAAGCTATTATTATAAGCTTTTTAGGGTATGGTTTACGGAAAAAAAGTTTGGTGTTTGTTCTTGTTTTGTATAGTTTGGCATGTTTGGATCGTTAACAATAATCTAGTTTTTAATGAAAAATAAATATTATTGCATTTTTTGAGTAAAATATGATATTAGATTTATTATGAATGAAGTAGAGGAGTTGGTAATTCGAAAAGCATTTTTTTTTCTCATCAATGGATTAGAGTTAGATTTTTAGTCCTTGGCTTTTGAGTTTCTTGAGCTTTACTCCATTAGGGTTAATTTTCAATCTTAAGTTTCCTTTTAATCTAGTACCTTAATTGATCTTTCCATATTAGCAAATTTCCACGTTGTGCATTTAAATATTAAAAACCTAACTAGAATTATTTTTTCATCCTAGTTTCATCCTATTTAGAATTAGCTCATGGACAAATTAGATTTCCAAAGACAAGAAATGAGTTTCCCTCGCACATTATTTTTGTGTTTTAATTTGTTTTTACATGTTCCAGAAATATATAGATAATTGCACAATCGCTTCAATTCATCAAGAAAAAAATTGTGAGCAGTTGACATTCAACTCAAAAACAACATGCTTTATTAATTAATTTTATACAAGGCAATAATATCATAACTAAGAAGGCATGAAATATAGAAATTTCACAAAGAAATCCTTCAACTAATTGAGCACAGGTTAAAGTTTCATCCTCTTAAATTGGTCAAAAACGGGCCCTAGATGTGATATATAATGATCCAAAGTTCCACGGCTAGTACTAAGAAAATAGATAAATCTACAGTAGTAAATTCTTCCTCATGATTAAATTGGCTTTCCAGTTCTCAATCATAGTAAATGATATGGAACCATAAAGGGGATGATAAAGGAGATGACCTGGTGGTGAAGGTATCACATTACCACTTTCAATGTAGTGATTCCACTCTATTGCTTCGAATGAATAGTAATCCCTCTCTATTACTAGGATCCCACATTGTTTCACATTAATGTCTTTGCTCCCCAAATTCACATACAATTCCAACTCTTCATGTCCACAATATTCTTCCATTGCCATCTCACTTAAACTTACGTATCTTACCCAACTAAGAGGGCAATAGAGTCCTACTACTTGTGTAGCTTCATATAATTGCATACCGTTGCTCTTTTTTCTTATAATAACTTTGATGGTATGACTACTACTAAAATACATCCTTGTACTGAAAGCCCAAAAAACCAACCCTTGGAATACTTGAGGTATATGAAATGATAATGAACATCCTTCTGCACGGTATCTGAACCCATTTTGATACTTAAAAAGCAATCTGGCATCGACGTTTTGAATATGATATCCATAACAATGATTGTAAGATGCCTGTGTATATTTACATTTCAAAGATTAGTGCTGAAATTTTAAACAATAATCAATATATATATGAATATGCATTAATTCAATATAACATGTGCCAATTGTGTGTTTATTTGTGTGCAAAAGAGAATGAAATTGTACCTCAACAAGACTCTTATTATTATTTGATAAATCGCAGACGGTGTCAGAGGATATAATCCAACCATGATTACTTGGACACCTATGTAGAGACAGATTTGAATTATATTTTGATTTGATTGGCAGTCTTACTCTCTCCATTGATTTGCAGCCGATTGCATCTAAGAATTTTAAATTTGAGGGGAGCTCTAAGATTGATACAAGATTCCTGCAATCTGAAACTCTCAAAAGTTGAAGCTTAGGAAGGACGCTGATGCTTGAAGGCAGACTGAAGAAATTGTTTCCTGATAGATTCAATTCCTCGAGAGAAAACAAACCACCAAGATCAACACAATTAGTTGTGCATTCAGACAAACCATAATAAGCAAGTCTTAGTTTTCTCAATAATCTCCAACTAGGTGGCACCAAAGTTTTCCAATCTAAAACACCTGCGGAAATCCATGATGAAATTGGTGTAGGCCAAGATGTAGATGATGGTGCGTCCGCATTGAAATTGTATCCGCATAATGACAACTTCCTTAGATACTTTAAATGTTCAATTGAAGCAAGAAATTGCTCATTGTTAATTCCATCTGCTAGAAGCTCGGTAAAGAATTTCATACCACCCATGTGCTCCGGCAACTTCTCAAGTTGTGAACACTCAGAAATATTCAAAATCTCAAGAGACTTTGCATCGCAAATGCTTTGGGGAAGAGTCTTTAGCCTCCGACATCCCTTTAGATTTAAGAAAATGAGGCTCTTTAAATGTCCAATAGATTTATGCAGCTCAACTAAACTCAAACAACCTTCCAACAGGAGTTTCTCTAGACTTGAACTGTACATGTTTGGTGTTTTAACAAGATTCTTTGAATAACTGAGATTAAGGATTTTTAGTTTGTTGAGAATCTGTAAGAGTAGTAAGGAAAATAATGAAAAAGTAATCATCAAAGTTTGCAACTTATGAGTATAAATTACATCAAGGACAAATTTTGGAGTATTGTAGTATGTTACGCACCTTTTTCTCCTTCCATAATTCTTTGATGTTACTATACTGCATCTCAAGAACAACTAGGTTATCCAACATCAAATCAGATGGAAAAGATTTCAAAGGACATTCAAGCCAACAAATCCATATCAACTCTTCTGAAAGCAGTTTGAAGGGTCCAGAGAGATGTACTCCATTGATTTGGAGTAACTTCAAGAATCTCATCTTTGTGAATGATCCTGTGCTCAGTAATTTATTTTCTGATGCTCTCATATCCAATGCTAAACCCTCCACAACTTCTGTTCCCTGAAAATCAAACAAAATTCAATAGAGTTTAACGTAATTTTATCCAATAAGTTTAAAACAAAGATATACATGCATGATTGTGCTTTTGTGTATGCATTTAGTTATTACCATTTGCTTGCTGAGTACATTCCATGCATCCTCACGTTGCCAAATTCGGCTGCGTTTTCCAGGGTGGTTAGGTGACTCTTTGTGAATGATCTCCCTTCCCATATCTCGTAATAGATTATGCATGCTTATCTCTCCAAAAGCATTAACTTTAATAAGAGACCTTTCACCGAGAGTTCCCAAATCATCTTCTGGATTGTAACCACATCGAGCTTCAAGTACATGTGATACATATTCTTTATTTCTACCAATAAAAAAGCAAGCAAGATCAAGAAATATTTTTTGTAGTTTATGGTCATCCAGTTTGTCAAAACATATTCTAAGTTTTTCCTGAATATCATGGTTTGGAATGGTTCTCAATTTGTCGATCACACATTTCCATCTAGATTTGTTTTTCGCAGACAAACTAGAACCTAAAACCTCAAGGGCTAAAGGAATCCCTCCACAGTAATCAACTACATCATTCGAAAGCTCAACATAATCTTTTGATGGCTTGTTGTCCCTGAAGGCATGCCAACTGAAAAGCTGAAGGGACGCATCTCGTTTCAATTCTTCAACCTTAAATTTTCGATCCACTTTAAGAAGCAACCGTTCATCTTTGGTTGTAATTATCACTCTACTTCCAGGACCAAACCAACCACGCTCTCCCACCAAAGCATCTAGTTGGTACTGTTGAGCCACATCATCAACAACAACAATAACTCTTTTGTGACAAAGTCGTTCTTTTATCAGAACCATTCCTCTATCAGCATTATTGATAGTGACACCATTGAGTTTTAAGATATCATGAAGAAGTTGTTCTTGTAAAAGAACAAGACCATTTAATTGTTCTGATGTTTCATTGATATTCAAAAGGAAACAACTACCCTCGAATCCATAGCAGAGTTGATTAAAAACAACTTTTGCTATCGTTGTCTTTCCTATTCCTGGCATCCCATGTATGCCCACCATGCAAACCTCATCTGTTGTCGTACTTAGGAAGTCAATAATAGTTTGGACAAGGCGATCAATACCTACCAGGTTAGTAGCAACATTTATGTACCTGGGATCCAATTTGTTCAACACGTCCTTGATGATAACAGAATTTTTTTTCTTTATAAAACTTAATCCATTCAATTGTCATCCCACCTTTGAAGAAGACCTAAAACAGCTTGGTCTCCCCCTGTTCACCGTGACTCATTGCCACTATTCATTGGCAATTTGTCACAGTGAATCGCAGGTGTATGTCCTCTTTTTTTCTTTCTTTTTTTTTTTGGCTTTTTGATAGTGAATTAACGAAACCCCCCCCCCCCTCGAAAATGACAAAAAAAACCCGCTTGTTCCAGGGGCTGAACGGTCATTGACCGTTTTGGTCCGATCCGGCTCTGTTCGGCCGACAGGTTTTTTTATTTTTTTATTATTACATTGAACAGTGTATTAACAATTTTGTCCCTCGAAAAAGACAAAAACATGCCTCGGGGTCAGGGGCGTTCCGGTAATTAGCCATTTTTTATTTATTTTTCGCTGCCACCTGTCAGCGCATCGCGAAACGCGCCGTTCATTTAAACGCTCATGCATTTTTCGAGCAGCGCGTGCGGCTTACTCTGGCGTCGAAAAATGCTCAAATAGCGTCTAGAATGATTTTCAGGGATGTGCTCTTCCACGTGGGGCAGCGCGTGTTTCACTATGATTTACGTATTCGTGTCAATGGTCGTTTGAATTCCCCTCCATTTCTCTCTCCAGCCTGCACAACATGACATCAACTAAGCTGTTTTTTGTCAAAGTTTATTTCAGTCCCTGAATGTTATAATTTGTTTTTCTTGCCCTTAATGCTATTATATAGGTTTTTATTTGTTTCAATTTCATCCTTCAATTGAAATTGATTATATCTTGAAGTTTCAAATTGGTCCTCATGCTTTTAATTTTTCGGATTGGGCCCAAATTCTATATAATTTTGGTTTCAAAGTTTTCATTGATTTCAATTTCATCCTTCCATGCAAATTTATTATAAATCCTTAATATTTTCCGTATCAAAGTTTGATTTCTTTCAATTTTATCCTTCTATGCAATTTTTGATTTCACGTTTAATTTCGATCTTAATTTTTTTTTATTTCAGTTTTTGTTTTAAATTATAGAATTTCAATATTTGGATTTACTTCAATTTTTTTCCTTTCAATTAAATATATTATTTAAAGTATGTCAAATTAATTATATATTTGTATATTTGTGTCAAATGACAGTATGTAAAAGTAGTTAGATGTTTTAATATTTATTGGATGTTATGGCCTAAAAATATTTAGATAGAGAAAAAAAATGACCTGGAATACAATTATATATTTTGCTATTGCTACACTAGGGGGTGTTGAGCTATTTTATTACATTAAATTTTTCTTAAATAAAAATTAAATTTCGCATAAGTATCAAATATTGTTTCGACTATAGTGTTCTTTTTAGACTGCAAATAAATAATTATGCACAAAAAAACTTTTCTATTTCTTTTTTCAAAACATTTGCAATATTTGTATTTATAATGTGTCATGTTGAATCTAATTGGGGAAAACATACAACTTATATATTTATTTTTTTACAAATTCATCTAGGTTATCTACAATTAAAAAACTAAAAAAATGAGTTCCCATTTCGATCACACTATAGATTATGTGAAACTAAGTATATCTGTTGAATATTTATTTAATATTATCGCCTAAGAGTATATAAAGAGAGAGAAAAAATGACCTACGATTTCTTGCAATAAAAAATTAATATCGGTATTTTTAAATATATTTAATATATTAATATGATTAATAAATTTTATAATAAAAATTTGGCTTTGAATTTAAATTTATATTTTAGACTCTTTTTTTTTTCATTTTAAGAAATAGTGACCTTTTTGTCACATGTATTTTTTATTTTTTACCATCCAAGTCAATTGTTCTTTTTTAACCGGTTTTCTTTTTTTTGTGTTTTTTTTAACCAGAGTATCCGTGACAACAAATTCCTAATGAATCATTTCACCTTCTTAGCAAATTGTTTAACAAATTTTATCAAAATTTTTTTAGCAAAAGCAATATTCAATCACATTATGGTTGGAAAAAAAACATTTCAAACTAATTTTATCAATTATAATTATACTAATTAAATATTAAAAGTACAAAATACTATATTTATAAAACCAATCAATTTTCTACATAGATAAAAAAACCCAGCGAAGCGAGCAAATCAGCTCGTATCCTCTAAATTTGGTAGGCAAAATCACCACGCGTATAAACATAGATCCATCTCTACACACCACATGTTTCATTACCTTCTGCGCGCATCACAAAAATTTATATTTTTGCATAAATTTATATTCAAACAATTTTTTGCATTCAATGCAATACTAATCAACATACAAGGAAATTTATGACATGATTTTCCACACGGCAAAATATTCAATTGGCTGCCTTCATCTCTCGGACGTTTGGATTGCGGGTCTCGTCGGATAACTATGGGTGTGAAGAAGACAAATTTCACTCGCCGTCTATTTATTGAATCTAAATATCAAGATTTTATGTTTTTATATCAAATTATTAAAATAAAAAAATACTAATTTGTTAGTTTTTTTTATGTAAATGTATTTTTAAAATCCATCCAAATAAAAATAAAAATATAATATCAAATCGATTAAATATCAAATTAACAAATCAGACCTATAAAGTTTACAACATCTAGTATGAAAGCCTCCTCACAACGCTTGAATGAAGTTAATTTCATCGTTCAACAATGACGCCATGGCAACTGAAAGTTTGATGACTCTATGATCATTAGAGCATGCTCATGGAGAACTTCTTTTGCTCCGAAGAATATTGGAGTTGGGTGTGAAGTGGAATTCCTGTAAAAGCTTACAAGAGCAGTCTCACAGATGTACAGAAGAAGACTTTTATAACAGAAGTCGGATAACAGAGTCTGTTATCAACTATACTTGAGGTTCTGTAGAAGTCTGTACTGTGGATACAGCCTTGGATATTTTCAATTCTATATGATAGTATCTTCATCGTGCCTCCAATTTGAGTGACAATTCTGTTTGGTGTTGAGAATCACATGCCCTGTTTACTTTTTCTCAACAATTATATCCAATGGTAAGGGTGCATATAATTAAGGGTGAAAATCAACTTGCTATATCTTATAATATAATCTTTCGTAGGAAAGCTGTCGCTTTCTTTTAAGTAACTTCCTTCTTATTAAACAATACAATAATTAATTATCATTGATCTGGCCATACTGCAGCATTGGCACTGTCTTCTGCTTGATCACTCTCTGTATAACATTGACTTAAGAATTTCCCTCACCAGATTTCTTAAGGCTTTCGGATGACCTTTGCTTCCTGTTTCTGATTGAATCGAATCATCTCATCTGCAGTTCAGCCATCTTTCTTGCTTGCTTGCAAGGTAAATTCTACTTTCTTTTTTGGTTTTTCTACTACTAATTTTGTTTCCAAGCCTATTTCTTTTGGCTCTTCCAAATAGAAGTGCCCGTCTGATTGATCAGTACAACTTAGTTGTATAGCTAACCTCACTCATATTATAGCGTTCTCATTGAAAACAGCTTCTCTCAAGGTTTCTTTTGTCTGTTGAGTGACTCTTGTCAGCTTGATAGGTGACTAGTTTGACTACTCTTTCTCATATTCTTGTGCTTACATTTCCAGATCAGATTTCCCAGAATCTTAATCGACAGTACTCTTCTCTGATCTCTTCTTCTTCTTCTGAATATATACTGCTTCAGCAACCAGCACTTGAAGAACATCAATAGCTGAATCCAGGTATATTATCTTTTCTTCTTCCTATGTTATTATTGTTTGGATCTCTTAAGTGTAGAAATTTTATTGAGAAACTTTGGAGTTTGGATCATTTTCTGTAGTTCCCAAAACTAAATCAATTTCTCTTTCTCGGTTCTTATAATCCTTGAATTCATTGTTTTTTTCTTTTTCATTTCTTCACTGTTTTTAACTTGTTATTTCAGTTTGAACCTTCCCTTTTACAGTTAATGTAACTTCCATTCATTATTTTGACCTTGATCGATCCATTTTGGCATCATGTTGACAGATCTTTTTTTGTTTCTTCTACAGAGCCACTTGTCAAAATGCTTCGAAAGAATAATCCAGTTTTGCATCACGATGACAGATCTTTCTGGGAATATGCTGAGAAGATGGATGATGGTCGCATGGTGTGTAAGTTTTGTGGGCAAGTATTTGCTAAAGATACTTCCATTTCGAGGATCAAATTCCATTTAGCAGGAGTTAAAGGTCGTGGTGTTAGAATTTGTGGACAAGTGCCTCAAGATGTCCATGAGGCAGCCCTTGCAGCAGTACCAATTGATGGCCCTCCAGAGAAGAAACTTACAACTAGAGCAGGCCCAAGCAATAACGAGGTCACTAATGCGGCACAGCAACAGAACAATGAAAAGGAGCCTCTGGAGACAGGTAGCTTTCATGAGAGGCCATCATTTAATCAAGCGGATGAGCCTCGAGGAGATGCATCCCAACCAACAAATGATCAACTCTGTTCTCCATCAGTAAACAATGATGTCATCGTGAATGAAGCACAAAACGTAGTTGGAGTGAGAACAGAACCAGTGGTTCAACAAAGCAACGCAGGACTTGACAATTTGTATGTGGATGCTGGAAGGACACAAGTGGGAGTTCAGGGCATGGAACAATGTGGGGACGAAGGGAGAGTTTGTTGGCATTTAGACATGGAAAACACTGGTGAGGGATCTGTTCAGCATGTTGACCGAATTGGCTTTCCCACGATTGATGAAAATTATAATAGAAGAGAAGCAACAGAAAGATTAGTGCAGCATGGCGTAGGTGCAAGCTCTTTTGGAGTCTATGGAAATTATAATGCAGGAACGGTACCAGCAGTAGAGACAATGGCTCACGCACCTAGAAGAAGAGTGGAAGAGTACGTGAGAAGTTTGGAGGCCTGTCTATTGGAGGATGGTATAGATAATGGGACTGGAGGAGTAGCGCAGCTTGGTGCAGGAGCTAGATCTTCTGGAGGCCTTAGACACAACCCAAATGAGACTAAAGGAGCTCCTTTACTTACTGGCTCTACAAGGCTAGTGGGTCAAACATTTGAAGAGAATAGGAATGTGATATGGTCATGGTTGACAGATGATGAAGTCTCCACCATTGGCATTTACGGGATGGGAGGATCAGGTAAAACTACAATGGTGAAACATATCTATAACAAGCTTTTACAAAGTCCAAATATTTCTCTTCATGTTTACTGGGTGACCGTGTCTCAAGATTTCAACATTCATAAATTGCAGAACACGATTGCAAAACATATACTATTGTCTTTTTCTAATGAACTGGAGGAGCTGGGGCACAGAGCTGCGGAATTGTCGCAAGAACTAATGAAGAAACAAAGATGGATTCTTGTTTTAGATGATTTGTGGAAATCTTTTGAGCTACACGAAGTGGGAATTCCTATCCCATTGAAAGGATGCAAGCTGCTTATAACAACTCGATCAGAAGAGGTTTGTCGACAGATGAATAGCAAAAACAATGTCAGAGTGAATCCTCTTTCTAATGAAGAGGCTTGGACATTGTTCATGGAGGTACTTGGACATGACAGACCACTTTCTCCACATGTGGAACGAGTTGCAAGAGATATCACAAGGGAGTGTGCTGGTTTGCCGCTGGGAATTAAAACGATTGCTGGAACCATGAAGGGGGTAGATGGCATGCACGAATGGAGTGATGCTTTGGAGGACCTCAAACAATCAAAAGTTCCGCAAGATAGAGTGGAAGAGGAGGTATTTCGGATATTGAGATTTAGTTATACCTACCTACGTGATAGAGCTCTGCAGCAATGTTTCTTGTATTGTGGATTATTTCCTGAAGACTTTTTAATCCGTAGAGAGAATCTAATAGATTATTTGATTGATGAGGGAGTGGTAAAACGGCAAAAGAGTAGGGAGGCAGAAATTAACAAAGGCCACACAATGCTTGACAGACTTGAAAGAGCCTGCCTATTGGAAAGACTGCCTGGTGGTAATTATGTCAAGATGCATGACTTGATTAGGGACATGGCCATCCAAATACTGGAAGAGAACTCTCAAGCCATCGTTAAAGCTGGTGCACAATTAAAAGAATTGCCGTATGCAGAGGAGTGGAGTGAGAAACTTAAGAGTGTTTCGCTAATGAACAACCAAATTGAAGAGATTTGTTCCAGGCATTCACCGAGGTGTCCAAATCTGTCAACTCTTTTTCTACGTGGGAATAGAGAGTTGGGATTTATTGCGGACTCATTTTTCAAGCAACTGCATGGGCTCAAGGTCCTCGATCTGTCTGGAACAAATATTGAATGTTTGCCTGATTCTGTCTCTGATTTGGAGGGTCTCACTTCACTGTTTCTCAAAGATTGTCTGAGGTTAAGCAGTGTCTCTTCATTGGAAAACCTCAGGGCACTGAAGAGGCTAGATCTCTCTGGTGCTCCACTTGAAAAAATTCCACTTGGCATGGAATGCCTATCCAACCTGAGGTATCTAAGAATGAGTGGATGTGGTGAAAAGAAGTTTCCCGGTGGGATATTACCCAAACTCTGTGACCTGCAAGTCTTCATACTAGAGGAAAGGATTTATGATAAGTATACAAGGAGGGGAATATATGCTCCAGTAACAGTTGAAGGAAAGGAAGTAGGATGCTTGAGGAAGTTGGAAAGTTTGGAATGCCATTTTGAAGATCAATCTAACTACTTTGAGTATCTCAAATTCCGGGACGCGATCCAAACACTAAGAACATATAAATTGCCGTAGGACAGTTCAGGGAAGATCGTGATCAACGATTGAGGTTCAGGCATAGTGGAACTAAACTGGTTGTTTTGGGGAATTTGAATATCAATAGAGATAGAGATTTTCTGGTCATTTTCTCAAATGACATTCAAGGATTAATATGTAAGAGTATCGATGCGGGAAGTATAGGCGATGTTTTGCCATTAAAGTACAGTCTTAGTAGTTGCAATAGCATGGAGAGCTTGGTTTCATCTTCTTGGTTCTGCTCTGCTCCACTACCACAACCATCTCCATCTTATAATGGTATATTTTCTGCTCTTAAATTGTTATCTTGTTATGGTTGTAAGAGTATGAAAGTTGTTCCCTTCTGTCTTGCTGCCAAACCTCGTAAACCTACAAGAGATTGAAGTTGATGATTGTGAGAAAATGGAGGAGATAATAGGAGGATCAAGATTAGATGAAGAAGGGGCTATGGGTGAAGAAAGCAGCGAATTCAAACTACCAAAGTTAAGAAAACTGATCTTGTCAAATTTACCAGAACTGAAAAGTATTAGTAGTGCAAAACTGATTTGCAATTCTCTCAAAAATATTGATGTACGTGAATGCAATAGCATTGAAATCATGGTTCCATCTTCTTGGAGTTGTCTTCTAAACCTAGAGGAAATTACTGCTCGAGAATGCCAGAAAATGGAGGAGATAATAGGAGGAACAAGATCGGATGAAGACTGTGCTAGACGCTGCCGTATTTAACCAGCTTAACATTTAAATTTTACCTCAAAGTACTTCTTGTCTAGGACATTCCTTTTTATTATTGGATTTCATGCTTCTTTCTTTTCTCTAATTTTTGTTTTTTATTCTGTCTTAGCCTACACAGAGGAGGTACGGAGTATAAGGCTTAAACTACTTATCCCCAAAGGTGCGCATGAACTACAATGTAAGACTCTTCAATTTTCTTTAAATGAGTATATACTCATTTAATGAATCATTATAGAAAAACACTAACTTTATTAACTTCCTCTGGAGAAGATATACAACAAAGTCGTTAACACAATTTTTAACTCGGTCGTCAAACTTTTTCTCTTTTTCTCATCTATACTTGGATATATTGGCCTCGTATAGGTATTCTTGTGCAAATGTCATTTACACATTTTGTTCTGGGAAGAAACATTCCTTTGGTTTATTGTAACCTGGGAAACAACTTCTGTCACTTTCAAAATTATGAGTTTTTCGCCTCATTGCTCTGAAACCATTGCTACTTAATACTGTTTGATTTTTTTTTTGTTTTTAACTTTGATTTCCAGTTAAACTTTGTTTGATATTGAAGAGGAAGGAAGGAGACACAGAGAATTGGAGAAGAGAAGATATGCAGAAGAAAGGTAAGAAGTTTTCCAATTGCCTATAAGCAGCAGCAGTGTTGCCGAGAGGTATTATTGGTCCTAGCTAAAACGCGATGTGGTAAACTTGTTTCGTAAGTGCTATGTTCGCCAGACCTCGAAAGGAAGCCTAGAATATTGGATTATACATGCCACTACCAGTACCAGACGCAATATGGGAAGATTTGTCGATGGATTTTGTGTTGGGATTACCAGGAACCCAGCAGAGTGGACTGCGTATTTGTCGTGGTCAACTTTCCAAAATGGGTCACTTTATCCCATGCCGGAAAACCTCTGATGCTTCTCATGTAGCTCATTTGTTCTTTCGGGACGTGGTACGACTACATGGGGTACCGCAATCCATCACTTCTGATCTGGATTCAAAATTTATTAGTCATTTTTGCTTCAAATTATGGAGAAGGATGGATACCACATTAAAAATCAGCAGCACAACCCTGTTACAAACTGATGGGCAAACAGAAAATCTGAACAGGACTTTGGGAAATTTGATACGTAGCATTTGTGATCATAAGCCAAAGCAGTGGGATGTATCCTTGGCACAAGTTGAGTTTGCATATAATAATGCAATTCATACAGCTACAGGTAGATCTCCTTTCTCACTGGTTTATTTAAAATCACCTAAATATGCATTGGATTTAGCCCGCCTGCCCAAGATGACTGGTTCTAGTGTGGCCGCTGAAAATTTGGCCGAACATGCACGAAGTATCCAAGCAGATGTGAAAGCTCGGTTGGAGGGGAAGAATGCGAAATATAAAGCTGCAGCCGATGTCAAGAGGCGCGAAAAACTGTTCGCTGAAGGGGATGAGGTGATGGTCTTTTATGTAAGCAGCGGTTTCCTTTCGGATCCTATCACAAGTTGAAACCAAGGAAATACGGTCCATACAAAATCGTCAAGAAGATCAATGACAATGCCTACGTGATCGATCTTCCAACTGATATGCACATCTCTCGCACTTTTAATGTAGAAATTCCAGTAGATCAAAAACCTGTATGATTTTTTTTTGCAGATATTCTAGTCTATCCGGAATATAACTCGGGGTCGAGTTCTTCGCAAGTGAAGGAGGCTGATGTGGAACAGCTTGCTGCAGAATTTGAAGAAGAATTAGATAAGAAAATGAATAAGAAGGAACGGTCCAAAAATCACAAACCAACTGGCAGCAGGGAGATCAGAAATTAAAAGCTGGATTCTCGGCATTCAATGTCTCAAATCCCAGCTGATATGCACCAGTTTTATTTTTGCAATTACTTTTGTTTCCGTTAAGCATTTCCAGTTAATTGTGTTTCCGTTACGCATTTTCCATTTAATGTTTGCATTTACTTTCAGTTTATTTCCCGTTTTAGAATTATGGCAGAATTAATGCATTAAACATTGTAATCTTTTGAAATCTGCACTTGCCTATTTAACGGCAAAGAACAGAGAAGCATACGGAATATATACAATTTGAGTTTTCTCCATACTAGAGTTTCTTGATCTGTGATTTACGTTGGTAAATCATTTTATTACCTTCCGTTCTGCGTCATTTTTAGCTTTCAGTTTTCTTTTTTCAGGGGCTTAACCAGTAACAAAGCCTTCTCACACGACTTGAGCGAAGCTAATTTAATGTGCGTGTTCAAATAAGCTTCACAACATGTAGTATCAAAGCCTCCTCACGAGGCTTGAATGAAGCTAATTTCATCGTGTTCGACAATGACGTCATGACAACTGAAAGTAGCTTTGTGCAACCTGCAACTACAAAGTTTAATGGACACTATGATCCTTAGAGCATGCTCATGGAGAATTTCTTTTACTCCAAAGAATATTGGAGTTTGGTGGATACTGGAATTCTGTAATACAACATGGAAGATGATCCTATCAACTTTCATCAAGCCATTAAAAGTTCTAACTCTCAAAAATGGATTTATGCCATGAATGAGGAGATTAAGTCAATGAGAGACAACAACGTGTGGGATCTTGTCCCATTACCAGAAGGTGTGAAACCCATTGGTTGCAAATGAATATTTAAGACCGAAAGGGATTCAAAGGTGATGTGGAGAAGTACAAGGCACGTCTTGTTGCAAAGGGCTTTACACAGAAAGAAGGTATCGATTATAAAGAGACTTTCTCTCTGGTATCTTTGAAATACTCTTTTAGGATTATAATGGCATTGGTGGCACATTTCAATCTTGAGTTACATCAGATGGATGTAAAGACAGCGTTTCTCAATGGTAACATTGATGAGACGATCTATATGTTGCAACCTGAAAACTTTGTGTCTGGAGACCCAAAGAATATGGTTTGCAAACTTAAGAAATCCATTTATGGACTCAAACAAGCATCTCGACAATGGTATTTCAAGTTTCATCAAGTGATCATCTCATTTGGTTTTGAGATGAATTTGGTTGATGATTGTATATACCATAAGTTCTGTGGGAGTAAATATATTTTTCTGGTTTTGTATGTCGATGACATCTTGCTTGCCAGCAGCGATATAGGCTTATTGCACGAAACCAAGAAATTTCTAGCTAAGAATTTTGAGATGAAAGATCTTGGTGAAGCCTCTTTTGTATTAGGTATTCAGATACATCGAGATCGCTCTCGAGGTATTCTTGGATTATCACAAAAGAGTTATATCGAAAAGGTTCTTAAGAGATATGGCATGCAAGACTGTAAACCAGGAGATACCCCTGTGGCTAAGGGAGACAAATTTAGTCTCAATCAGTGCCCTAAGAATGATTTTGAGAAAAGGGAAATACAAAAGATGCCTTATGCTTCAGTAGTAGGGAGTCTAATGTATGCTCAAGTTTGTACGCGTCCGGATATTGTGTACATTACTCGAGCTCATCAGGCAGATTTTTAATCAATCCAGGAATAGACCATTGGAAAGCAGCTAAACGGGTCTTACGGTACTTACAGAGAACGAAAGACTACATGCTCACATATCGGAGTTTAGCTAATCTGGAGATCATTGGGTATAGCGACTCGATTTTCTTTGGATGCTCGAGATACCATGAAATCTACATCAGGGTATATTTACATGCTAGCTGGAGGTGCTATTTCCTGGAAGAGCGCTAAACAGTCACTTATAGCCTCTTCCACGATGGCAGCTGAGTTCATAGCATGTTATGAGGCATCCAATCATGGAGTATGGCTGCGGAATTTTGTCACGGGGCTGTGTATAGTGGACGATATTGAAAGACCACTAAAATTATTTTGTGACAATAAATCGACAGTTTTATATTCCAATAACAATAGGAGTTCATCGAAGTCAAAACACATCGACATCAAGTTCCTAGTTGTTAAAGAAAGAGTTCAGAGTGGACAATTGTCTATAGAGCATATCGGTACAAACTCCATGGTTGCGGATCCGCTTACTAAGGGATTGCCACCCAAAATGTTTCATGAGCATACTGCTCATATGGGTGTTTTGACAATTGATAGTATTCAGTTTTAAAGGGAGTTTGTAATTTTACATGCTTATGTAATATAGACAAATTTTCAGTTTATGGATATTTATGAGGTTATTTTCTGCAGAAATAAAGTCTTTGGTTTAATTTACACTCTGATTTTAGTATGGTTTGATCTCACTAAGGTTTAAGGGTGGACTAGTTGGAAATAGGCATGTTAAGATCATATTGCATGAAATTTCTATGCTACACATCCACATCATGATCCATGACATTTAATTGTATTGGCATACGTGGCCTTTGATAGGTTGAGTTACGAAAATTGTAACGAAAACCGCTTAGATCCTATGTTGGTATGATTACTGGACCAGATTGGTTATAGATACATCTGTTAACGACAGCAAAGATTGAGCTCATTTGGTTATTTTTGCAAAACATAATTATAAGGTTATACATATAGCCCAAGTGGGAGATTGTTGGATCATTAATCCAACGTTGGGTTTATATGAAAATAATTATGTGTTTGTGGACTGTCAAATAAGGTAAAACCTAATTAAAATGATCTATTAAGTATTTTAGGCAATTAAGTTTTGATGTATCTAATAGGGTGTGGACCTTTAATGTGTAGAGATTACGGGGTTATTTCTATTTTAGTGATGGGTTAAAATATAAATATCACAAAGGCACTTGGTTGCCTATAAATATGGGGTCACGGTCCCTAGATTACAAGTTCATATTTTTCACTCTTACACCCATTGTAGAGAGAATACTAAGGCTAAGGTTGAGAGATCAAAGGGCTCTCAAAAGGAAGAACTTGTTATGGATTCAGGTACGCTTCCGTTTTATCGTTTATGCGTTCTTGATAATTCGACATGAATACAATTTCTATATGCTACGAAATTCAAGATTTAACATGTGGAGGTTATAAATATTGTGAGAGTACATTGGAGTTGGAGACTCTTTTACAATAAATCATGAATGATGAACGTAAACCCTACTAGTTAATTCAATTTTACTCTTTTGCAGTGAACATTATCAAATACTATACAGTTCCTATTCCTATTCCTATTCCTATATATGACAGTATCTTCATCGTGCCTCCAATTTGTGTGACAATTCTGTTTGGTGCTGAGAACCACATGCCCTGTTTACTTTTTTTGTGCCTCCAATTCAAATCGAACTTACATCTGATCAGATCCTTTTCATGGCACGGATTACTTACATCTGATCAGATCCTTTTCATGGCACGGATTCTTACTCAAGATACACTCTTCACTTTGAAAGCCCACAATACAACTACTTATTACTTGTGAATCACCTTCGCATGATCTTGTTTTGGGATTTTCTGTGATGAAGAAAATTCCCAGTGTACCACAACTGGGATTCCGTACTCTTCAGTTAAATTTCTGCTAACGCTTCTTTATTTGTTATGATCAAAAAGGGATGCTTATCTCAGTTACAACAAATTATTTTTAAAAACACTCTACATTATAATTACAAACATTATGACATCCTGATCATAGAGCTAAACCCTACATTTCTTAAGTCAAAGCGAAGCCGTAGAGCTTGGAGAATGATCATGTTAGCAGCATGCGAGTATTTTCGGTTCGGTTCGGTTTTTATTAATAAAAACAACTAAGTTAAAAAAAAGAAACAGACCCGGTTTAAAAAAAAATCATATCAAGTGTTCTTGATTCAGCCATACAACTCACACCTGGCCCTTTCCTACGTTCCTGATACCATAAGAACGAATTAGTTGATTTTGATAAATTACAGAGATAAATTGCAATCAATGCTTGGTAAGGCTATCGCTGGCAAAAAAAAATAAATTAATTCACTAAGTGGGTTCATATAATACATTAAAAGTCCTCAAGAAGCAAGGGATGAAGACCTTAAGAAGTGGAAGCATAAGAAAAAGATGCTTACACGTAACCAGTTATTAGCTCATGAATGAGATCATTCTTTTACCTTAACATTATGTTAAGAAAGTAAGTCAATTACTGCAATTAGGTAATATATTTATTGTCGCAAATAATTTTAAAAAATAATTTTATTAGTTAGGTTAAGTGTTTGTTTGTTTGGTATTGATATCAACAATTATTTTTTATATATAATTGATAATATTCACATAAAAAAAATATAATTAGTGTTTTTATATATATTAATTGATTTTATGGTAATGATACTTGTCTATTATTTCATATAATTTAAGTTTCTTTCTAAGGATTCATTTAGGGTCACTAGTTATGGGGAAAAATATGGGCAGAGGTCGAAATCCGATCTCTGCTGAAAGCATTGAGAAAAAAAGGGAAAAAGAGAGGGAGGTCGTGAAACGATGGAGTGAGATGCATTAAAGGAAAAGAAACAAGTTATATTTGAAAATGGGTGATTATAATGATATTTGTTTATTGACAAAAATTATAAGATAATAACAAATGAAAAGGCATATTAAATTGTTTCGATACAGTTGTTACGAAGAGTATCGGTGGTTGGAAATGATTTATGAGAATTTCCTGAAATTGCAGGAGAGAACAAAAGTGTGGTGCAGCAGCAGCAACAAGAATCATACATTATAGCATGCATACCAAAACATTTGTTGAAAAAATAATAAAACAAAACAAATAAAAGATACTTGTTGTTGAAGAACTTGGCATAATTAAATTTGGAATTTTCGTTTGTTGTCAAGAATCAATACTTAGTCATTCAGACTTTATCGGTCTACACTTGATATAAAAAAATAATTTCAAATTAGATGTTATTCTAAACAAGGTCTATAAAACCAATAAAATAAACTCAAGATTTCTCTACAAGGAATGGACCTATGCTTTAGACTGGAAGGTAAACAGAGAGCAAAATGGGATCATAATACTATTTGGCTAAACTTGAAGTTTACAAGATTTGATTACCCTCTAAGAAATTATTGAAGTCTGAAAAATATTTGAACATTTTCTTATATTTAAGGGTCTGGACAAAACAGTGGGCTAAGTTGAAAGAATTTGGTCCTGTGTTTCAAAAATGTTTTTTAAAAAACATATATTTTTTATTATTTTAAATTAATTTTTTTTGATATTTTTAGATTATTTTCATGTACTAATATCAAAATTTTTTTTTTAAAAAAATATCATTTAAAATGTTTCTAAATAAAAAACACTTAAAAAATCAACTTCAACATTTATTATCTACACACCCAAATGAAATTTAAAATACAAAAATAAAGTGTGATTGCGCAATCCAAAAATCATTTTCTTAGCAACAGAGTACTTTATTATCTGCATCCGATTAAATGATCGATGATATACCCCATTTTTAGTACACAAGTTGAAATAAAATAAAAATTAAATTAAAGGAACAATGAATGAACCATGAACTATCATTAAAGTTGAAAGAATTTCGCTAAACTCAAAAAAACTACTATCTGTTCGCTACCTAATCTTTGATGCTTTTTGCTTCGGCTAAGTTGAAATATAATTATATGCAGCACTTGCATATAATTAAAGGTTAAAAGCAACTTGCTATATCTTATAATATAATCTCTGGTAGGAAAGCTGTCGCTTCCTTCTTATTAAACAATACAATAATTAATTATCATTGATCTGGCCATACTGCAGCATTGGCATTGTCTGCTGCTTGATCACTCTCTGTATAGCATTGACTTAAGAATTTCCGTCACCAAATTTCTTAAGCCTTTCGGATGACCTGTGCTTCCTGTTTCTGATTTAATCCAAACATCTCATCTGGAGTTCAGCCATCTTTCTTGCTTGCTTGCAAGGTAAATTCTACTTTCTTTTCTTGTTTTTCTACTACTATTTTTGTTTCCACGCCTATTTCTTTCTTTTGGCTCTTCCAAATAGAAGTGCCCGTCTGATTGATCAGTACAACTTAGTTGAGAAATTTTATTGAGAAACTTTGGAGTTTGGATTGTTTTCTGTAGTTCCCAAAACTAAATCAGTTTGTCTTTCTCAGTTCTTATAATCCTTGAATTCATTGTTTTTTTTCCTTTTCATTTCTTTACTGTTTTTAACTTGTTATTTCAGTTTCAACCTTCCCTTTACAATTAATGCAACTTCCATTCAATATTTTGACCCTGATCGATCCATTTTGGCATCATGTTGACAGATTTTTTTTTTTGTTTCTTCTACAGAGCCACTTGTCAAAATGCTTCGAAAGAATAATCCAGTTTTGCATCATGATGACAGATCTTTCTGGAAATATGCTGAGAAGATGGATGATGGTCACATGGTGTGTAAGTTTTGTGGGCATGGATTTGCCAAAGATACTTCCATTTCGAGGATCAAATTCCATTTAGCACGAGTTAAAGGTCGTGGTGTTAGAATTTGTGGACAAGTGCCTCAAGATGTCCAAGATGCAGCCCTTGCAGCAATACCAATTGATGGCCCTCCAGAGAAGAAACTTAAAAATGTAGCAGGCTCAAGCAATAACGAGGTCACTAATGCGGCACAGCAACAGAACAATGAAATGGAGCATCTGGAGTGGCCATCATTTAATCAAGCTGATGAGCCTCGAGGAGATCCATCCCAACCAACAAATGATCAACTCTGTTCTCCATCAGTAAACAATGATGTCATCGTGAATGATGCACAAAACGTAGGGGGAGTGAGGACAGAACCTGCAGTGGTTCAGCAAAGCAACGCAGCACTTGACAATTTGTTAGTGGATGCTAGAAGGACACAAGTGGGAGTTCAGGGCATGGAACAAGGTGGGGAGGAAGGGAGATTTTGTTCGTATTTAGACATGGAAAACACTGGTGAAGGATCTATTCAGCATGTTGACAGAATTGTCCCTCCCACGATTGATGAAAATTATACTAGAAGTGAAGCAACAGAAAGATTAGTGCAGCATGGCATAGGTGCAAGCTCTTTTGAAGTCTATGGGAATCATAATGCCATTTCAACTACTCCACAAGATCAAAACAATGAAGTCGACAATGTGGCGGGAGATGCAGGAACGGTACCAATAGTAAAGACAATGGCTCATGCACCTGGAAGAAGTGTGGAAGAGTACATGAGAAGTTTGGAGGCCTGTTTATTGGAGGATGATATAGATAATGGGACTGGAGGAGGAGCGCAGCCTGGTGCAGGAGCTAGCTCTTCTGGAGGCCTTAGACACAACCCAGGTGAGACTAGAGGAGCTCCTTTACTTACTGGCTCTACAAAGCTAGTGGGTCGAGCATTTGAAAAGAATAGGAATGTGATATGGTCATGGTTGACAGATGATGAAGTCTCCACCATTGGCATTTACGGGATGGGGGGATCAGGTAAAACTACAATGGTGAAACATATCTATAACAAGCTTCTACAAAGTCCAAATATTTCTCATCATGTTTACTGGGTGACCGTGTCTCAAGATTTCAACATTCATAAATTGCAGAACACGATTGCAAAACATATACAATTGTCTTTTTCTAATGAAGTGGAGGAGCTGGGGCAGAGAGCTGCAGAATTGTCGCAAGAACTAATGAAGAAACAAAGATGGATTCTTGTTTTAGATGATTTGTGGAAATCTTTTGAGCTACACGAAGTGGGAATTCCGGTCCCATTGAAAGGATGCAAGCTGCTTATAACAACTCGATCAGAAGAGATTTGTCGACAAATGACTAGCAAAAACAATGTCAAAGTGAATCCTCTTTCTAAGGAAGAGGCTTGGACATTGTTCATGGAGGTACTTGGACATGACAGATCACTTTCTCCACAAGTGGAACAAGTTGCGAGAGATATCACAAGGGAGTGTGCTGGTTTGCCGCTGGGAATTAAAACGATTGCTGGAACCATGAAGGGGGTAGATGACATGCACGAATGGAGCGATGCTTTGGAGGACCTCAAACAATCAAAAGTTCCGCAAGATAGAGTGGAAGAGGAGGTATTTCGGATATTGAGATTTAGTTATACCTACCTACGTGATAGAGCTCTGCAGGAATGTTTCTTGTATTGTTGATTATTTCCTGAAGACTTTAAGATCCCTAGAGAGAATCTGATAGATTATTTGATTGATGAGGGAGTGGTAAAACGGCAGAAGAGTAGGGATGCAGAAATTAACAAAGGCCACACAATGCTTGACAGACTTGAAAGAGCCTGCCTATTGGAAAGACTGCGTGGTGGTAATTATGTCAAGATGCATGACTTGATTAGGGACATGGCCATCCAAATACTGGAAGAGAACTCTCGAGCCATTGTTAAAGCTGGTGCACAATTAAAAGAATTGCCGGATGCAGAGGAGTGGAGTGAGAAACTTAAGAGAGTTTCGCTAATGCACAACCAAATTAAAGAGATTCATTCCGGGCATTCACCGAGGTGTCCAAATCTGTCAACTCTATTTCTAAGTGATAATGAAGAGTTGGGATTTATTGCGGATTCATTTTTCAAGCAACTGCATGGGCTCAAGGTCCTCGATCTGTCTAGAACAAATATTGAATGTTTGCCTGATTCTGTCTCTGATTTGGAGGGTCTCACTTCATTGTTGCTCGGAGGTTGTCGGAGGTTAAGCAGTGTACCTTCATTGAAAAAGCTCAGGGCACTGAAGAGGTTAGATCTCTCTGGTGCTCCACTTAAAAAGATTCCACGTGGCATGAAATATCTATGGAACCTGAGGTATCTAAGAATGAATGGATGTGGTGAAAATATGTTTCCCGGTGGGATATTACCTCAACTCTCTCACCTGCAAGTCTTCATACTAGATGAATGGCTTTTTGGAATGGGTAAGAGAATATTTGCTCCAATAACAGTTGAAGGAAAGGAAGTAGGATGCTTGAGGAAGTTGGAAAGTTTGGAATGCCATTTTGAAGATCAATCTAACTACTTGGAGTATCTCAAATCCCGAGATGCTACCCAATCACTAAGAACATACAAAATTGTCGTAGGACAGTTGAGGGAAGAATATCATGATCAATTGAGGTACATGGGTAGTGGAAGTAAAATGGTTGTTTTGGGGGATTTGAATATCAGTAGAGACAGAGATTTTCTGGTCATTTTCTCAAATGACATTCAAGGATTGATTTGTAAGAGTATCGATGCGGGGAGTATAGGCGATGTTTTGCCATTAAAGTATAGGCTTAATAGTTGCACTAGCATGGAGAGCTTGGTTTCATCTTCTTGGGTGTGCTCTGCTCCACTACCACAGCAATCTCCATCTTATAATGGTATATTTTCTGCTCTTAAATTGTTATCTATTTCTGGTTGTAAGAGTATGAAGAAGTTGTTCCCTCCTATCTTGTTGCCAAACCTCATAAACCTGGAAGAGATTGAAGTTGAAGATTGTGAGAAAATGGAGGAGATAATAGGAGGAACAAGTTCAGATGAAGAAGGGGTTATGGGTGAAGAAAGCATTAGCAGCGAATTCAAACTCCCAAAGTTAAAAAACCTGATCTTGATAAATTTACCAGAACTGAAAAGCATCTGTAATGCAAAACTGATATGCGATTCTCTGGAAGTAATTACTGTACTGCAATGTGAGAAGCTGAAGAGGATCCCAATTTGTCTTCCGTTGCTTGAAAATGGCCAGCCATCTCCTCCCGCTTCTCTTGAAGTAATCGACATAGATCCAAAAGAATGGTGGGAGTCAACAGTGGAGTGGGAGCATCCGAACGCCAAGGATGTGCTTCGTCCCTTTGTAAGAGTGATGCAGGTATGATACGAATCTGATGCAATATTTCTACAATTGGCCATCACTCATTGCTTCGTATTCTTATTAAAGAGACTATGCTAGACGCTGCCGTATTTGACCAATTTAGCATTTAAATTTTACCTCAAAGTACTTCTTGTGTATGACATTCCTTTTTATTACTGGATTTCATGCTTCTCTCTTTTTTTCTAATTGTTGTTTTTTATTCTGTTTTAGGCAATTACGAGCGAGGGCCACATGGACTCCAGACGATTCATTGTAAGTGATTTGAAACAACCCTAGAGAATTCAATTACATCTTCTCCTCTTCGACTAGAGTTAGCTACAATTAATTGAAATACAATCAATAACTGTGAAGCTCTTCTTAAAACAGAAACCTCTTCTTCTTCCTCTTCTTCGTAGCAACCAACTTGCAGGGTATTTCTTTGTTAGGAAAGTTGCCTGCAGAATCAATATGTAAGTCGTTTTCGTGTGCGGCTTTTAACTGAACTCACAGGTCTATCAATCCGGAAAGTATGGATCACGTGGCATTTTTCATGTCTTTCTTTATCCTTGGTTTTACCTCGGAAAGTATGGATATGCAATCAGCCTCTACTGCCACAGGATTGTTTACATCTTTCAATCAGACTCTAAGGATCAAAAATTCAGTGGAAATAATGTTATTGCAATTCTTTCAAATATTTGTTTTTCATGTGTGTGTGTTCTTAATCTATTTATCGAAATTGTATGGTATTGATGAAACCGTACAAAGAGAAACCAGGTTTCATTCTTGTTATTTCTGGAATTTTGAGGCACCCTTGATGCTAGCCATTATTGATTTGTATAATTGAAATGGTTGTCACGTCAAGAATTACATTATTTGAGTGATGACTGGTGAGTGAAGGATGATCCTGGCAAAGAAAACAAGATCTAGTCTGATATGCACTCGAACTGCTATACTAATGTTGGATCCTCTGATATGCACTCGAACTGCTATACTAATGCACTAGAACTGCTATACCAAGTAGTTTACTAGACTACATACTTTGTTTATTTCAGTATTCATTGGATCTCTTTATCATTCTTTCTAGCTATATATTTTGCTCTTATCATCTCCACTGTACTCCACCAGGAAATCCGACGGTATTTTGGTATTTTGAAGAAGAAATGAGGGCTGGCAGAGGTGGCGCTCCTACAAGTGATGTATCACAGCAGCCTCGCTGCTATTATATCCTATTTGTGTTTAAACTGTACATCAAGAGATATTGTTTATTGGAACAGTTACAGCCACTTCTTGGCTGAGCTTTTTCCATTGTTGCATTGCAAAATCAACTAGAAGAGACCAAGTTAACAGTGTCTTTGCTTTGTACGGTGGAAAATTCTCACCAAAATGTTGAGTGAAAGGTGCAACCTCACATCGCCAAATTCGGCTGCGTTTTCCAGGGTGGTCAGGTGACTCTTTGTGAATGATCTCCCTTCCCATGTCTCGTAATAGATTATGCATGCTTATCTCTCCAAATGCATTAAAATTAATCAGAGACCTTTCAATAAGAGTTCCCAAATCATCTTCTGGATTGTAACCACATCGAGCTTCAAGTACATGTGATACATATTCTTTATTTCTACCAATAAAAAAACATGCAAGATCAAGAAATGTTTTTTGTAGGTTATGGTCATCCAGTTTGTCAAAACATATTCTAAGTTTTTCCTGAATATCATGGTTTGGAATGATTCTCAATTTGTCTATCACACATTTCCATCTAGATTTGTTTTTCGCAGACAAACTAGAACCTAAAACCTCAAGGGCTAAAGGAATCCCTCCACAGTAATCAACTACATCATTCGAAAGCTTAACATAATCTTTTGATGGCTTGTTGTCCCTAAAGGCATGCCAACTAAACAGCTGAAGGGACGCATCTTGTTTCAATTCTTCAACCTTAAATTTTCGATCCACTTTAAGAAGCAAGCGTTCATCTTTCGTTGTAATTATCACTCTGCTTCCTGGACCAAACCAACCTCGCTCTCCCACCAAAGCATTTAGTTGGTACCGTTGAGCCACGTCATCAACAACAACAATAACTCTTTTGTGACAAAGTCGTTTTTTGATCAAAACCATTCCTCTATCAGCATTATTGATAGTGGCAACATTTTGTTTCAAGATATCATGAAGAAGTTGTTCTTGTAAAAGAGCAAGCGCATTCGGTTGTTCTGATTTTTCATTGATATTCGAAAGAAAACAGCTACCCTCGAATCCATAGCAGAGTTGATTAAAAACAACTTTTGCTATCGTCGTCTTTCCTATTCCTGGCATCCCATGTATGCCCACCATGCAAACCTCATCTGTTGCCGTACTTAGGAAGTCACTAATAGTTTGGACAAGGCGATCAGTACCAACCAGTTTGGTAGCAACATTTATGTACCTAGGATCCAATTTGTTCAACACATCCTTGATGATGGCTTGGATTAATTTTGATTCGTGCCTGCTCATCGACAAAAGCAAGACCTTAATAGAGAGACAATTAAGTATATATGCTAATATTTTTATTGTATCACATGGTAAAATTACTCTAAAGTACGTAGAATCACTCCATAAAGTGAATCTTAGAGGGAAAAAAAGGCATACCGATTTTCCATATCATTGAGATTCCATCCAGAGAGATTTCCAGCTTCCTCAAGAGCTTTTCTCCACTCCTTCACCTTCTCTTTAAAACATTCTTCATGCTTATCAAATGCTTTTGCAAAACTGCCAGTCTGCTTTCTCACATCTGAAGGATCAATGTCATAGAATATAGGAAGAACAATCTGGCCAGTTTTCCTATTTTTGCACTGAAGAATCTCTACAAGTTCATTAAGACACCATCTAGTCGAAGCATATCCTTTTGAGAAGATCACTATGGATATCTTCGACTCTTGAATTGCCTTGAGGAGATGTTTGGAGATTTCCTCACCTCTAGGAATTTCATTTTCATCTAGAAAAGTGTGGACTCCTGCTTGCACTAAGGCAGTATATAGATGATTTGTAAAATTCTTGCGATTATCTTCTCCTCTAAAACTCAGAAATACATCATAGGCCCCCTTTGGTCTAGAGCGAGACGACTCTGGCTCTGTCATGGAAACAGCAGAAACTCTCGTGAATTCATAAACATTGATAATATGTCATTGTTGAACACTTCTATTATTTAGCAATGAGAAATAAAGAACAATTGGAAGTGATCTGAGCAAATAATAAAACTCTAAATACTCTATAAATAGACTTGTAAACAGAAATATAGAGAAGAGTTAAGTAAAACATATATATTTAAAAAGAAAACTCTTAAAAAAAAAAACATTATTCCCCCCTCTTTTTCTTCAACTTCATAGCAACTGATCAGGATGGAATGTTACAGTCCGATTTTAACAAAACTGATTTACCAAGGAATTTTTATTATTATTATTATTATGCTCTCAGCACGAGATATCTCTACCTTACCTGTGGAGATAAAACTGACAGGCTTGCTGAGGTCAGCTTTTCCTCTCTTTCGCGAGGATGAATCGTCTTCTTCATCGTTGGATTGCTTGCGTTTTTCTTTCTGCATTTCTAAAATAGATACTTGAAGACCTACAAGGAACTCAATAAACTGGTCAATCATGATCTGTCTGAACATAAAGCTTTCAAGTTATGAGTAAAGAAATGAAATTCAAACATGCAAAGATGAGTTGGTTATATAAAAAAACACTGGTTGGATTCCTCCAGCTAGGAAGAGAGATTTTAGCTGATCAATACTGCTTCCAGGTGCCTTAAATTTACATGTAGTTAACAAGAAGCAAAGAAGAGTTACTTGAAAAATCATGACAACGTAAAATCCAATGGAACAATAATTTTCTTTGGCAATCTTGCTAGTGAAATATTGCTGAAAAGATGGAACGAAAAAAGACTGCAAGCATGCAACCAGTAGAAACAATCTCAAAGGTTACCTCTGTATGGTGTGTTATGAGGTGGTCGGATTCCAGTTACTTGGTGACGTTAATGATCAAATTGCAGCAATCGGAAAGGCTAGTGGAGGCAATATTGTTTGAGAGAAAGAATACGCTTTCTTGCAAATTACTAGCAATGCACTAGTAATCAAAGATCACATACAAAGGAAAGGGAGCAAGGATATTTATAGCTTGATGTGGGTGCCTAATAGTTTATGCTTCCGAGAAAATGCCCTGCCGTGTTAGAAAATTAAAAGCATATAATCAATGTGTTTGTTTTAGAGAATAATATAAATCATATTATGGAGCCTCACTTATAAGCTTAAGCTTTTATGTGAGATGGTTCCTTAACATGGTATCAAAGCCTTGTTGACCCAGCGGTCACGAGTTCGAATCTCTCCACCCCTATTCTATTTGATAGAAAACTCAAGCGCAAGGTGATGTGGGCATGTGCAAGTTTCAAGTTCAAAGGGCTTTCATTTGAGGAGGGTGTTAATATAAATCATATTATAGGACCTCACTTATAAACTTAAACTTATAGGTGAGATGATTACTTAAAAGTTTGATTCTAAACCATACCTTCTTCCTCCGGTGGTCAAGGGAAAAGTCCTAGTCTTTGGTTTGTTCCTCCGTGTAGAAGATCATGTAACGGCTGCACATATCCAGGACATAAGTGATGATATCCAGGATGAAGATCAGGACCAAGCAGCAACGGTAACAAAACCCATGATCACAGCAGCCACAATAAATCCTCCGTGAACACAGCTATTTCAAATAAGGAAGATTTGATCTTACAAATCAAATATTCACAGCTGTATAGTTCTATGTTAAATTGCTGTAAAGTCTATATATAGCAGTACTGTAAACATGTAATTCAAGCAATTGAAATATCATTATTCAATACAATACAATCGGTATTATTTGCTCTTTTATGGTATCAGAGCCTCTAAAAGACTAAAGTCTAAAATGTCTTCTTCAGCCCACCCTTCTTCTTCCTCATCTGTCATTTCTATGCCTTCAGTTGCTACTGATCAAATTAAACCATGATAACTTCCTCCTCCGAAAGCTCAACTTGTTCCTTACCTCAAAGGACAAGATCTCTTCGACTACATTGATGGTAGCATTCCAAAACCTCCCAAATTCATCACTTGTCACCCACCTCGAAACTTGACCACCTTTGAGCAGACTCAACCCGACCTACTCCCAATGGATTCGCCAGGATAATTTAATTCTTAGTCCCCTTAGGACATCTCTGTCAGCATCACTCCTTGCTCAAGTTGTCAATTACACAACTTCTAAAAGTGTCTGGAATGCATTGGAAGACACATTCTCCTCTCGTTCACGTGCTCGCACTCTCCAAATCGGAACTCAATTGGCCACTGCCACAAAAGGCAATCAAACGACCATCGAGTATTTCCATTTCATCAAAAGGTCGATCGATGAATTGTCCGCTGCGAGACACCCTCTCAACCATGAAGATATTGTTACATATCTCCTTGTTGGTCTCAACCATGAATATGATAGCCTTGTGGCTTCCCTGTCAACACGCATCGATGAAATAACCTTGGAAGAAATCTACTCCTTGCTTCTCACGTCTGAAGCTCGCTTTGTCTAGACACCATCAAACCATACCTTCGCCAATTTTGCACAGCGTCAACATAACAATCCCAGCGTGGGGGTTTTCGTGAGAGGGGCGTTTTAATCGTGGTGGCTATAATTCCACAAATAGACATCACGACCAGCCTTCAAATGTGTGTCAAATATGTAATAAATCAGTCATCTTGCTAAAAAGTGCTATTTTCGGTTTGATCTAACTTTTCAGGACACACATCCTCTACAAGCCAAAAATGGAATGCTTGCTATGCGAAATGGCTCGTCTCATTCCAATGAAAACTCCTGGGTTGCTCGATCACGGAGCCACACACCACTTCACCAATGATGCCAATTCTCTTACTCTGCAGCTAATCTGAATATGCTTGGTAACGAAACTATGCAAGTAGGAAATGGTCAAGGTTTGCAAATCTCAAAATATGGATCTTCAATTTTGTCTACTCCTTCGTCTACATTTCTTCTTAGTCATGTTCTACTTGTCCCCGAAATTAGGAAAAACTTACTGTCAATTCATCAATTTTGTGTTGATAATAATGTTTACTTTGAATTTCACTCTTTCTATTTTCTTGTGAAGGCTTACTCGGGCAAGGTCCTTCATCGGGGTTATCTTCTTGATGGCCTCTATCAATTCACTCATCAATCCAGTCCTCCTCAAGCTTTTTCATGTGTTCGTTCTTACGAGTGGCACTGCACAGCTTGATCATGCTTCCACTCCTGTCATCAATAAAATTTTGTCTCTCATTTCTGTTCCCGTAGAGAAAAATAAATCTGTTTGCCCCGAATGTCAAATGGCAAAAAGCCATGATTTACCTTTTAAAACCTCCACTTCAATTTCCTTACACCCTTTAGACCTTATTTATACAGACGTGTGGGGGCCTGCATCCGTGCCCTCCACAACTGGTGCTAGATACTACGTGAGTTTTGTGGATGATTATTCGAAATTTCTTTGGCTATTTCCTATTAAACTAAAATCTGATGTAGAACAAATATTTTTAACATTCCAAAAATATGTTGAAAATCAATTTGACAGGAAAATCAAATCTATTCAGTCAGATTGGGGTGGGGAATATAGGCGCCTTCACAATTATTTTCATCAAAATGGAATCAAACATCGCCTAGCTTGCCCTTACACTCACCAACAAAATGGCGCTATTGAGCGTAAACATCGACACATTGTCGAAGTTGGTTTAAGCCTGCTAGCTCATTCAAATTTACCAATGTTTTATTGGGAGGATGCCTTTCACACTGCTATGTATATAATAAATAGACTCCCCACACCTGTTCTACAACACAAATCTCCATTCGAAATGCTATACGGTACCTTACCTGACTATCGTTTTATGCGAGTATTTGGTTGTGCTTGCTGGCCAAACCTTCGACCATACAATAAACACAAACTCAATTTTCGGTCAAAAACCTGTATATTCATTGGTTACAGTCTTTGTCATCACGGGTATAAGTGTCTTGATCTCTATACGGGCAAAATTTTTGTATCGCGTCATGTTGTCTTTGATGAAACTTTCTTTCCATATACAAAATCTAATATTCCTCTAACTGATTTACATCTTTCTTCCAAATCAGTCACCCTTCCTCAATCAATTTTCGTCCCCCCATCTCCATGTTTACAAGATTTGCATTCTAACCATATTTCTACATGCATATTACCTGCACATCCTGCCTTGATTTCTTCAGATACCGAGAATGCAACAGTTCAAGCAAATCCAGTCTCAATCACCCTGCAGCGAGACACAGATTCGGGTGCCACTTCTGCTGCTTGTTCAATTTCTAACAATCTGCCTAATGGCAGGGAACAAGCAGAGGTTACCAATACTCACACTATGATCACCAGGTTCAAGAATCACATCTACCGTCCACGACCATCTAGTGATGATTTCGTCTGATACCCAATGCCATGGGCTTTAACTGCAATTCTAAATGCACAGGAGACAGAGCCTTCATCGTTTAGTATAGCATCCAAATCCTTACAGTGACGCGAAGCTATGGAAAAAGAATTCTTTGCATTATTGCACAATGGCACATGGTCCCTGGTCAGTCCTCCTCCTAATGCCAATATTGTTGGCTGCAAATGGGTCTATAAGATCAAGAAAAAGGCAGATGGCACAATTGAAAGTTATAAAGCGGGTTTAGTAGCGAAAGGTTTTCACCAACAAGAGGGGATTGACTTCACCGAAACATACAGTCCCGTCATCAAAGACACAACCATTCGGTTAGTAATCTCAATTGTTATTACTCACAGTTGGTCTATCAAGCAATTGGATGTTCAAAATGCGTTTTTGCATGGCGATCTTCAATAGAATGTGTTTATGTTTCAGCCACAAGTTTATACTCATCCTCAGCATCCTAATCATATGTGTAAACTCCACAAATCACTCTATGGTTTGCGTCAAGCCCCTCGATCATGGTTCTCCAAGCTGTCAACCCGATTACAGTCTTTGGGTTTCAGTGAAAGCAAGGCAGACACCTCACTCTTCATCTACCAAAAACTGGACTTTGTTATATACATTTTAATTTATATAGATGGCATACTGGTAACAGGCTCCAATGCTACTGAAATACAACTAATCGTCAGTGCTCTCCAAGCCTCTTTTGTAGTAAAAGATCTCGGCAACCTCCACTATTTTCTAGGCATTGAAGCCCTCTGGTGCTTCAATAGTGTTTGCTTGACCCAACGCAAGTATATTGCAGACCTCCTCCAGAAGACAAAGATGGACCATGCCAAACCTTGCTCCAATCCAATGGCTTCCACTTGCAGACTTACATCTACAGATGGTGAACCTTTTGAAGATGTCCATCTATTTCGAAGTGTAGTAGGCAGCCTGCAGTATCTAGCCTTCACAAGGCCTGATTTAGCCTTCTCGGTTCACAAAGTCAGTAAGTTTATGCACAAACCTCTTGACAGTCACTGGTTGGCAGTGAAGCGCATCCTTCGTTACCTCAAACACTCACTCTCTACTGGCTTACTCATCACTCAATGTAAGGATTCCACACTGCAGGCATTCTCCGATTCGGACTGGGCAGCAGACAGAGATGATCGTCGGTCAGTGGGTGCCTATTGTATTTACATGGGAACCAACCTCATCTCTTGGAGCTGCAAACAGCAGCAAACGGTGGCACGGCGACAGACTAGGCTGAGTACAAAGCCATTGCGAATGCTACTGCTGAACTCTCCTGGTTCCAATCCATTCTTCGCGAACTTGGGTTGTCCTCACAGTGCACTCCCACTTTGTGGTGCGACAACATTGGTGCTACATACCTCACGTCCAACCCTAAATTTCATGCAAGAACAAAACACATTGAAATCGATTTTCATTTCGTCCGCGATAAAGTGTGTAACAAGGAGCTTGTGGTTAAATTCATCTCCAGCAAGGACCAACTGGCAGATGCGCTGACGAAACCTTTGCCTCCAATTCAATTCAGACAGGTGTTAATCAATCTGAATGTGCGAGAACTACCCTTCAGATTGAGGGGGCGTGTAGAAGATCATGTAACGGCTGCACATATCCAGGACATAAGTGATGATATCCAGGATGAAGATCAGGACCAAGCAGCAACGGTAACAAAACCCATGATCACAGCAGCCACAATAAATCCTCCGTGAACACAGCTATTTCAAATAAGGAAGATTTGATCTTACAAATCAAATATTCACAGCTGTATAGTTCTATGTTAAATTGCTGTAAAGTCTATATATAGCGATCATTGTAAACATGTAATTCAAGCAATTGAAATATCATTATTCAATACAATACAATCGGTATTATTTGCTCTTTTATGGTATCAGAGCCTCTAAAAGACTAAAGTCTAAAATGTCTTCTTCAGCCCACCCTTCTTCTTCCTCATCTGTCATTTCTATGCCTTCCGTTGCTACTGATCAAATTAAACCATGATAACTTCCTCCTCTGGAAAGCTCAACTTGTTCCTTACCTCAAAGGACAAGATCTCTTCGACTACATTGATGGTAGCATTCCAAAACCTCCCAAATTCATCATCTGTCACCCACCTCGAAACTTGACCACCTTTGAGCAGACTCAACCCGACCTACTCCCAATGGATTCGCCAGGATACTTTAATTCTTAGTACCCTTATGACATCTCTGTCAGAATCAATCCTTGCTCAAGTTGTCAATTACACAACTTCTAAAAGTGTCTGGAATGCATTGGAAGACACATTCTCCTCTCGTTCACGTGCTCGCACTCTCCAAATCAGAACTCAATTGGCCACTGCCACAAAAGGCAATCAAACAACCACTGAGTATTTCCATTTCATCAAAAGGTCGATCGATGAATTGTCCGTTGCAGGACACCCTCTCAACCATGAAGATATTGTTACATATCTCCTTGTTGGTCTCGACCATGAATATGATAGCCTTGTGGCTTCCCTGTCAACACGCACCGATGAAATAACCTTGGAAGAAATCTACTCCTTGCTTCTCACGTCTGAAGCTCGCTCTGTCTAGACACCATCAAACCATACCTTCCGCCAATTTTGCACAGCGTCAACATAACAATCCCAGCGTGGGGTTTTCGTGAGAGGGGGCGTTTTAATCGTGGTGGCTATAATTCCACAAATAGACATCACGACCAGCCTTCAAATGTGTGTCAAATATGTAATAAATCAGGTCATCTTGCTAAAAAGTGCTATTTTCGGTTTGATCTAACTTTTCAGGACACACATCCTCTACAAGCCAAAAATGGAATGCTTGCTATGCGAAATGGCTCGTCTCATTCCAATGAAAACTCCTGGGTTGCTGATACGGGAGCCACACACCACTTCACCAATGATGCCAATTCTCTTACTCTGCAGCAATCTGAATATGCTGGTAACGAAACTATGCAAGTAGGAAATGGTCAAGGTTTGCAAATCTCAAAATATGGATCTTCAATTTTGTCTACTCCTTCGTCTACATTTCTTCTTAGTCATGTTCTACTTGTCCCCGAAATTAGGAAAAACTTACTGTCAATTCATCAATTTTGTGTTGATAATAATGTTTACTTTGAATTTCACTCTTTCTATTTTCTTGTGAAGGCTTACTCGGGCAAGGTCCTTCATCGGGGTTATCTTCTTGATGGCCTCTATCAATTCACTCATCAATCCAGTCCTCCTCAAGCTTTTTCATGTGTTCGATCTTCTGAGTGGCACCGCCGGCTTGATCATGCTTCCACTCCTGTCATCAATAAAATTTTGTCTCTCATTTCTGTTCCCGTAGAGAAAAATAAATCTGTTTGCCCCGAATGTCAAATGGCAAAAAGCCATGATTTACCTTTTAAAACCTCCACTTCAATTTCCTTACACCCTTTAGACCTTATTTATACAGACGTGTGGGGGCCTGCATCCGTGCCCTCCACAACTGGTGCTAGATACTACGTGAGTTTTGTGGATGATTATTCGAAATTTCTTTGGCTATTTCCTATTAAACTAAAATCTGATGTAGAACAAATATTTTTAACATTCCAAAAATATGTTGAAAATCAATTTGACAGGAAAATCAAATCTATTCAGTCAGATTGGGGTGGGGAATATAGGCGCCTTCACAATTATTTTCATCAAAATGGAATCAAACATCGCCTAGCTTGCCCTTACACTCACCAACAAAATGGCGCTATTGAGCGTAAACATCGACACATTGTCGAAGTTGGTTTAAGCCTGCTAGCTCATTCAAATTTACCAATGTTTTATTGGGAGGATGCCTTTCACACTGCTATGTATATAATAAATAGACTCCCCACACCTGTTCTACAACACAAATCTCCATTCGAAATGCTATACGGTACCTTACCTGACTATCATTTTATGCGAGTATTTGGTTGTGCTTGCTGGCCAAACCTTCGACCATACAATAAACACAAACTCAATTTTCGGTCAAAAACCTGTATATTCATTGGTTACAGTCTTTGTCATCACGGGTATAAGTGTCTTGATCTCTATACGGGCAAAATTTTTGTATCGCGTCATGTTGTCTTTGATGAAACTTTCTTTCCATATACAAAATCTAATATTCCTCTAACTGATTTACATCTTTCTTCCAAATCAGTCACCCTTCCTCAATCAATTTTCGTCCCCCCATCTCCATGTTTACAAGATTTGCATTCTAACCATATTTCTACATGCATATTACCTGCACATCCTGCCTTGATTTCTTCAGATACCGAGAATGCAACAGTTCAAGCAAATCCAGTCTCAATCACCCCTGCAGCAGACACAGATTCGGGTGCCACTTCTGCTGCTTGTTCAATTTCTCACGATCTGCCTAATAACAGGGAACAAGCAGAGGTTGCCAATACTCATGCTATGATCACCAGATCCAAGAATCAAATCTACCGTCCACGGCAGCCCAGTGATGATTTCGTCCGATACCCACTGCCACGGGCCTTAACTGCAGTTCTAGATGCACAGGAGACAGAGCCTTCGTCATTTAGTATAGCATCCAAATCCTTACAGTGGCGAGAAGCGATGGACAAGGAATTCTCCGCATTATTACACAATGGCACTTGGTCCCTGGTCAGTCCTCCTCCTCATGCCAATATTGTTGGCTGCCGGTGGGTCTATAAGATCAAGAAAAAGGCAGATGGCACAATCGAAAGATATAAAGCGCGATTAGTGGCGAAAGGATTTCACCAACAAGAGGGGATTGACTTCACCGAAACATACAGTCCAGTCATCAAACACGCAACCATTCGGTTAGTAATCTCAATTGCTATTAATCACAGCTGGTGTATCAAGCAATTGGATGTTCAAAATGCATTTTTGCATGGCGATCTTCAAGAAACTGTGTTTATGGTTCAGCCACAAGGTTATACTCATCCACAACATCCTAATCATGTGTGCAAACTCCACAAATCCCTCTATGGTTTGCGTCAAGCCCCTCGATCATGGTTCTCCAAACTGTCAACCCGATTACAGTCTTTGGGTTTCAATGAAAGCAAGGCAGACACCTCACTCTTCATCTGCCAAAAACCGGACTCTGTTATATACATTTTGATATATGTAGATGACATACTGGTAACAGGCTCCAATGCTTCTGAAATACAACTAATCATTAGTGCTCTTCAAGCATCTTTTGCAGTTAAAGATCTCGGCAATCTCCACTATTTTCTAGGCATTGAAGCCCTCTGGTGCACCAATGGTGTTTACTTGACCCAACGCAAGTATATTGCAGACCTCCTCAAGAAGACTAAGATGGATCATGCCAAGCCTTGTTCTAGTCCCATGGCCTCCACTTGCAGACTTACATCTACAGATGGTGAACCTTTTGAAGATGTCCATCTATTTCGAAGTGTAGTAGGCAGCCTGCAGTATCTAGCCTTCACAAGGCCTGATTTAGCCTTCTCGGTTCACAAAGTCAGTAAGTTTATGCACAAACCTCTTGACAGTCACTGGTTGGCAGTGAAGCGCATCCTTCGTTACCTCAAACACTCACTCTCTACTGGCTTACTCATCACTCAATGTAAGGATTCCACACTGCAGGCATTCTCCGATTCGATCGGGCAGTGACGAGAGATGATCGTCGGTCAGTGGGTGCCTATTGTATTTACATGGGAACCAACCTCATCTCTTGGAGCTGCAAACAGCAGCAAACGGTGGCACGAAGCAGCACTGAAGCTGAGTACAAAGCCATTGCGAATGCTACTGCTGAACTCTCCTGGTTCCAATCCATTCTTCGCGAACTTGGGTTGTCCTCACAGTGCACTCCCACTTTGTGGTGCGACAACATTGGTGCTACATACCTCACGTCCAACCCTAAATTTCATGCAAGAACAAAACACATTGAAATCGATTTTCATTTCGTCCGCGATAAAGTGTGTAACAAGGAGCTTGTGGTTAAATTCATCTCCAGCAAGGACCAACTGGCAGATGCGCTGACGAAACCTTTGCCTCCAATTCAATTCAGACAGGTGTTAATCAATCTGAATGTGCGAGAACTACCCTTCAGATTGAGGGGGCGTGTAGAAGATCATGTAACGGCTGCACATATCCAGGACATAAGTGATGATATCCAGGATGAAGATCAGGACCAAGCAGCAACGGTAACAAAACCCATGATCACAGCAGCCACAATAAATCCTCCGTGAACACAGCTATTTCAAATAAGGAAGATTTGATCTTACAAATCAAATATTCACAGCTGTATAGTTCTATGTTAAATTGCTGTAAAGTCTATATATAGCAGTACTGTAAACATGTAATTCAAGCAATTGAAATATCATTATTCAATACAATACAATCGGTATTATTTGCTCTTTTACTCCGGTGGTCAA
>CM063606.1:2233000-2253903 GCA_032356905.1 Salix exigua
CTTTTTTGTCCTCTAATATTCACTGTATGGAGTGATTGTACGTCCTTAATTTAGAGTAATTTTACAATGAGATACAATAAAAAAATTAGCATATATACTTAATTGTCTCTCTAATAAGGTCTAGCTTTCGTCGATGAGCAGGCATGAATCAAGATTAATCCAAGCCATCATCAAGGACGTGTTGAACAAATTGGATCCCAGGTACATAAATGTTGCAACTAATAAGCTGGTAGGTATTGATCGCCTTGTCCAAACTATTAGTGACTTCCTAAGTACGACAACAAATGAGGTTTGCATGGTGGGCATACATGGGATGCCAGGAATAGGAAAGACGACGATAGCAAAAGTTGTTTTTAATCAACTCTGCTATGGATTCGAGGGTAGCTGTTTTCTTTCGAATATCAATGAAACATCAGAACAATCGAATGGTCTTGTTCTTTTACAAGAACAACTTCTTCATGATATCTTAAAACTAAATGGTGCCACTATCAAAAATGTTGATAGAGGAATGGTTCTGATCAAAGAACGACTTTGTCACAAAAGAGTTATTGTCGTTGTTGATGATGTGGCTCAGCAATACCAACTAAATGCTTTGGTGGGAGAGCGAGGCTGGTTTGGTCCAGGAAGTAGAGTGATAATTACAACCAAAGATGAACGCTTCCTTCTTAAAGTGGATCGAAAATTTAAGGTTGAAGAATTGAAAAGAGATGCGTCCCTTCAGCTTTTTAGTTGGCATGCCTTTAGGGACAACAAGCCATCAAAAGATTATGTTGAGCTTTCGAATGATGTAGTTGATTACTGTGGAGGGATTCCTTTAGCCCTTGAGGTTTTAGGTTCTAGTTTGTCTGCGAAAAACAAATCTAGATGGAAATGTGTGATCGATAAATTGAGAATCATTCCAAACCATGATATTCAGGAAAAACTTCGAATATGTTTTGATAAACTGGATGACCATAAGCTACAAAAAACATTTCTTGATCTTGCATGCTTTTTTATTGGTAGAAATAAAGAATATGTATCACATGTACTTGAAGCTCGATGCGGTTACAATCCAGAAGATGATTTGGGAACTCTCAGTGAAAGGTCTCTGATTAACGTTAATGCTTCTGGAGAGATAAGCATGCATAATCTATTACGAGACATGGGAAGGGAGGTCATTCACAAAGACCACCCTGGAAAACGCAGCCGAATTTGGCAAAGTGAGGATGCATGGATTGTACTCAGCAAGCAGATGGTAATACCCAAATGCATACACAAAAGCACAATCATGCACTTATACATCTGTTTTAAACTCCCTGCATATCATTACTTTGAATCTCTATTGAATTTTATTTGATTTTTAGGGAACAGAAGTTGTGGAGGGTTTATCGCTGGATGTGAGAGCATCAGAAAATAAATTACTGAGCACAGGATCATTCACAAAGATGAGATGCTTGAAGTTGCTCCAAATCAATGGAGTACATATCTCTGGGCCCTTCAAACAACTTTCAGAAGACTTGATATGGTTTTGTTGGCTTGAATGTCCTTTGAAATCTTTTCCATCCGATTTTATGATGGACAACGTAGTTGTTCTTGAGATGCAGTATAGTAACATCAAAGAATTATGGAAGGAGAAAAAGGTGCGTAACATACTACAATCCTCCAAAATTTGTCCTTGATGTAATTTATACTCATAAGTTGCAAACTACTCAAAAGTTGAGAAAAAGGGTCTTATTACTTTTTCATTATTTTCCTCACTACTCTTACAGATTCTCAACAAACTAAAAATCCTTAATCTCAGTTATTCAAAGTATCTTGTTAAAACACCAAACTTGCACAGTTCAAGTCTAGAGAAACTCCTGCTGGAAGGTTGCTTGAGTCTAGTAAAGGTGCATCAATCTGTTGGAAATTTAAAGAGCCTCATTTTCTTAAATCTAAAAGGATGTCGGAGGCTAAAGACTCTTCCCCAAAGCATTTGCGATGCAAAGTCTCTTAATTGTTTGAACATTTCTGAGTGTTCACAACTTGAGAAGTTGCCGGAGCACATGGGTGGTATGGAATCCCTTACCGAGCTGCTAGCAGATGGAATTAACAACAAGCAATTTCTCGCTTCAATTGAACATTTAAAGTATCTAAAGAAGTTGTCATTGTGCGGATACAATTTCAATGCGGACGCCCCATCATTTACGTCTTGGCCTTCACCAATTTCATCATGGATTTCAGCAAGTGTTTTAGATGGGAAAGCTTTGACGCCACCTTGTTTCACTACTTGGAGATTATTGAGAAAACTAAGACTTGCTTATTATGGTTTGTCTGAACCCACAACTAATTGGGTTGATCGTGGTGGTGTGTTTGCTCTCGAGGAATTGACTCTATCAGGAAACAATTTCTTCAGTCTGCCTTCAAGTATTAGCGTCCTTCCTAAGCTTCAGCTTTTGAGAGTTTCGCATTGCAGGAATCTTGTATCAATCTCAGAGCTTCCTCAAATTTAAAATTCTTAGATGCAATCGGCTGCAAATCAATGGAGAGAGTAAGACTGCCAATCCAATCAAAAAATAATTCGAATCTGTCTCTACAATGGAGTCCAAGTAATCATGGTTGGATTATATTCTCTGATACCGCATGCGATTTATCAAATAATAATAATAGTTTTGTTGAGGTACAGTTTCATTCTCTCTTACACACAAATAAACACACAATTGGCACATGCTATATACATGTACAATCATATATATTGATTATTGTTTAAAATCTTAGCATTAATCTTTGAAATGAAAATATACACAGGCATCTTACAATCATTGTTATGGATATCATATTAACGACTACGGTGCTAGATTGCTTATGAGTCTCATGTTTTGGAAGAATCGTTATGGTATCAATTACCGTGCAAAAGGATGTTCATTATCATTTTATATACCTCCAGTTATCCAAGGGTTGCTTCTTATGGCTTTCAGTACAAGGATGTTTTTTAGTAGTAGTCATACCATCAAAGCTATTATAAGAAAAAAGAGCAACGCTATGCAATTGTTTGAAGCTACACATGTAGTGGGACTCTATTGCCCTCTTAGTTGGACAAGATACGTAAGTTTAAGTGAGATGCAAATGGAAGAATGTTGTGGACATGAAGAGTTGGAATTGTATGTGAATTTGGGGAGCGAAGACATTAATGTGAAAGGATGTGGGATCCATGTAATAGCGGATTTGGATTCATGCGAAGCAATAGAGTGGGATATTAAGGGCATTGAAATTGATAATGTGATAACTTCACCAACAAGTCATCTCCTTTACCATCCCCTTTATGGTTCCATATCATTTTCAACAACTAAGAACTGGAAAGCGGATTTAATGAGGAGGAAGATTTTACCACAACAGTAAATTTATCCATTTTCTTAGTACTAGCTTAGAGCTACGTTGAACTATGGTTCATTACATATCTCATCTTGGCCCCCGTTTTGACCAATTCAAGAGGAGGAAACTGTAACCTCATCTCAATTAGTTGAAGGATTTCTTTGTGAAATTTTGAAATTTCATTCCTTCTTAGTTATGATATTATCGCATTGTTGTATGAAATTAATTAATAAAGCATTTTGTTTTTTACTTAAATGTCAAATTCTCACAATTTTTTTCTTGACAAAAACAAAACCATGTTTTCTACCAAACCCTCTGCTGCTTTCACTCAACTTCTTGGTGAGAATTCTTGTTGATTTCTCTTGTCTACTGCTTAGTTATGCAGTAACTACAATGAAGATGAAAAGCCTTCCCTTCAAAGTTGATAACTTTGAAAAAACTCACAATTCTCTCGTGTTTCTCTCAGGCCTTCTAAGATCAATGCAGCTCTGATACCAATTGTTGAAAAATAAAATTGGTGAAGAACAGTTACTGTTCAAATCACCCTCAGGATTTTGTCCCAAACAAGCACAATGCAGATCAGTGCAAAAGAACCGAGAGTTTGCCTAGAATTTTCCCTGAATTTGTAAATTGTAAGGGACTAATAATTCATGAAGGAGAGATAGAACAAGGGGCAAAATTGCTTAAGGTTATTGAGTTTTATTTACAATCATTTCGAATTTGAAACAGGAAATAAATCTGCGAAATATAAAACTACATGATATGATCAATCTAATTTGATCTTTATTAACTAAAACATAAACTTAAACATGATAAAACAATAAACGAAAAACTTGATGGTCTTCGCAGCTTGAGTCTTTGATTCAGCAGACTTGGAATCAATTGACTTTTGTTGAACTTGATCCTGCACTCCTTGTTTAGAATAACATCTAATTTGAAATTATTTTTTATATCAAGTGTAGACCGATGAAGAAAGAACCGGCAGGTTGCATTCCGCGTACTGAAACGTTGAAACTTACGAACCCGAACCCAAGAAAGTTTATTTCTTTGCTAAATTCCTCATCTGGGTTCCTTTCATTTCAATCTAATTTCCAATAAAATGTCAGTTACAGCACTAAACTTCACTAAAAACAGTTTCGTTAGCCACTTTGTTAGGAAACAAACAGAGCATAACATAAGAAAGAACACAAACTGTAGAAAGAAAGAGAAGTGGAAAAGTACCAAGTTTAGCCCAGAAATCATTAGAGGAGGAACTTGAACCAGAAGAGCATTCAGCAATCTCCATGACTTTTCCTTCAATGGGGTATTATATAAAACTCAAAAGAATGAGAGAAGTTTCTCTTTGAGAGAGTTTTAATTGTTGGTTCTCGGAGGTTTTAAAGAGACAGAAGACAAGGACAGAGCATTCATTGGAGGGAGATGTGTCTATTAAGTTCAATGTCACCCCAAAATGGTCGTGGCGAGCGTCGTGGCAACTGGTCCCCATGAGCGGGGGAGATTATTTAATGCGGGGGGATTATTTATTTTTTTGACAAAAGGAGTCGCCACCTAGTATTACGGTTACTAGGAAACCTAGTACTGGTCTTGCAGAGATTCTAGGGTAAGGGACTGGTTGCGTAAAGGGAAGGTTTTAGCACCCCTAGTACGCCCTACCTAAGGTAAGCTGCTTGATGTTTTTGTTTGTCTTATAATTGCTAAAATATATAACCAAAATATTTACATGTTTATGCCGAATATTTTGGATAGAATTTATCCAAAACTCCAAAAAATAATATGAATCACCGAAAAGTTTTTTTATATTTTTTTGAATATTGGCCAATACCCTTTGGATTTTACAAACATGTTGTAAAATCTCAAAATGCAAGAAATAATTTTTCTTTTAGCAAAATCCATGCTAAAACTCCTTTTTTCCAAAAAAAACCAAAATAATATATATATTTTTCTTTAAGAAAACAATTTTAAAATATGCTAGTGTATTGGCCTTATGCAAGAAAAATAACACATTTTTTAAGATTTTTTTTGTAAAAAAAAAAACATTTTTTATTTTTATTTTTATTTTATTATTTTATTATATTATTATTATATATATTATTATTATTATATATTATTTTCGGGTGAGTGAGTGCCAATGCACCCTTTCTAATCTAGGCTAACGACCCGAGCAATCATGAGTCAGGTGACAACTTGACCATTGATGGAGTGCGGGCCGTGGCCCGACTGATCCCACCGATGCAGGTCGTGGCCTGAGACATGCACGAGTGCGGGTCGTGGCCCGGACATTCCACTAGTCCGGTCGTGGCCCGGATGATCCTACGGTGCAGGCCGTGGCCCGATCATTCACTGTGCGGGCCATGGCCCGAGATCCTACGGTGCAGGCGGGGCATTGTGCCGACCGACCCGGTACTACGATAGCACGGGATTTTTCGCAGCGGAGAAGATAAACGATTGCAAAAGGCCAGGATTTTCAAGTACAACGAATGGGAATTCTTTTAATACCTTATTGTAGAGGACGTTGATGTGGTTCTTCCTGTCGTGGCGGAATCGGGAATGGTGGTCTGAGGTCGCCGGAAATGGAGCTGGAAGTCGTCGGGTCGTGCACTCGTAAGCTTCGGGATTGTCACTTGTCTCTTCAATGGAGATTGTGGATGAGTTTACGTGATTGAGGGATGCTTGTGGTGACGAGAAGAGCAATTGATGGTGGTAGCTGGTGGTTCCTGGAAGAGAGAGAGTGACGTCGAGTCGCTTGTTTTCTTGAGAGAGAGAGACAACGGTGACCGAGAGAGATGCTACTTCATTCTTCGTCCGAGAGGTGGATGAGCTGACGAGTTTGAGGGTGGTTTAATGGTGATGATGAAGAGCAAATGATGGTGAAGTTTCTTCACCGAGAGGGAGGGGTGAGGGCTGGTGGTGCTGTTTTTACAAACCGAGAGGGAAAACACAGAGAGAGAACCAGTAGAGCTGGTTTTTAGCCGAGAGAGAGAAGGGAAAGGGAATCGAGGTGAGAGATGGCGGGGACACCGAAGTTTTGAGGCGAGACAAAGGTAGTCGACGGTGATGTTTTCCTTGCACCGAGAGGGAGAGGGACAAGCCGGTTGCCTTGGTTTTGCTCCGAAAGCGAGACAAGGGAAGCTCTGCTCGGGAGGAAGACGAGGGAAATTTTCAAAAAAAATGGAGACCAGCCAGATTCTCCTCCGCCCCTGTGAAATCCCCTCCTTTTTCTTTAAGTAGTGACAGGTTACCAAAAAAACGGGGTGCTCAATGTATTTTCGAGACATGGGTTTCGGGTGGCTCAATGAAAAATGGGGTGGGTAGCTCAATGTCTTTGTCTTTTAATTTCAAAATCCCATGTGGATGGTGGAGAGTTTTGTCTTCAAAGTGGGGTTTTTCGGGTGGCTCAAGTTTTGTTGTTTTTTTTTTGGGTATAAAATACAGTTTGGTCCCTCCATTTGTTACTCCTCCAATTGCATCCTTAATTGAACTTAAACTTATGATCTTGTGCAATTATGTCCTTGTGAAAAATTCAAAGCTAACTTTATTGTTTGCGCACCTTTGGTCCTTGATTTTTATATGTGCAATATAGTTCCCCACTCGACCATAAAACTCTTAATTTGTTCAATTAGGTCCCGATTTACGCTTAATTGGCTTGAAAAAATTCAAATTGATCAACGAAAATTCAAATATAATCAATTGATCCCGAATTAAACTTAAGCACTTGATTTCTTATTTACTAAGCCTTTAATAAAATTAATTTGATCCATTTAAAGTATAATTAAATCATCAAGCTTAATTTATACGCGGATTTATCTCATAATAAATTACTTTAGCTTTGGATCCACGTTTTTTCATTTCTGGGCACAAAAAGGGTACAATCGATTTTTTCAAAAATGTTCAAAATTTTAACTTGATCTTTTACCGACACCATCCCCCATTTATTATTATTTTTTTCTTATTTTCTGATAGTTTTGGGGCATGACCCAAAATTGGGTTACAACAGTTGCCCCCTTCTTTACAATGCTTACGACTAAAGTCTTTGTAAAAGACTTTAGCTTAGTAAGTGTTGTAAAGAAAAAAAACATGGAGTTTGTCTCATTGCAACGCATGACTTACCCGGGTCTTATCATGATGGGTGACCGCCCCGAGTTAGTAAGGAAAGAGGTCTCATTTTTCTGGGTGACCGACCCTAGTTAGTAAGGTCTCATTTTTCTGGGTGACCGACCCGAGTTAGTGAGGTCTCATTTTTACGGGTGACCAGGCCGGAGTTAGTAAGGTCTCATTTTTCTGGGTGACCGACCCGAGTTAGTGAGGTCTCATTTTTCTGGGTGACCGACCCTAGTTAGTGAGGTCTCATTTTTCTGGGTGACCGACCCTAGTTAGTAAGGTCTCATTTTTCTGGGTGACCGACCCTAGTTAGTAAGGTCTCATTTTTCTAGGTGACCGACCCGAGTTAGTGAGGTCTCATTTTTCTGGGTGACCGACCCTAGTTAGTGAGGTCTCATTTTTCTGGGTGACCGACCCGGCTATCATGGTCTCATTTTTATGGGTGACCGACCCGGCTAGCATGGTCTCATTTTTCTGGGTGACCGACCCGGCTATCATGGTCTCATTTTTATGGGTGAACGACCCGGCTAGCATGATCTCATTTTTATAGGTGACCGACCCGGCTATCATGGTCTCATTTTTATGGGTGACTGACCGGGCTAGCATGGTCTCATTTTTATGGGTGACCGACCCCACTATCATGGTCTCATTTTTATGGGTGACCGACCCGGATATCATGGTCTCATTTTTATGGGTGACCGACCCGGATATCATGGTCTCGGCTAGCATGGTCTCATTTTTATGGGTGACCGACCCGGATGAAAGATGATGATTATAGGGATGCAATGCATGATGATGCATGTATACTTACCTGAGAAATATAGGTCCCCTTTCTCTGATGCTCTATTGTCGTAGGATGTCTTTGCCTAGTGTCCAAAGCTTTGTTGTCATCAAGTCTCAAACCATTGCTTCTTCTGGCGTATCTGCGATGATCTCTGCTCTCAGTGCTTATCAAGTTTAACATTGCCCCCAGGTGTGGTATTGTTTGATTCACCATGAAGGAGTGTAACCAACCATCCATCTTCTTGGATTCTCTCAATAACAGCTCTCTGGTTTGCGTGTGTTTGCTAGCAATCATTACAAAGCTTGCTAATGCTGACCTCATCTTTGGTTTTTGATCAGTTTTCTTCATCAATTGAATCATGTTTCTCTTGGAGTACGTCATCATCAACCTTCATGGAATTCTCAAGTCATCCATAAATGCATCCCAAACTCATCGGTGCATGCTCCATGCTATCATCAAGAAATTTCTCTTAGCTTGTGAGAGGAGATGTAATGCTACTATCATCGACATTCATGCGATCAATCTCGCCTTGAGTTGATGCAACTGTTCCGGCCATGCAATCTGAAACTCTTCGTCATAGACTCAATTTCTTCTAAACAAATCCATTTTGTTTGCAAAGAAATATGATATTGTCATTAACGAGGTTTTTTTTGTCTCTCGTATTTATGCGGTGAACTGAACCTTGAGTCGACTAGCTTCGCAACAATTATCTCATGATCAACCTTTACGGCCTGTATACTTTCCAACATTTATCAAAATGCAACCATGCAACAAATATTTGGAAACAAACAAATCATGAGTAAGATGATATTTACGAAATCTAAAATTCCCTTCAAATGCAATCTTATTCTCAATCACTGTTGAAGCTTACCACCCCATCACTCTCTATTAAGCCATGTTGCCCTAAGTTGAATCTATTAGCGCTCATTGATGAATTTCACTAAATCAATCATTTGCTTATGCTTCTCGCCTCCAGGTGATGGGAGATTATTTGTATTGCTATCAAGATCCACATTACGGCCTCTAACTGCTGAGCATTCCGATGATAGCCGAGAATCATAGGCTCAAAAAGTGTTTAAGGGTTTCACAGACCTAGGATCACCATCATCTAGTCATTAACTCCTTTTCTCTTGTTGTCTTAGTAGAAGAGACCACATCAAAATACGTTAATTATCTTAACGTGATTTTTTATCAATCAACCAGTGCTCTAAGAATCTCTACGACCATGTCATTCCTTTCATTGACAATTTCAAACTTAAAAAGGGGGATTCTAAAACTCGAACCATCATTTGTCATCTAATGTTATTTCATCTCTTGTTGTACTCAACATAGTACAACAAAACAATTCTGCACAATCTTCCTTTGATGGACAATTTATCTTGCAGACTCAAAAATCTTATTAATATTTCTTCCCACATGAGGTTTGACCACAAATACTAACGGACATGGCATAATTCAATATTCTCTTTTTTTCATCATTTTTTTTCTTCCCATTGACTCTTGGTTTTTGTCATGTCCTATCTCAATTTGATTGTTCCCAATGTTGGTTTTCCATCGTTAAACATCCTCCCTTCTATTGATTCTTAATGTTGTCACTGTATCCTCAAACTTCAAATCTCTTATTGTCCCTTACTGTACTTGCCCCCAGTATATTTGCCCCCAGTGTGAGTTTGCTTGATTTTCCATTTAGCGCAGAGTTCTATAATCATTCTTTCATTGAAGTTCTGAGCATTGTCAGTTATGATCTTTTCTGGTGGTCTGCATCGATGTATCAAGCAAATTTCTTCAACACCCTTCTACGTTACATGAGCAAATGACTCAGCTTCTATCCATCTTGTGAAATAGTGAATAGTCACCAGAATAAACCTATGATCATTACTGGCTTTTGGTTGATATACCTAATCACATCAATTCCCCCCATTTGCAAAAGGCCATAGGGATATCAAGTTAAACATAGGAGCCGAAGGGACATCCATCTTGTCATCATGGACTTAATATTTATGACACTTGCGAACATAGTCCATGCAACCAATCTCTAATGACTTCCAGAAATAACCATTTCTGTGCATTTCCCTATCCATCATATGCCTCTTAGCATGGGTTGAGCGAATTCCTTCGTGGATTTCTCGAAACACGTTTCTGGCTTCAACTCCATCTAAGCATCTTCTTAAGGTTTTTTTTTTCTTTTGGATGCCCCCAGGGGATAAGCTCGATTTGGATGAAGTTCTTGATATCGTAGTACCAAGGATTTCCATCTATTTCTTCTTCAACTGAGCAGCAATGAGCTGGTTTAATCTTCTCATATCAACGTGTACCTGACATCATTTCTCTCATTGCTTTTGAGGCGACCTTCAAGCGAGGATATAGAACTCTCCAAATTCTTCTGGCTTCTCTTACCTTCAACAGATTTATTTGTTCTCTAGAGTCAAGTTTCTTCTCGCTTCTTTCTCTTCCCTTGCTTTCATCACCGGTAATAGATTCCACTGGAATTACAGACTTGGCATCCATTTTTCCTGGAAGATCATGTTCCTCTCTAGCTTTCTTTGCTACTTTGGATATAAAAATCCTTACCGTCTCCAACAACGGTACTATGAAATTGGGTCACATAACGAATAGAGCTTTTTGTGCACTTTCTGCTCATTTTGTTTGTCTAGTTTGCCACCGCTTCTAGAATTTTCAGCATACCTAGACAATCTTTAATGATCATTAATACTTTCTCTTTTGCAAGCATCCCTAGGAGTTGTTTTAAACAAGGATTCATATGGCGGTTTTGCTGAGATGACCAAACTCCTCTCTTTAGCATCCTTTACTAGAGTTGCCCCGTTCCGGTTTGTCTGCAAGGTCCTCGCCTTACCCAAAATCCAAGGCGAGAGCTTGGCTCTTGTCAGGGCAACATTCATCTGCCCTTCATCAGCGACGAACCCAATACTGTTGGAGCTTAATTCATTCATAGATGAACTTGAATCAGCTGCTCTAACAGTGGAAAGTATCAGTATATCATCCTCTTGGTCTTCCTTTTGAAAAATCGTTCCAGCTCAACTGCGGCTTCAACCTCACGTTCATAATAAAAGACGATGCACCAGATTTCTTATCATGAAGCTCCTGACCGTCCATAATGTCATAGAATGAACAAAAGCCGCGGACCCCAATCTCATGAAGTGATACTGATTTGTTCTCTGTTCATCAACTTGCTACCATAAAAGTGCAAGGAGGGAAACTGGCTGATTGAAATATCAAATTTGTGTAAAACACATCTCAAGACAGTGCTATTATTGAACCAATTCGGCTTATTAATGATATAACCAGGCTCCACACCAAAATTTGAGATTATCTTGTGTTGCTTGGTAACAAATATGGAGCTGCAAACCCACCATGCTTAATCAACTTGAAGCTGATTCACTGCTTAGAGTGAATCAGGTTTCTGATGACATATTGTAGAATGCCTCCATGATCAAAAATATGTTCGTCCCATTGTCTGTTGCCGCTGTAACATCTTGACCTGGGCTAATCTCCTTACATTGCTAAGCAGATCAATGCTGTAGCGCTCATGCCCAGTCAAGCCAAGGGTCTCAGCATCCTCCCCGACCTTAAAACAAAGTGGAATGATACCCATTCCCACCAGATTATTGTGGTGAATTCGCTCAAAGCTCTTGGCTATCACTGCTTTCACACCTAGTAGCTTTGGACCCTTGGCAGCCCAATCACGAGAACTTCCACTCCCATACTCAGCACCAACCAAAATAATTGTATCATGCCCCTCACTCTTGTACCTCATGGCAACATCAAACATAGATAGTTTCTCTCCAGTTGAAATATGAATTGTTTTACGCCTAACTTCTCCTCCGAATAATTTATTTCCAATGCGAATGTCATCATTTCATCATTACACGACAACTGCCATAAAAATTGAAGTCTATTCTATCAACTCTACATTCCATGAGGTATCTAGCAGCATGATTGTCCTTGTGTATGCTGCCAGCGATCAGTTGTGCTATCCCCGAAGTTTGAGCAAGCAGTAAGCATCTTTCACACCATGTGGTCCTGGCGGTGATATAGTCATGCTTTTGAAATATGGTGGATCATGGATGTATGTTGATTTGGAATATCAGGCGTACAGATTGCCTGAAGGAATAGGTAATTGATTCCACATGGGATTTCTCTTGGTGATTGCTTGATTATAGCCTTAAACATATCGAGTGGAACAATTGAATGAACAACTTGAGCAACTTCATCATTAGATGGCCAAATATCATTGAAAAATATCTACATTCCATCTTTTCCACCCCAATTGACTCTGTTTCAAAATCAATACCCACTGACCAGCAAGCGCATAAGCTAACCTAAGTGGTGGAGAAGCAAGATAATTAGCCCTTGTTAGAGGATGGACTCGACCCTCAAAATTTCTATTCCCATAAAACACAGCAGAAACCACTACATCATTTTCAGTGATAGCTGATGCCCCTGCTTCATCCATATCTCCAAAACTCCCGATGTAGGTGGTGCCTCCATAACCAACAATATGAATACCTAGTTGATTCAGATACTTCTGCAAGCCACTCTTTTCTAAATATTTGGTTATAAACCCCAAAACCTGGAGCAGGACTTGTCTTAATCCATGGTTTCACCTTCAATTCTAGTTCACAAGCTTTCTTTGCAACTAAAGCAACTCCAAACATGACACTAGGGTTTGAGGTATTTGTGTAGCAATATCACCATGTCTGAGTTGGGCTGGAGACCCACGAAAATTGAATTCCACAACCTTGCCTCAAGATTCTTTAGGTATAGCGAATCCCTTAAATCCAACCCTGTTGTCAATCAGCTTTCATTTCTCTCAAAGTATCTTAATCATGTGGCCTTTTAGGTCCTGATATACAAGGTTCCACATCATCAAAATTCAATGCTAGACAAAAAGAGTACACTTTACTCACTATAGTCCACCAACATCCTGTTTGCTCTTATATAAGATTTCATCAATTTTGCCTTTTAGTTTCAGATATTGCAGTGTGACATGATCCACAAGAAAGAAAACCATGGTAGCACAATACTCAGGAGACATGTTGGCAATAGTAGCACGATCTGCTAGTGACCTTCGAGGATCAGCAAACAAGTTTTGGAAAGCATTTGAGCCCTATTTAAGGAATGCAAATCTTTCCTTGTTTCTTTGGAACTCAAGCTCCATATTAGTCTACACTGCATTTCCTGATCAACTCTGAATCGAGTGATCAACAACAAGATCAATCGAAACCGATGGGTTGATCTTATTAGAATTACCTCCCAGATTATTCATCACATCTTGCATGCGGGCAATGTCAACAACACCAGTAATATCTTGAAGAAAGACTCTAGCAGGCTTGAATGGAATTTCAACTAATTCAGGATCAAATTTCTCCCCATCCATAATCTTCTCAACATCATTACTCTCAACCTTGAAACTCATCGCAGTTTCTAATTGTCGGTTACTCTTAATTGAATATGGCGATCTATCAATTCCGGGTCATTGAGAGCGAGCACGCTATAGTACTTGCCATATTCGCCACTAGGCAAAAATGCCTTTTTAGGATTTTCATGTTTATGCAAAAGATATTATGGAGCATGGGGGTAAGTTTACTATTTGGGCTCTAAAGAGGGTCTCTTCTTTGTCCTAGTGATCACCTTCAGTAAAGGCAATATGGGGTCTTAGCAGATAATGGGATGAGTACGTATACCAATCACTATCATCTAAGCTCTCAACAAAGATAATGGGATGAGTACGTATACCAATCACTATCATCCTGATGATAGGTTCTAGTTCCTTTACGTGAGACATGGGGTAGGCTTACTATTTGGGCTCTAAAGAGGGTCTCTTGTCTGTCCCAATGATCACCTTCAGTAAAGGCAATATGGGGTCTTAGCAGATAATGGGATGGTACGTATACCAATCACTATCATCTAAGCTCTCGACAAAGAGTTGGGGTTTACACAAACTTAAACCTTGACTCAAGTCATAGGTAAGTCGCTAGTCCCCACGTAACTTAAAGTTAGTGTGTGCTCTCAAAATAAATAAAAGTGATGCATGACGAGGCATATTATGATGAAAAGATGCATGCTAAAGCTTTTAAACAAATAAATAATTCATGGCAACATAAGAATAAATGAATAAATAAACACCCAAATAATTAGCATATCATCAACAAACAAACTTATCAAGCCTAGTCCAAAGTCCGATGGAGTCGCCATTCTGTCGCACCCTAAAAATAGTCGCGAGCGGCGTCGTGGCAACTGGTCCCCATGAGCGGGGGAGATTATTTAATGCGGGGGGGATTATTTATTTTTTTGACAAAAGGAGTCGCCACCTAGTATTACGGTTACTAGGAAACCTAGTACTTGGTCTTTTAGAGATTCTAGGGTAAGGGATCTAGTTGCGTAAAGGGAAAGTTTTAGCACCCTAGTACGCCCTACCTAAGGTAAGCTGCTTGATGTTTTTGTTTGTCTTATAATTGCTAAAATATATAACAAAAATATTTACATGTTTACGCCGAATATTTTGGATAGAATTTATCCAAACTCTAAAAAAAATATATATATATGAATCACCGAAAAGTTTTTTTATATTTTTTTGAATATTGGCCAATACCCTTTGGATTTTACAAACATGTTGTAAAATCTCAAAATGCAAGAAATGATTTTTCTTTTAGCAAAATCCATGCTAAAACTCCTTTTTCCCAAAAAATCAAGATAATATATATTTTTCTTTAAGAAAACAATTTTTAAAATATGGTAGCGTATTGGCCTTATGCAAGAAAAATAACACATTTTTTTAGATTTTTTTTGTATATAAAAAAAACATTTTTTATTTTTTATTTTTTTATTTTTTTTTATTTTTATTATTATTTTATTATTATATATATATTATATATATTATTTTGAGTGGTAGTGGTGCCACATTACCTTTTCTAATCTGGGATGACACCCAAGCAATCATGGGTCGGTGACGACCTGACCTTTGATGAAGTCCGGCGTGGCCCGACGATCCCACGTGCCGGTCGTGGCCCGGACATTCACGAGTTCTAGGTCGTGGCCCGGATGATCCTACTGGTGCAGGTCGTGGCCCGGAGATCCTACGGTCCGGGTCGTGGCCTAGAGATCCTACGGTGTGGGGCGGGCATTGTGCCCGACCCGACCAGGTTACTACGATGAATCAGGATTTTTCGCGACGGAGAAGATAAACAGTGCAAAAAGCCAGGATTTTCAAGTACAACGAATGGGAATTCTGTTGATACCTTATTGTAGAGGACGTTGATGGGGTTCTTCCTGTCGTGGTGGAATCGGGAATGGTGGCCTGAGGTCGCCGGAAATGGAGCTCGAAGTCGCCGGGGCTGTGCACTGTGAGCTTCGGGACTGTCACTTTCTCTTCAATGGAGATTATGGATGAGTTTCTGTGGTTGAGGGGATGCCTGTGGTGACGAGAAGAGCAATTGATGGTGGTAGCTGGTGGTTCCTGGAAGAGAGAGAGAGTGACGCCGGGGCTGCTGTTTTCTTGAGAGAGAGAGCAACGGTGACCGAGAGAGATGCTACTTCTACCTTCGTCCGAGAGGTGGATGAGCTGACAGGTTTGAGGGTGGTTTAGTGGTGATGATGAAGAGCAGTTTCTTCACATAGAGGGAGGGGGTGAAGGCTGGTGGTCTGTTTTTTACAGACCGAGAGGGAAACAGAGAGAGAGAACCAGCCGAACTGGTTTTTAGCCGAGAGAGAGAAGGGAAAGGGAATCGAGGTCGAGAGATGTCTGGGACACCGAAGTTTTCAAGCGAGACAAAGGTAGTCGACGGTGATGTTTTCCTTGCACCGAGAGGGAGAGGGACAAGCCGGTTGCCTTGGTTTTGCTCCGAAAGCGAGACAAGGGAAGCTCTGCTCGGGAGGAAGACGAGGGAAATTTTCAAAAAAAAAAATGGAGACCAGCCAGATTCTCCTCCGCCCCTGTGAAATCCCCTCCTTTTTCTTTAAGTAGTGACAGGTTACCAAAAAAGCGGGTGCTCAATTGAACCCGAATTAAACTTAAGCACTTGATTTCTTATTTACTAAGCCTTTAATAAAATTAATTTGATCCATTTAAAGTATAATTAAATCATCAAGCTTAATTTATACGCGGATTTATCTCATAATAAATTACTTTAGCTTTGGATCCACGTTTTTTCATTTCTGGGCACAAAAGGGCACAATTGATTTTTCAAAAATGTTCAAAATTTGAAATTCAAATTTGTTTTCCAGTTGACTATTAAAGCTTCAGTCTTGTTAAATTGATCTTGCATTTTTGTTTTCCACCGAATATGGTGACGATCTAGCATGATTGCAGATTATTCAATCTCCAATTACCTCTCTCATTTCTTCCATTTCTTTGTATGTCATTGTTAAACTAGATGACACCAACTATTTGAATTGGAATTTTCAAGTACAACTTCTCTTGGAGAGCAATGGTATTTTTGGTTTTGTTGATGGTTCGCATCCTTGTCCTGCCTCTACTACTGATATTGGTAAAACTTCTTCACTCTCTTCCTCGACTATTGTTGAAAGTGATGAATTGCGTGTATGGAAAATGCATGATCGAGCTGTTATGCGACTCATTCACTGCTACCTTATCCCTGCTTGCATTGTCTTGTCTTGTTGGTAGCACTAGTTCCGTAGATCTGTGGCAACGATTGAAAGAGCGCTTTTCATCTGTCTCACGAACTAGTATTTTCCAGTTGAAATCCAACCTGCAAAATATTAGGAAAGGGACTGATAGTATAAGTCAATATTTGTTGAGAATTAAAGAGGCTAGGGATTATTTAGCTACTGCGGGTGTGTATTTTGCTGATGAGGATATAGTCATTTTGGCTCTAAATGGATTACCTGCTGAATATAACACTTTTAGGTGTGTTATTAGAGGAAGGGAGAGTGTTATTACATTGAAGGAATTTCGATCTCAATTATTGGCTGAGGAACTTATTGTTGAGCATAATACAACAGTTCATTCATCTTTTTTGACTGCTATGCATGCTACTACAAAACCTCTGCATTCTATTTCACATTCCTCTCGTGGACAGAATGGTCTCAATTCATATGATAATAGTGGCTATCAATCCTTTACCAGAAATAGAGGTAGGATCAGGCCTCCTTCTACTCAGAGGTCTTATCAGCAGCGATCGGTTTATCCTTCTAAACCTTCTGAGTTTTCACATGTGAACTCTGGTTTACCGAGGAATGAGGTGTCTCCTGTGCACTCTGCAAGGAATTTTTCCCCTGTGTCAACAGTGGCTTTTGGTGTTATTGTGTGTCAATTGTGCAATATGGAGGGTCACACTGCACCTTCATGTGGAATTAGGGGATATGAAAGGATGAAATGTTCTATCTGTGGGAAACCGAATCATACCACCTGGTACTGCTACTATAATGAGGTCGGGCCAAATTTTATTGGCTCCACTAGTGGCTCCTTTGTTCCTCAGCCTCAACAACATGCCCTTCATACTATGCATCAAGCTTTTTCACAGCCTCATTCTCAGCCATCTGCAGCTTCCTCTCCTGTGTGGATCACGGATACAGGGGCAACAAATCACATGACTGTTGATTTGTCAAATCTTTCACTTAGCTCTCCCTATCCTGCTGATGATACAGTTCACACAGCTAATGGTGAAGGTTTGTTTGTGTCTCATGTTGGTTCTGCAATCATTCCTACACCTGCTAAGCCCCTGCAATTGAAGTCTGTTTTATGTGTTCCAAAATTGACTCAGAATTTGTTGTCTGTGCATCGGGTCTGTTTGGATAATAACTGTTATCTTATTTTTGATGCTTTCTGTTTTTGGATTCAGGACAAGCTAACAGGAAGGATATTGTACAAGGGGCAGTGCCATAATGGACTCTATCCTCTGTCTTCTGCTGATTCACGGTCACTTACAAATTTCCAGTCAACAGCCTTCATTGGTCAATTGGTTTATTCATCAACTTGGCATCATAGATTAGGACATCCTTCCAATAAAGTTGTTAGTCTTATGTTACAAAATTCCAATATTAAGTGTTCCCCTGATAAAATTTCTATTGTTTATGTTAGTTGCCTTGAGGGTAAATTTTGTAAACTTCCTTTTCCCTCACGTGTAAGTTCTGCTACAACAGCTTTCAATACAATTCATAGTGACCTTTGGGGGCCTTCTCCTCACATATCTGTTGATGGCTGTCGGTTTTATGTAATCTTTGTTGATGAATTTACACGATATTGTTGGTTGTTTCCCCTTGTTAATAAAAGTGATGTGTTTTCTGTCTTTCATACCTTCTATCACTATGTTTATACTTAGTTTGATAAAAGAATTCAAATCTTTCAAAGTGATGGGGGGGGTGAATTTGTTAACAAACCTTTCCAGAAATTTCTTGCTGATAATGGGATTATTCATCACAAAATCTTGTCCTTATACACCTGAACAGAATGGGTTGGCTGAGCGCAAACATAGACATTTAATCGAAACTGCCATCACTCTACTTCAGCATGCCCAATTAGCTCCCACATTTTGGACTTATGCAGTTAACACTGCCTCCTATTTGATCAACAGAATGCCTACTGATGTTTTGCAAAATAAGTCACCCTTTGAAATGTTGTTTGGTCACGATCCCTCCATTTCTCACTTGTGTATATTTCGGTGTGCTTGTTTTCCTTTACTACGCCCTTATAATCAACATAAACTTCAACCCAAAACTTCCATGTGTGTGTTTCTCGGCTATGAATCTCAATACAAAGGTTACATTTGTTATCATGTGCCTAAGAAACATGTGTACATTTCTAGACATGTTTTGTTTCTTGAACATGTATTCCTCTATAAAGACTTAGCATCTGCAAGTCGGTTTGTTCCTCCTTCCCTGTTGTTCCACCTATGTATGTCATGCCTGTCATTTCTCCTTCCAATATTATCAATTTGCCAACCTCTCTTCATGGGGTTTCTTCTTCTTGTCCCTCTTCCTCTCCTCCACCAGATCTTGTCTACTCACGCCTATCGCCTCTTCAATCAGTATCTCCTTTTGTGGCTTCGACTCCACTAATAGAGGTATGTCCCCTACATCTCTGCCTTCGAGTTGATGAGTTTAGGCACGAGGCCATTTACGTAGTATTGCGGATCCCACCCATGAACTTGCATTCTATGCAAACAAGGTCTAAGAGTGGTATTGTTAAAAGAAAACCTGTTTTCTTGCAACAATGGATGTAGTCGCTTCGACTTATCTCGTGATTGAACCTAGTAGCTATAAGTCGGCTTTCAAGTATCTAGTTTGGTTCAATGCTATGAAGGAAGAGTTGGATGCCCTTCACTCTCGAGGAACTTGGTCTCTAGTGCAATTGCCTCCACACGTGAAATGTAGTAGGCTGCAAATGGATCTTCAAAATTAAAACGGATGTTGCTTGGTTCCATCTGTTCGGCACAAAGCTAGGTTGGTAGCTCGGTGGTTCGATCAAGAGGCGAGTCTTGATTATGGGGAGACCTTTAGTCCAAGAGTGAAACCCACTGCAATCCAACTGGTTCTAGCACCGATGACTCACTATGGGTGGATTTTGAGGCAGCTGGATGTTAAGAATGCCTTTCTTCATGGCATTCTCAATGAGGAGGTATACATGGCCCAACCTCCTGGGTTTACAGATTCACAACATCCTCAGCTTGTGTGCAGGCTTCACAAATCTTTATATGGGCTCAAACAGGCTCCAAGAGCATGGAATGACAGGTTTACTGCTTTTTTACCATCTTTGGGATTTCAGGGCACTTATTCAGATTCTTCTTTATTTGTTAAACATGTGGCTGCGGGTATTGTGATTCTCTTGGTATATGTGGATGACATAATTATTGCTGGAAGTCACCATGATGAGGTACAGCTGATTATACAAGCTTTATCTACAGAATTTGACATTAAGGATTTAGGTGATCTACACTACTTCTTGGGTGTTCAAATTACTCGCAATCAATCTGGTCTATTCTTATCCCAGACTCAGTATGTTCATGATCTTCTTCTCAAAACTGGTATGCTTGAGTCTAAAGCTTGTGAGACTCCTTACTTGCCGTATCAGAGGATGTGCAAAGATGATGGGTTGCCTTTTGATAATCCTACTCAGTATAGGAGTATTGTTGGAGCATTACAATATTTGACATTCACTCATCCCGATATTGCTTTTCGGTTCACCAAGTGTGTCAGTTTATGCAAAGTCCCATGGTGATACATTATACTGTTGTCAAATGCATTTTGAGGTACTTGAAGGGCACTGCCAGCCATGACTTTCTTATCGAGCATGGGTCTTGGGATGTTAAAGCTTTTAGTGATGCGGATTGGGCGGGGATCCCAATGACGGAGATCAACCATTGGTTTGGTGGTTTTCATTGGATCAAATCCCATTTCATGGTCCTCTAGAAGCGATCCACCGTGTCTCGTTCTTCAATAGAGACTGAATATCGTGCATTGTCTTCCACGATTGCAGAGCTCGATCGGATTAAACAAGCTGTTGGTGTTTCTTCATGTTTCAATTGATCAACCACCAACCTTGTTCTGCGACAACCTATCTACCATAGCGTTATCATTCAATCCTGTTCAACATCGGAGGACAAAACACATTGAAATTGACATTCATTTTGTGAGGGAAAGAGTAGCTGTGCATCTATTGGTTGTTCAATTTGTTTCTTCCCAAGAACAATTTGCAGACATTCTAACCAAGGGA
>CM063606.1:2254403-2300289 GCA_032356905.1 Salix exigua
CTAAGTTAATCATCATCGAATTAAAAAAAAAAAAAAAGGAGGAGTTTTTGCCTCATAAAAGCAATTGAAGAGGTCACATGAAAGGCATGGTAAATCAAGGATCAATGATTTAAATAAAATAGAGAAAATGATGAAGGAACATTTCTTTCTTTTTGGATATGCCCAAACTTTGTACCAACAACTCTACACGTTGAAGTAACAAATATTTTTATTGGTGATTACATTAATAAATTTTATCAATTAATGATGACCTATTTAAAATGAAATAGTAGTTAAAGACTATATATCTTAATGGTTTATGATAGTTCATTCATGACATGTTGAATTTGCAATCTTTATAAACAACCTCATAAGCCTATTAGAGATCTTTTGTAGTAGAGAAACACTAAGTTGTTAGGGTAGCTTACCAAAGTTTTTAGGATGAATAAAATACCATAGAATGACATAATAATAATTAGTGAAATACCACTCTTCAGACCCAACTTACCCCTTAAAAACTAAGTAAATAATAAGTAAGGGGTTTGAGTCTAGTTTTTATTTTTAGAACTTGTTATTATAGACATGGTGAGTAAGGTAATCGAGCTAATAAATGTTAAAAACATTAAGTTATTTAGGAAAGAATTCATTGATAAAAAGCATGATGAGGTAGTTAATCCTATTTATAATGATTCTTATAGCAAAGAGAGATTTTGCTTGAATATGGTGGTGCTACCTTAGTCATCCAAAATAGTTTGTTAATTTTCATCAATGATTTGGGGTGAAGATTATTACCGCATTAGCAATTTCTTATCTAACTTGTACCATTAAAATTAGGTATATAATCTAATAATTAACAATTAAAGCTATGAAAGTATGGTGTTCACAAAGGTAATGAAGAAACTATAACTCAATTTTTTAAAAAAACAAAACATACCCTAAACCCTATAAGTTGGCTTGGATAAACAAAGATACTACGGTTATCATGAATAAATAATGTCTTGTGTTATTTTTATAAAGAAAAAAATATTATGATAATGATTGTTATGACATGATGTCAATAGATATGTGTCATATATTGTTAGACAAACTTTGAAAGTATGACAAAGGTGTTGTGCATGATAGATTGTATAACATATACACTCTTATCAGTGCTAAAAAATCCCACAGATATTGTTTCTCTAATCGTTCTTAACCAATAGATTCCTCGATTTTTTTTTTGTATGATACCTCTGAATCGACGAGTTGTTAAGAATATTGGTGTTATAGCCAAGACTGCTTGGTCCAGGGCAGCTTATAATCTCCGAAGCTATTTGTCACGGAGTTTCACCGCTGTGTCGCAATTTTTAATTTATTTTTTATTTTAAATGAATATATTTTTGTATGTTTTAGATCATTTTGATGTGCTGGTATCAAAAATGATTTTTAAAAAATAAAAAAATATCATTTGGATGTATTTCGGCATGAAAAGCACTTTGAAAAGCTACCGCAACCGCCTTCCCAAACAGATCCTTCTCTACGTGCTTGCTAGCCGTGTAAGCGAGTTACTGTTTAACAGTGTGATTGCGGTTGTTTTTTAAAATATTTTTTATTTAGAAATGTATCAAAATAATATTTTTTATTTTTTAAAAAATATTTTTGATATCAGTACATCAAAATAATTTTCAAAAAAACTAAATTTATAAATATAAAATATTTTTAATTTTTTTCATAAATACTTTTCAATCACAATGCCAAACAACTCCTAGCACTCCAAATTTTTTTAAAATAAATTAATTTATAAAATGCTTTCCTACTAATTAAGCTAAGATAGTATCAGGGCTATTTTGGTGAGTAAATGCAATCATGTCTAAGGTATTACTCATCTTATTGTTGTTATCGTCATGGTCGGTGCAATATTGGTTTTCATTTGGATATTTTTTTCTTTATTTTATTTTTTATTCATTTTTTTTATTTGCAAGTTTTAATTTATTATAATTGCTCTTCAATTGAAATTGATCATGTATACTTTTTTTTATTTCAATCCTTATTCTTTTAACTTTTAACAAAATTACATTGTATTTTTTTAAAATACCTTTATTAGTTTTGGTCCTAAAGTTTTTATTTGTTTCAATTTGTCTTTCTATTGAATTTAATTATATATTTATTTTTCATCTCGACTCTTATTCTTTGAATTTTTTATTTGATATTAATTCATTTGTTTTTTTCGGTCCATTTTGGACAATATTTATTTTTCATCCGTATTTATGCATCTATACCTTTTGTTTTCAATTTTTGTCATTTTATTTTTTGGTGGTGTTTTATTTTATTCTGTTCAGTCTTGAAATTTTAATTTATGTTGATGATTATTTGAAAATTAATATTTCTCTCATTTTCCCTATGTTCTTTTTTTGGTGTTTCTCATTATTTATATATGCTTTTCGGATCAAATGATTTTATGATTTTATCATTTACGCAATAATAATGATAATTTTAGTGATAGTTTTTTTTTTGTAATAATGTTTTGCTCTTTTTTATTCGTTTGGGCAATTTAATGATTTTAATTATTTGTGTAGTAATTTTGATAATAATTTTAATTATTTTAGTCATGATAATGCTGATAACATAGGAATGAATTTTCAATGATGTTTTTTTTTATGTGTAGATAGAAAATGAACTATTTATTTTTGTTATTTGGTTATCGCAAGTGTTTTCACAATTTATATTTTGTGCTGTTGTGTTTAATTTAAATTGGATAATAAAATAAACTAATCCTAATACATTTAAATCAATAATTCAAATAGCCAAATCTTCTTGCTTTTTTTATTACGATGATAATTTTATACTGGTGATTTTGTTATAAATAACTAAACAAAAAAATTATATTGATTTAAAATTCATATATTTTATACGATATTCACATTCCATGAGAATTCTGCATTGATTTATTATTTTGTTCAAATTTATATTATAAAAAAATCTTATACAATTAATAATTTTTACGCTGAAAAAAAAAAAAGACTGCGATCAAATGCGAGTAAATGGCTAATGAATAATAAAAGGATTGTACATGTTTACCAATCAGATTAAATGATTTTAAAATTAATTGTTGAGAAATAATAAGCAAGAAAAAGAGAGCAAAATTAATGGAAAATTAATGGAGTGATTAAAAAAAGAAGCAAGATGAGGAGATAAAAGGGAATGATGACATGAGCATAAAATTTCAACAGTAAATGCCCGAAATTCAACAGTATTATATATTGTCATATATAATACTGAAAAAACGGTGCGTTTTACAATTCTACGCGGATCGGAGTAAAATCACAGCAAATTTTCTCGTCAATTTCCGCCATCTCCAGCACGAGTAGATCTCAACGGTCAATCTTCGTCGTTCACAAAAAAATGGTGCTAGTATCCGCTGCACGAGAATACGTTAACCGGATGTTGCAGGACATCTCCGGCATGAAGGTTCTCATTCTCGATTCTCAAACGGTAATTTCTTCTTCTCACTTAAATCTCTGGATTATATCTTTATTTTTTCCATCATTTCGTTTAATCCACTCAAGATCTGTATAATTGATGCTGATTTATTGTTATTAAGCACAGAATGAAAACAATTGCCATGCAATATATATTTTTTATTTAGGATCGAAAACCCTGGCTTGTATTAAGCTAAAGAAGATGAGAAATTTGAGCTATGTTAATAATGTGTTTCAGGTTAGTATTGTAAGTGTTGTGTATTCACAATCAGAATTACTACAAAAGGAGGTATTTTTGGTTGAATTGGTAGATTCTATATCGAAGTCGAAAGAATCAATGTCGCATCTAAAAGCAGTTTACTTCCTTCGCCCAACATTGGAGAATATTCAGCATTTGCGGCGTCAGCTAGCTAATCCTAGATTCGGAGAGAGTCATTTATGTAAGTTCTTATCCAAGAGTTTTGGAGGTTCAGTAACAATTCTTTTACATTTAAGTTTGTTATTCTGATCGTGATGTGATTGCAGTTTTCTCCAACATGTTGAAGGATACTCAGATTCATATATTAGCTGATTCAGATGAACAGGAAGTTGTGCAGCAAGTTCAGGTACATCATTTTTCTTGATCTTTTATCTATGAACTTATTTATTGCGTATTGTGTTTTCTTGTAGTAAATGTACATTTGAATTGAATGTCTGGCTTGACTGGATCAACTGTCTTGCTAGAAAATCATATTATCACCTAGTTGAATTGTATAACTGATGAAATTCTTAAGTTGCCAAGCACATCTGCCCAAATTTCAATCATGTCACTCTAACATGCTTAGAGGAAGGGTCTTCAGTAGGTCATGTTTCATAGGGTTTTGCTTTCATCTTAGTAGAATTGGTTAACATCCTTCTGTTTTAGAACCTGTCCAGAGCAATGTAGAAACAATTAGGTCATTGTAATAATGGTCTGATGTTGGCGTATAGTTGCATATATCTTGTCTATAGGAGATAAGATGCTCCTTTCTTATCTGATGAAAATGACTGTCTTATCTGATTGAATGAGAAGAGAAGTAATGTTAACGCTCATGGTGTGGCATTGTGGGTGTTGTCAAACATTATTACAGTAATTCATTAGATTTAGGAATCTTGAGGCTCTAACAGAGGAAATAGAAAGAAAAAAAATCTTTTGAACCAATGAGTCATGGTCTATTTGTAATGAATGGGAAATTTCTGCCAACAGGAGGTTGTGGTTACTTGATGTGATTAAGGAAGCATCAAATGAGCATTGTCTTTGAGCGTTAAATGTGTTAATTGATGTTTAGGACCTGGTGTGAGACAGACAATGAAAAGTTTTTGGAATGTTGCCATGACACTATAAACTAAATAGTGCCAAACTCCATGTATTGGATCAAATATTGTTTCTTTCTGTAGGTTAAATGCCAAGTATGCTTATTGTACTACTCCTCTTTTGATATGTGAACTAGGTAGCTGGCTTTACATGATGTATGTTTTGTGAATTGTCATTATGTGATTTGCAAGCAACTTGTTCCATATCCACCTTCTTGCTCGGTCTTTAATTTTAGATGTATTAGATACATTATCCTTCTATTTGATGATGCAGGAGTATTATGCAGACTTTGTTGCAATTGATCCTTATCATTTCACTTTGAACATCCCTTCAAATCACATGTATATGCTCCCAGCGGTTGTAGATCCTCCTGGTTTGCAGCAGTTATGTGATAGAATTGTTGATGGCATATCAGCAGTCTTTTTGGCATTGAAACGAAGACCTGTTATTCGATATCAAAGGACCTCTGATATTGCAAAAAGGATAGCACAGGAAACATCAGTGAGTCATATTTTGAACTGATGAAACTAGAGTAACATACCTTACAACTAAACATTTCTCTGGAAACAACTCTCCTATGTTGAGTCACAGTTAAACCTTTTTATTTTCCACATTCATTTCTTACATTCAGGTTAAGATATGTGCACTGCAAGTGCTTAGGTTACTCCATGCTTAGGACAGTAGCAGCTTTTATTGCAATACCTATACGTATTAAAGAGGTGTCTGATTTTACTATACATTGTCAACAGCGAGCCCTTTATGTGTTCTTCGAAGGTCAGTGTTGTAGAAAAAATGATTTTTTTGGTTAATAACTCTTGGGGCATGCAGAAGCTGATGTACCAGCAGGAAAGTGGCCTTTTTGATTTCAGACGTACAGAGATGTCTCCTTTGTTGCTTATAGTTGATCGAAGGGATGACCCTGTTACCCCATTATTAAACCAATGGACATATCAGGTTCATGTAGTGACTATGATATTTGATTTCCATGCTTTTCAAATGTCAAGCATGCCTTGTGAATTATTTCCGAGTAACAGTTGGGCAGTTCCTTGATTATGTTCATTTATTTTGTAGGCTATGGTTCATGAACTGGTAGGTATTCATGATAACAAAGTGGATTTGAGTAGTACTGGGAAATTACCCAAAGACCAGCAGGTTGAGTTGCTTTTTTCCCTTGCTGTAAATATATAAAATTTCAAGAAGTTGCTAAAGTCTTGAATTTGTGCCCCTTCGCTTTCAGGAGGTTGTATTGTCATCAGAGCAAGATGCCTTCTTCAAAGCTAATATGTACGAGAACTTTGGAGATATTGGAATGAGCATCAAGAGGATGGTGGATGATTTTCAGCAAGTTGCAAAAAGTAACCAAAATATCCAAACAATAGGTTTGTATTTGGCAAGATTGAGCATCCATATATTTGATAATTTAGATAATTTCTATGGCCGGATCTATTTAAATAGAAAATATTTTGAATTATTGCAGAAGACATGGCCAAGTTTGTTGACAGCTACCCAGAGTACAGAAAAATGCATGGCAATGTTTCAAAGCATGTGACATTGGTCACAGAAATGAGCAAGATAGTTGAGGAGCGAAAGCTGATGTTAGTTTCAGAAAGGGAACAGGATTTGGCTTGCAATGGTGGGCAAGTGGCTGCATTTGAGGTATTGCATGTATTCTGACATATTCCAGGCTGTCCTTATTGTTTTGCTCGATCTGAGCATGAATTTTAAGCTAAAATCAACAATTTATGATAGGCCTGATTCATTTAAACAAACTGATGAAACTGGTTGAAAAAAACAATCGGGAAATACTGTGCTTGTACCATAAAATTTTGTTGTAGATTGATACTTTTGTTAGTAATAGTAACATGTATTCAAAATGAATATAGAGCAGAATAAAAAAGAAAAATTAGCCAAGCCCAGATATTCCAGTGAGAATTGGAGGACAGGGAGAAATATTGTGGTCTGTATAGGGATCAGGTTCCTAATGGAGTACAATATATTTTGTTTTTACACCATTTAGGTTATTGAGGTGGTGTTGCATTATTATTGTGAAATTAATGTTAGCAAAATTATTGTTAATTATAAGTTATATGGTAAATAAGAAATAGGAATATGAATTTTCAATCTTTATTGGTTCTTTACATGTTAAGAGATACATGATTCTGTTAAAACAGCATTCCATGTTACTTCTTACAGAACATTTTCGTCTTTAGGACTTTTATCAGTTGATATTGTTTGCCACCTGCCTTGTAATTTTTGGAAAACCTTAGATTTATCACCATTGTAATTAGTGATATCTGATTTAACAAAAATGTTAACTGATAAAATTTAATGGCAATCTGATGCTACATTCAGAAATATATGGTGCAATTGTCAAGGCTTGACCTCCTTTCTTCATATATTATTGCAGGCAGTGACAAATCTTCTAAGCAATGAAAGTGTTTCCGATATTGACCGACTACGCTTGGTAATGTTGTATGCACTGCGCTATGAGAAGGAGAGCCCTGTTCAATTAATGCAGCTTTTTAACAAACTGGCTTCTCGATCTCCCAAGTACAAGACTGGGGTAATCTATCTAACCAGAATATTGCTAAATAGTTGTACTAGCCTCTAGCCTTGCTATATAAACCTGGGGTAAATCAGTAACACGTTTAGTGATGCATAAAACAATTGTAAAAAAATGTAAAGAAAAATCATGTTGAAGGGCCATCATTTATGTTCAGAGACGATGCATAAAACTGGTGGAAAGATATATATTAGATCTTTGATCGTGATACCCTTCAGACTCATGCATGATATTAAACAACTGACAATGAGAAGAACCCGGCTAAAAATGTTTAATCTCATTTTCTCATTCCAAATTGAGGCTACTTCAACTTACTCTGATTATTTTTTATATTTAACCTTCTTTGTGAAGCCCTGTCTGACTGTCCCTAGATATCTTCTGTTCTTTGTTGTGGCTAGATAAGATAGCTAAATGATTAGATATATTGATTATCATGAAATGGCAGCTAGTCCAATTCCTCCTGAAGCAAGCAGGTGTGGATAAGCGAACTGGGGATCTTTATGGGAACCGAGATCTTCTCAACATTGCTCGTAACATGGCTCGTGGTCTGAAGGTTTGAGTAAAAAAATGCTCTTTTTTTCTTTTGCTATAGTTTTCCTTTACGTCTTTTTCTTGGATATCTGTAAGTATACGTTCTGACTTTTATCTTTGCATTTTTGTGATAGGGGGTTGAAAATGTATACACCCAGCACCAGCCTCTTCTGTTCCAAACTATGGAAAGCATAATCAAGGGGCGGTTGAGAGATGTGGACTACCCATTTGTTGGAAACCACTTTCAACAGGGAAGGTTTGTATTGTAAACATGGAGAAATCATGGTTATTTTTCAATTTTATTTGCAGAGCATGGCAGACAGCTCAAGTTCTTGTGATGCTGTGGTTATACCCCCAGTATATAAACCCAAACTGATCATGATGATTCGCTGTAGTAGCAAACCTGCCTTCATATTAGAAAATGGAAGACCGCAATGATTTGTGCTCTATGTGAATGATTTATATTTATTCTTGGTGCAGGCCGCAAGATGTGGTTATTTTTGTTGTTGGTGGAACAACATATGAGGAGTCACGCTCTGTTGCTCTCCAAAATGCCAGCAATTCTGGAATTCGTTTTATCCTTGGTGGTTCTGTGGTTCTCAATTCTAAGAGGTAAATCTGTCGTCAATTCTAAGAGATTGTTCACTCAGCTTCTATTTGCCCATTGGTGGGAGCTCGGAATATGTGGTCCGGTCAATTACTAGTTTAGGAGGTGTTTTTTAATTGTCGAGGATGGATATAATAGGGGGTACAGTTGACAGGAACTTCTGTATCCACGCTTGATGAGATGGTTCCTGTGCAGGTTCCTGAAGGACCTGGAAGAAGCTCAGAGAATAGCTAAATCCAGCACCAATGTCGTTTGAAGTGCACTTCCCCCCATCTGCGGCTATTTGAGAGCCATGTAAATACTTGTTTGCGGCTTTAGTAGATCGGCAGCAGCTACATGACAGGTATCACTGCATCGGACAAGAGTTGAACTGATGTGTTTCACTCCCTGCGTGGCAGTCGGAATGTGAAGAATTCCAAAAGCCCGCAGCACTGTTAAATTAATGCTCATGGATTTAGCATCTCACCCAACCTTTCACGAACTCAAAACGGACAGCTTCGTCACAATTTTTGGCTAACCAAGCCAGTCAGCCAGGTTTTTAGTGTAGTTTTCCATACAAGAAAAGAGGAACCCATGTTTTTTCTTTATTGTGCTCATTACATTGGACGAATGAAAAAATAAAAATAGAATTGTTGTACACATCTAGAAGGCTGTTCCTTCTCCAAGTTCTTCGAAACCATCTACTAATAAAGCCTTAATATTTGAGTGAAGCTTCGGCTTTATTTTTGAATGTGACATTCATGTTTTGTGGAGCTACATGCAACCATGGATTCATATTATGCATATAATGATTGGCAAGTCATCTCACTACATGCGGATGTATGATGCATGGATGATGATCCGTTCATGGATGTGTGTATTACTATTTTCATACGCATGAGAGTTGCTAGTGCAACTTTGGAAGGTTTGAAATCGAATCCACCTTTAGATTTATGACACGACAGGGACTAGCCCTCGATTATCGGAAGAGATGCATCGAGCCAATTTCGGTGTCTATTTGTTATCATGAAACTGGCTGTATTTAGCTCTGCAGAATCCCTAGGTATAGATAGGAAAGCTGTGCTTTTGCAAGTTCAATCATGAAACCCTAGGCACTTGTCTGCTAATAGGCAACAACTCCTCCTCCAATTGGTGCCTATGAATTGGCTCTCTCTACTTACCCCCACCGCCATAAACGGCAACTTTAAAGAACTCGTCCCTTTCCATGGGTTTATCTAGGCATTTGTACCTTGGATGGATACTTTGGTGGTTGTGGTGAGTAATCGTTAATGGGGGTGTACCTCAACTACGATTATTAGGCGTCTGTAGCACAACTTGAAATTCTGTCTCTGTTGCAGTCTCCGTAAGAACAGTACCCAGCGTATCTGTATAATAATCATTATTCCTGTCAAAATCTCACCAGTAATTGTAAATTCATTATTCAGTTCAAAAGATATGTGTGAGTATTGCTGTCCGGGTATAATGAAACATGTGAGCTCAGGCACCTTGCCTGTTTTTTTTTTTAAAAAGAAGCTAAATTAATATCTCTTAGTATTTTATTATTATTTTAATGTGTTAATATTAAAATTAAAAAGAATTATTTTATCTTATTAAAAGAAACAATCTGTTTTAAACATATTGATTATTATATTAATGATTGAAAAGATTTGGAGCGTGTCTGTCAAAAATGAGAGAGAAAATAGGAATATAAAAAAGAAACTGTAAAAATGACCATATTGAATTCTTATACGCTGTCAAGTGGTATATGATGATGAGAATCGTCTCGAGATAATTCCAGGATTTTTGGGGCCCTGGCCGGTGGTTCCAATGGTTAAAGTGAACTTGGTTTGTTGAGTCCATCAGCTACTTTCCAATCAGCAATTACACGGATGTGATCGTCCTCAACAACAGCACTCTCCTATTCTTAAAATTCACTCTCTCTTTTACTCGCACTTTGTATACTTAAACTGTTTTTAAAGTAAATTTTATTAAAAATATATTTTTATTTTTATAAATTATTTTTAATATTGCCATATGAAAATAATCTAAATATATATATATATATAATTAAAATATTTTGTTTTAATTTTTATCACAGCAATTTTGAAATATAATGTAAAACTGTAAGGAAACTCGAATATAGTTGATTTCTTACAAAACAATCGTACCCTTACAACTTAACTCTTGCAATAATTATTTCTATCAACCCATTCCTCATTTCTTAGGAAGCTTGGACGGAAGGCTTAAAGATATAAAGTATTCTTTGATCTACTTATCTAGGGCTCGTCACCAGAGCCACTCGCGCTAGCTACACGACCTACGCGTTTCTTATGTTTGGATTAGTCATGTCTCAGAGTAGTAAATCATGATCTAAAATGCTGGAGCCAATCATGCGTTGCCATTAATTTTAAAAAAATAAAAAAAATGCTCATTAACCTAAAAAATTTAGCACAAACATAAATTGATTTTTTAATAAAATTAATACAAAATAACTATTATATTTTATAATAATAATAATAATAATAATAATAATAGTTAACCAACATGTCTTAAAATATATAATAATTCAATATAAATTAGCAAATAAATAATACCAAAAAACCTTTCTATCTTTCCTTCAAACCTTGTCTTTATATTTCTTTTTCCTTTCCTTGCTAATGTACCTTTTTTTCGCCTCATTTTTCTTATCTAAAAACGCATCAAAGTTTGTTAAGATCATGAATGTTTTTTTAAAAAATATTTTTCTTTGTTTCAAATTAAATCTGTTTTTAAGTTTTAGATTATTTTAATGTACTAATATCAAAACTAAATTTTAAAATATAAAACAATAATATTTTAATATTTTAAAAAACACTTTAAAAACAAATCACTACCACATAGGCTCTAATAAAATGTCAAGGTGTGAATCTATAATTATATATCAAATTTTGTTATTTCAATAACTATAACCTCTCTCATCCTTTCCATTTTTGCAAAATTTGTTAGCAATATTGGATTTGTCACCTATAATTTTTACTAGACTAAAAGGATGCTAACTAGAAAGCATATTGTTGTTGAAGTTACAAGGTGAAAGGAAATGGAACAAAAGTAAAGTCATCACCAATAATGTAAGCACTCTCAGTTGCCTCTATATCACAAGAAGGCTAATTTTTATTTTCTCTTGTTTACCTTACATTTACCACCTTTAAAATGTGTCTCTTCTTCTAGAAAATAAAGGTTATTTTTATTTAAAACTCATATTTAAAAATAACCAAATACAAGGTAATCATCTAATATATATCAAGCATAGAAACACATGAGTTTAATTTGCCTTCAAGCTTAATATTTTTATGTTCACTATACACTGAGCTCAAGTATATATAAGTCTAATAAGTTACCAAGCTCAATAAGTATTAGATCCATAGATAAATTTATAAAATATTTTCAAAACGAGCAAGAACATGAATGGCAATAACTTCATAAAATATTAAAAGGTATCAGACTCAATAAGTATTAGATCCACAAACTACATAAATCTATAAAATATTTTTAAAGTGAACATGAAAGTGAATGACAATAATTTCATAAAATTAAAAATTAAAAATATATTACAAAAGAACAAACTTTATCATACCAAGTTGTTTAGACTAAAAGGAATTGAGGGGTTAAAGTTTAGATATCTAGCTTAGGTGTTTTCAAAATAAAGTACAAAAACTAGATGAAATGCATCATTAAATCTCACATGACTTGACCGATTGAAAGAGAATTGGATATGATAAGAAAGATTTTATCCCCAACTATCTTATTCAGGGTTGTAGACCCAAAAAAACATATGAAACTCCTTAAAAGAGTTCTTTAGAGTCATCAACTATATTTGAGAGTTATGAGCTTCTTCCTTTATAGCAAAAGCTCGGTCGTAAAACCATATTGGATGGTTTTCACCTTAAAGTTTTCTTATTTGAGGACAACCATTCCTTTATAAGTCATTAAAGCATTTGTTTTTCCAATAAAGCCTAGTTGAAAAGATATACATTGCATGATATCCTTTAGTGAAGCATAAACTACCTTAAGGTCTCTTAGTTCAACATTCATAATAACCTTTTATTTCCATAGTTGTTGAACGATAGTTTATCCTTTTTGTTTGGTAATTATCTCTCTCATATGAGTCATCTCATCCATCTAGTGGCTCTTGGGATGAATATATATTATAAAAATATGTTAAATACAAAAGGAACAGTTAAAAACTATAATAAATTAAATAAAATGGCGAGGTTAGACAATAAAATTTCTTACATTGAAAGTCATTTGTTTAGGCAATGTCAAATAAAAGTTGTATCTCTCATCAAACATCACCATGATGTTTAAAGGAATGATGGGAACCTTCTCCAAGTGCTTGATCATCCTTTCCAAGATCATACCTTCTATTAATAATTGCCTTTATGTCCAAACTTTCCTCTTCAACCAAGGTGGAGGGAGTAAAGGGATCTCAACCATGAATAAGACAAATAAAAATATCATCAAACCTTTATTTAGCTTTCTTATGAACTTCTTGGGCAGAGGTCTTAACAATTGTACCCCGTAACTAAAATTTAAGGTGAAGGAAAAATGATTGTCACCATAAAAAAAGTCTTTATAATTAAGGTTAGAATATTAATCTTCACATGGATGAAGACCCTTTTATCTAAAAACATGAAACAACACCTACAAATGCTTAAGAGAGAGTTATTTTTCTTGATCCTTAGCCATAGAAGAATGTCTTCTCTGGCTTTCATTTATATAGGAGTAATAACTCCCTCTATTTTTTAGGAATAAGGAGTTCATATAAATTGACATGGCCATGCTACATCTCTTTTCCAATCTTGGCTGCACTCAAATAAGAGATGAGACCATCTTCTTGATATGGATAAACTCTTCTTTACTGAGACCTAGCTAATTTTTTCCTTCTTCTTCAGTTGTTAATCTTGCATAAAATCAAAGTCCAATAAACTTAGATACATAAAAATACAAGGGAGAAAGAGGTTGCATACTATATAACATGATGTGATATTGTTTTTTTATCCATTTTAATGATGTTGTATTCAATCAAGGCCATTGTCCATGCAATACATCTTTTCTCCTTTCCGAACTCTAATGAGACCTATTCTTCACCTTACAAAAGATACTCTCAATAATCGACACAAATCTCTTACATCTCTCTATTATATTCATTTTATATCCACATCTCTCTCCATTTCTTGACATGCATAGGCTTGCCCTATAGAGTTTTTAAATGGTTTCTAGGTTTATTGGTGTATGTAAAGAACCAAATCATATATTAGGTCACTTGGAGGATGATCTCACCAATCTCTCACCACCATTAATGTCATTGACCATATAATAATAAGTTTTAAGGATGTTCATAATAGACTTGATTCCAATGAGTCTAAGGAATATTCATCCATTAGGATGCAATCATCTTAGACCCAACCAGTAATATCTAAACACTTTCTTGGAAGACCCTTGGAGATGGAAATAATACCCTAATACATACATTTATATGAAGGATTTAATTATAATTTTTTCCTAAACAAATCCCAAGGTTTCTTGGTTGATTCACTTAACCCCTACAAATAGTTGAGTTATGTACTCTTTTAGATACTAACCATTAATAAATGATATTATATTAAACATTGAGCTATGTTTAAAGTGATGGAGGAATCATCTTTATGGGATTAAAACAATTTCTCTCTCTCTCTGAGGTTCTATAGAAATAGCAGAGGAAAAGTTTCTTTGATAATAAAAATGATCTTTCCCTTCACTACAGGTGGATGTTAGAGTTCCATCCTTTCTAGTTTCAATGTCTGGTCTAAAGGGTCATTGTCCTTCATTACTTTCTCTAGTTTATGGTTGAAACCTAAACTCCAGTTATGAAAACAATAAATATAATCTTAGAGTTATATTTGACTATTTTAGGGCTTATTTTTTTGATAGTGAAAAAAAAAAGACTTATGGGTGGAAAATATCTAGGATGACAACTTTTTCTCATTTAAAAAAACAAAACTTGCTTAAGAAATCTTTAACATATTTGTTTTTACAATGAAATTTAAAAGAGAGAGAGTTAACAAAAAAAAGAAGTAAGATTGGTTATGGTTATAAAGGAATAACTATTTATCCTTATTGTTGGATGAGTTACCTTTCATGTCACCTAATATCTTTAAAATTCTACTTAATTACTAAGTAAATGCATATCGTCATTTTTCTCATAAAGAAACACCTCTTTTAATGAAGATAAGCCACTTGAAAATAAGTCATATGACTCCAAGAATCCTAACAATTCCTCTTAAGATGATCAAAATCTCATGAGAAGGTAAAAGGTTTTCCATTAAAGTTGATAACTTTTCAAATCTATATATATATATATATATATATATATATATATATATATATATATATATATATATATTCAATACAAAAAACTTAGGGGCTATTGATAGATCAATGACTTCTATATATCTTATTTTGTCTAAACATCATATATACAAGAGGGCTAAAAGTAAGGTAATAACATAATATACCTAAGCTTAACAAAATATATAGCTTAGATGGCGTAGGTCAAGCTTACTTTTATGCCCAATATTTTTGGGCTCAGCTACATGTTGAGCCAAAGCACATGGGGTTTTGGCTAGCTATTATACCTAATATTCTTGGACTCAACATGATATCTATGTCTAACAAGTTGTCAAACCCATCATTCTTGGGTTGAAGATCATTCAAAGTTGAAATGCACATGACACTAACAATCATTATAAGCCTTTTATTGGGTCACAAGATTTTATTTGATTGTTCTTATGGATCTCAATATAAAATGTTAAACATAAAAAATAGTTATCTCCCTGCATTTAGGTGTATAAAAATATTCTAAAAGCTTATCATATTTTTATCAACATTAGAATTGCATAAAGAATATTTATTTCTTATTAATATTATCAAGAGAAAATAATAATCTAATCCCTCTATTTAAGCAACATAATAAAATTCAGACACTATAGATACGCTCTAAACCACTTAGGTAAAAGGTTCACAATTTTTCTTTTGTTTAAGTACTCTCTTATTCTTAAATTTTTATCATACTTAAACAATAATAAACACTTTTGCTCTTAGATCTTAAAGCTTATTTTTATTTATTGCAATTTCTCATTAAGGTCAATAATTTTATCATTGGAGGATCTCTAATTCAAAAAAAATATTGTTTTAAAGATTTTAAGGTCATGTATCACAAACCATCAATTTCATGAACTTTAGACAAAAAAATATATTGATGTAAACATGTGATTATCCACTATCCAAACACTCAAAAAATCTTTTCCTAAGTATATTAAATTTTGAAACATCATCAAGAGGATAATATGAATCATAATTAGTGAGGGAAATACTAACATAATAATAAAGATTTAGTGTTCTTCCTTATTTTACACTAAACTTATAGAATAAGAGTCAATAAATGCTCATAATTACTTTAAAATAATATTAATTTGCCTTAGTTATATTAACAAAAACAATTATAAATAAAAAAGACAGAAAACTTAGAAAGACAAACACAAGCAAATCTTATGGACATTTTTTGAATTCAAGTCATTTACTAGTACTTTTCTTTCCATCCATATTTTGTTTCATTATATAGTTTTTAAATTATATGAATGGGTGAGAAAGCCCAACAAATCTTATAGATATTTCTTGGAATTCAAGTCATTAGCTAGTACTTTTCTTTTCATCTTTATTCTATTTCATTAGTTACTTTGAATGGTGAGTGAAGTCCCAACAATTAGGCCATTTTTTATAACTAGGATGGATGACATGTTGTTTGTCTAAAATTTGTTTGAAAAAGAAATCAAACAACATGTTGCCTAATAAGACAAAAGAAGCATTGTCAAAAATTATCATACAAAAATTATTTGACATAAATATCGATCATTTTGGTGACCTAAATCTTTGTTAGCAATATTTTCTTCTTTTTATTTTTGGAATCCGACAATCTCTCTTCCCTCTCTTTACCAGGAACTAAAAAATAACAAAATAACCTTTTATATTAAAACTAAATTTAAAAAATTGAGCCACCAAAATCATATAACTTATGTTATTTTTAAAGTTAAATGATCAAAGTGTATATTTTCCAAAACTTTTAGTATGTCATTCATTAATTTTAATATTTATTCTTCAAATCTGATCGCTGACTAAAAATCAAATCAATTGAACTTTAATTAAGATTAAACCGCTCAAAATAAAATTTTAAAATCCCAAATTATTTTATAAAAAGTAAGCAGAAATTTTATATAAAAAATAAACATTAACTACCGCATAATATTCACCCCTCCTGTTCCAAGTTTTTAATAATAGTGTAGGGTGCCTTGTAGAACTGAAAATTGATGTCACGGTAAAACAGGATTAGCCTCCTAATCCTTCTTGCAGCGGCCCAACACGCTCTCTTCGCCTCCTTTATTCTCTCCGTTCATTCTTATAAATCTAATTACAAACTCTTCTGTTTTTAACGACTACTACCTACTTTATTATTATCTCTTTAGAAGTGTTTGCTGTATTTTAAAAGTAGTTTTTTTGTTTTTTTGTTGATATCAAATACTTTTTAAAAATATAAAATATTATTTTGATATATTTTATAAAGAAAAATATTAAAAAAACAACTTCACAAAACTTAAAAATAGTCACTTTAGCACCGATGTATTCCACCACTATATTTCAAAAATATTTTTATTTAAATTAAAAATTTAGTATTTTTAAATTATTTTAATGTTCTCATTTTAAAAAATTAATATATATATATATATTCATATATTCATGAAAAATATTTTTAAAATCAAAATTAACCACACTTAAAACCGTTACTTTCTTTAAAGTTTATGAATATATTTAAAATTGTTTTTAAAAGTATTTTTTATTCAGAAATACATCAAACTAATATTTTTTATTTTTTAAAAAATATTTTTGACATCAACAATAAAAATAAACTAAAACAACTAAAAAGTTTTTTTCTTTTCAAAAACACTTGAAAACATTCTCTAATTCCATCAAGAATACCTGATCTCACCAAGTAATATTTTATTCTATTGCTTCAAAACTTCGATCTGGACCAAGTCTGGAGATGAACGATCATTACATTCTAATTAGGTGTCATTTTTCGTTGGTTTGGATTTCAGTTACTTGATCTAATTATGATAATAAAAAAGAAACTAAAAGTGGATAAAAAATAGTTCGATAGGGTTCTCCATCAAGTAAGTGGCAGAGACACAAAAAGACAACATTAAATTGGTTTTAAAGAAGACAGCTTGTGATGGATCAGGAAAGGAAGACAGCTTGTGATATTTGCCATAAAAGCAAGATCAAATGTTCAGGTCCGCATCAACAAAACTCACCCAGAATACGTTTTTATAGCAAATGCAGATCACAGGGGCAACAACAAACTCTATATAGTAGGGTTAGTATTTCCTCCAGTTCATGATGTTAATCTTACAGGATTGGCAAAGCTAGTACAGTTAGATCAATAATATGGTTTGCAGAAACGTACGTACAAAATTAAAGACTGACGTCTGCCTCAAAAACACACCCGAGTTCTACTCTTGAAAAATATTTAGATCAAACGATGAAAAAAAGCTTCAAGATAACTTGCAGTCGAGCTGGTTCATGCTTCATACCACCTATGGAGTGACAAAACTGGCTTGGACTCGGCCAAACCCCACCATGCGCCTCTGTTTCTTTCTTCTCTGGGCTTTTAAAATTTGCTCCAAATTATTGCTCCTCTGCTAAAAGATGGAGGAACAACACGCGGTGCTCTTTCCGGCCTCACTTGCACCCAAGTCTACCAGTCCAGGGTTAGGGATGATCGACTGGTACTTTTTTGCAGTTCTCGGAGAGCCATTTCGAATGCATGTACATGGCTTTCCTCCACGGAGGAATATGGAGACCCTTTTCTTTAAATGATTCTTCAGCAGCTGAGCATAACAGCGAGATTATTTTGTCAAGTCTCTCTTCGGTGCCCAGGAAGATCGAAGGGATCGTGTTCATAAGCTCTTTGTATGTCTGTGTAGGCCTTGCCAGCTCAAACTGAGACCTAAAGTCCATATCCAGTATCAGCCTCGTTGCTTTGTTGCTAGTGCCCATGATCATCACATCTATGTACTCATAATTACCTGAAAACTGGAAAACTGAAGACCCAAACAGATTTTTTAGGATGTTAATAAATAAATAAATAAAACATGAAATTCACTGATCATGTCAGTCTTAAAATGGATTAAAGTGAAGAGATGTGCCTTTTTTGCGGCCAAAAGTGGAAACCCAAGAGGTTTTACAAAGAGAAGCTTCATAACCATCCCTCTGCAATCTCATGACCACCCATTTCTTGAGACTATTGGGCTCTCCCATACCTCTAACATACATCAAGACTCTGTCAAGAACCCGAGTCTCGACATCTTTCGCCTCCAGAATAATATCCTAGCAAATACCAGCACGCGCCGAGTGACCAAAATCAGACACGCGGATCTTAAAACCAGCAAGAAAACAGAAAATGGAGTTACAGGGAGAGAAAAAAACCTGCAAACTGGATTGAGATTTCCTGGGGAGAGGCTTTGAAGTTCTCATCAGTGAAACGGGTGTGATTGATTGATCTGATTCTATGTAGTCTCTGACCATTTCGTCTAGCTCTTCTTCTCCAAGGCTACCCATCTTGATCCGTAACGAACAAGATTTCCTTTTCTTCTCAGAAGGATTTATATGATCTTTGTGTTGATCAAAGTCCCGAAGAAGTCAAGTACTGTTTAAAGTTTGTGCTGCAAGCTTCTGTGGAGATTGTAGATTTTACTGGTATCATTTCATTTTAGTGATTCAAGTAATGGTGACGTCACTGTGAAAAGAAAGGCACCCGTTGTCTCTTTTTATCGTTCCCATCGGATATATATATATATATATATATATATATATATATATATATATGTCCCAAACCATATTCATATTTGGTCATGTAGCGCGTGTGTATATCTATCTATCTATATATATATACACGCACTCCAGATGATCCATGCATTTTCGTGTTTTAGGCTTGTTTGTCAATGTAATTTAAAAAAAAATTATTTTTTTTATTTTATTTTTTTTATTTTTTTATTTTAAATTAATTTTTTTATTTTATTTTAAATATAATATATTTTTGATATTTTTATTTTATTTTTTTATAATAAAAATAAATTTAAAAAATTTAAAAAATATTATTTTGATGTATCTACTAATAAATAGTATTTATTGTATATTTTGCGCCACTTTTAAAAAACCTTTTTTTAAGAAAATAATTGTTTTATTATTTTAAATTGTTTTCTTAGTGTGTTTTTTTAATGGATACTGTTGGTGTCACGATGATAATTAATGAGGAGTAAAATATAATCACGTACATTTAAAATTAGCAGTATTTATTTTCAAATAGAAGTACAGACTCTTAATGACCACTCTCTCATGTTATCCCAGTGCTTTCACCTCTTCTTATTAACTTTTTCAGGTTGTTCACTCGTGTTTTGTTTGTATGATATTATGGTGTAATATATTTTTTAATTAAAAAAGTGTTAAAATAATATATTTTAAAATACTTATTTTTTTTATATCAATATATTAAAATTATGAAAAAGTATATCAAAATATTGATTTGATGTTTTTTCTCAGATAAATAATTATTTGAAAAGCAAAAACAACTATAACACGAAACGAGATTCTTCTTTAAATTGGATGAAACGAGATTTCTTTGAATTGAGTGTCATGTATATATGACAGAACCCTATTGATGTGGGGATTTATTTAGACAAATAAGTATTTTTTTTATGATTTTTTAGTTTTTTTTTCTAATTTAAAGGGAATATTTTATTTATATATATTCTTTATTATGATTTTTTTTAGTTTTTTCCCTAATTTGTAGGGAATATTTTTCCTACTTTATTTTTTCTATCACTGAATTAATACAGGACATAAACATTTTGAAATGCAAGCATGATAGAATATTAATATGCATAATTCTTAAAGCATATTTATAAATCCACATGAAATGCCCAAAATAAATTACATATCTTATTAATATCTTCAAGTTATAAATTCATTCGTATAATAAAAGGTAGCACTACAGTAATCTACTAGTTGACTCACGAATCAGAGGAACCTCATAAATTACATCATTTCATAATATTAGATTATAATATAATATTTTTATGAATAGAACACACACGTATGATTATTACCATTTGATTAATTAATTTAACATTTTTTTAAAAAAAATGTTATATGTGTCTATAATATTATATTTATGTATACTTATATTTTATGAAATAAACTATATGATATAATATTTTTTTCATTATTAATTTTTCAATATCTCATTATTTTTTTAAGTGGCCAAATAATAATAATATTTTATACATGTTAGTTAAACTTGGAAAAAAAATAAAAACATTAATAAGTAATGTTTCAATTTTTTTTAATATAGCTTATTTTTCATGATGCTGTTAAATATAAAAAGATAATTTATACTTAAAAAACAATTTTTGATAACAAATTGCGTAGAAAACGAAACCTAAATTAAAATCGTTGACGAGGGGATTCAATCTGACCTTGAAACAAAGGTTTAGATACTACCTGTGATATGATATGAAGAGTCTGTTTAAAAATACAAAGGTATTTTTTTTAAATACATCAAAATAATTTTCTTATAACAAACCCTTAAAATAATTTTAAAATAAAAAAATAAATTTAAAATAAAAAAAAAAACGTTTTTGTTTTTCATTTTTCAAATGGTTTCAAAAAGCACCGATAACGTGAACGACATGGTAACAGACTACAATACTCTTTGAAGTTTGAATCCCAGAAGGAAACAGAAGTTCCCAACCGCCCAAGAAAAAAAACAGTTTACTCATTGACACAACACAAAATTCCAGAGAATGAAAAATTTTATTTTTCTCACGAAAATTCTATCCATTTCCCCAGATTTCCCCGGAAAATCTCCACAATTAGGTTTGGAACCCTAATTCTTAATGACACGCTAACTGAGCTTTCTCTCTTATCAGACGGACTTGGGAGTTCGTTCTTGATTTTTGTGTCTGCCGACGTAGGTTTGTTTGATTAATGTGTGTGTATTCTAGGGTCTCGGTTTTCTCGATTCTGTTTTGATATTGAGGCTTCAATTTGTTTTGTGTGATTCAAGAATAAGCCACTTAGAAACCTAGTTTCTGTTTGGTTTTGTTGAACAATATGTCTTTCCTTTTCCTTTTCCTTATATTTGAGTTTTTTCTAATGTCAAAAACAATTAGAATAATATAATGGTTTTATAGGCTTATTAAGATGATAATTCGATGAACTTTATTCATAGCACTTGATAAATCTCACGAAAACCTTTTGAATATAGATAATGGGGTCTCTGTTGCATTGTTAATCGAGTCTTAACTATTTGACTGATATTGGTTGATAATTCTTGGTGATTTTTTGTGGATTGTCTTGGTCGCAGGGCTTCTTTCTGATACGATGGTATATGCTGTTTAGGTGGCGATCAACAGTCGCAAGGCATTGTGATAAACAAGCGTGGGTTTTCGTCCTTTTAGTACTAAAATGTCTGCAAAGTGGTAGATGTATTACAGTTGATGGTTAGAGAGCATTTAGCTGCGGGTGCTAAGGTGCAATAAAGTCTTCAATCATACACGGACTTGTTAAGTAGCATATGTTATATGGTCCTGCTCCATGGATTGGCGAGGGGCTTTTTGTTCTTTGTTTTTTCTTTTCAAGTTGGTCGAGTCCACGAGTCAATCAGGAAAAGTTTGGGCATTATATCTGGGAGCTGAGTCTGCTGTAAATGTCAGCTGGCCTATCTTCAGTGCGAGCATATTTGTGATTCTTGCTCTTGTCCTCTCAATGTACCTTACTTTTGAGCACTTAGCTGCATATATTCAGCCGGAGGTTTGTTCTCATATTTCTTCACAAGTTGTTGTTGTTGTTATTGTTTGTTTGTGTTGTTGTTGTTAACTTTGTGCTTTTATCATGATCTTGACAGCTGATTGTTCCCTTGTTATCTTGCCCATGCTAGTAAAATTGATAGCGATTAGTTTGATTATTTAATTTCAGGAGCAGAAGTTTCTCATTGGACTCATCCTCATGGTTCCTGTTTATTCTCTAGAATCGGTATGAATGAAGCAACCTATCATCGTCTTCTTCTTCAATTTACTAATGGTAACATGAATGGTTGAATGTAATGTATTTGCGCTGACTATTTATTTATTGAAAAACTTACAATTTGGAAGTTGCTTCTCTGTTGTCAATCATTGTAGTTTGGAGAGTTAACTGGACAAAAGTTTAGTAGTTTGGAGAGTTAACTGGACAAAAGTTTAGGAAGTGTTAGCCTACTTTTCTAGCATATCCTAAAAACTATTGGACAAGTTAAGCATGCTAAACTCTGCTTTGTCTGCACTTTATTGAAATTTAACCCATAGTGTCAAACCTTATCATCCTGGGAAGGATACTATATCACCACTTGCACATTCCCTAAAGGGGCAGACACATCTTTCTAGCGTAAACCAGTAACATCATTATTTCATTCTAATTAAACATTGAGGCTGCTTAATCCTGCTTTACTTGATTCTTTGAGAGTACCTACTTTTTTCTCCATTTTAAAATTTCAAATTCTATGAGCTTGAGTTGACTAGCACTGGTTTGGTGTAAAAGATTAGCGCCTTGACTTGACATCCGTTTTATAGCAGTTACTAGAAAATGAAGCACCTATGTTGTTAGAATTTGTTGATTTCTGTTAGGTGGACCGGACCATCCATGAAATTTTTTTCTTTATTGTTTTTTTGGGCAGTTCTTATCCTTGTTGGATTCCAGTGCTGCGTTCAACTGTGAAGCAATCCGGGACTGTTATGAAGCTTTTGCCTTGTATTGCTTTGAGAGATACCTGATAGCCTGCTTAGGTATTGCAATTTGGGGTTTTACCTTATTCCTCAATATATATATATATATATTTTGCATCCTCGTACTTTATTTTGATAAGATTTTGCTGCTTTAAGGTGGGGAAGAGAATACAATTCACTTCTTGGAAAGTCAGACCTTAATCACCTCCAGCTTCCCTCTTTTGGAGTCATATGCTTACGGAGTTGTAGAGCATCCTTTTCCTTTAAATTGCTTTCTGAGGGACTGGAATCTTGGTGCTGATTTCTATCATGCTGTGAAGATTGGCATTGTTCAATATGTGTGCACATGCTTGTATAATTAAAACTTTTTTCCCCTTATTATGACTTTTGGATCCTTGAGGCACTCACTGAAACATTTACTGTGCAGATGATACTGAAGTTGATTTGCGCACTTTTAGCAATGATTCTTCAAGCTTTCGGTGTTTATGGAGAAGGGAAATTTGAATGGAGATATGGGTAAGGTACTTTATTCAATGTACCAGCACTTTAGCATCTTCAAGCTTACATTAATAATGTTTTGTTTTTATCTAACTACAAATGCCATGTAGCGACATAAACAGTTCTTTCAATACTAATAAAATCATGTTTACTTGGTAGTTATCTGTTCATTGTGTCTATCTGCTTATATGTATCATGATATTTTTAGTAAAACTAGCATAGTTCATTTTATTGATCTACTTGTGATCTGAGTGAGAATGTTTTTTTTCCTCAGGTATCCATACTTGGCAGTTATTCTTAATTTCAGTCAGACCTGGGCCCTATATTGCCTTATACAGTTTTATTCTGTTATTAAGGACAAGTTGGCCCCAATCAAACCACTGGCCAAGTTTCTGACATTCAAGTCAATTGTTTTCCTCACATGGTGGCAAGGTGTTGCTGTTGCATTTCTAAACTCCATGGGAGTCTTTAAAGGGGCTTTAGCCCAGGAGCTAAAAACACGAATACAAGACTACATTATCTGCATAGAGGTGTGATTTGATAATTCATTTATTACCAAATATCAATTACATATAGATAATTCATTTATTTGCTGTGGGTGCATTCACTTATATATAGCTAATTAGGGTTATTAGTGAAATTGATAAACATGAACTTGATTAGGAAGTAACATTAAAGTAGATATTAATTTAGTACCCGTCCTTTTGAATTCATTGTGGTGTCCTCTACCATAGAACCATGTTAAACTGCAGCAAGGATTGATAAGTTGTTATGCTGATCAATATGACACGGCTCCACAACTACAAGTGATAAGTGTTCCTTAGGGGCACTCTCTCTATGTGAGTAATTCTGTAGGTGGATTGGGAAATCCTGATTCCTTGATGAAAACTATTCTTTGCTTATATGTGGATCTGAATGACTGAAGCACCTCATCAGAGTCTGGTGTTACACGATTTGAGGCTGAGTACCCTAACAATCTCTACGTGGGGGGATAAAGTAGTGATGTATTAATTATTCTTAATACAATGCTGTCTTCACATCCTACGAATATTTCCGGTTTAAATATCATAGTCATTGTTCCACTCAGTTTCTTCAAGTTAGGGATGGTTCTTGTTTTCTGATATCAAATTTGTGATACAGATGGGTATTGCAGCTGTTGTGCATCTTTATGTCTTCCCTGCTGTACCTTACAAGCGAGGAGAGAGATGTGTTCGTAATGTGGCTGTTATGACCAACTATGCCTCTTTAGGAACACCTCCACATCCAGAAGAGGTTCAGGATTGTGCGAGGTCAACTAGGGTACGTCTAGGTCGGCATGATGAGAGAGAAAAGCGGTTGAATTTCCCCCAGAGTGTTCGTGATGTGGTCCTTGGTAGCGGTGAAATTGTGAGATATTTTGTTTCTTTCCTTTAATGATTTGAATCATTGCTTTAGTGAAAGTGGAAGATTAAAGTTGTTTTTGAAAATATTTTTTATTTAAAAATATATTAAAATAACATTATAAGTTTTTTTTTTAAATTATCCTAATAACACAATGACAAACAAGATCATGGTCATTCAGTGCTGTCATTAACCTATGTTGCTGACTCCTTACGTCTTTTCTTTCAGATTGTTGACGACATGAAGTATACAGTTTCTCATGTTGTGGAACCGGTTGAAAGGGGAATTGCAAAAATTAATAAAACCTTCCATGAGATTTCTGAAAATGTAAAACGCCGTGAGGAACGAAGGAGGAACTCCAAGGATGACAATTATCTTGTTCCCCTTAATACATGGACAAGGGAATTTTCTGAAGCACACGACAACCTTGTTGATGGGAGTGTCAGTGACAGTGGTTTATCGAATGGAAAGAGACCGCCGCATCACCCTAAAGGCCCAGCATTTAGAACGAGAGCAGGGAGATAATTTCAAAAGCTATACATGACGGAGTGAGATTCAAATGGCATTCTGATCAGTTCATGAGGGCTTTAACTGCTTGCATCATTGTTCTTGGTAAGTATGCCAAAATCTATTGGTGGTCCATTTTTCCATAAATAAGGCAATATATTTTGATGATGCTTTATTTCTCGGGCAAATAACTTGGGCCGTGCCTCGTGTACAGAGCAGTCTACAGAAACTACCACCATTGATAGAAACTCGTGGAAGTTTTTGTTGCGAAGCCCCTAAAATGTGCAAAGCTTTGGATTTTTGAAAATTTCAGTGTATAAACCCTAACATATTGATACAAATAGTATTGCTGCGTATGATGATTACTATTCACGAGTTCAACAATTAAATGTTGGATATCACATAATGAGATTCTTCGACCTTTTGCTCAGCCAATTTCACAAGAATGGTTCAAATTCAAAACAGAAGCAGGATCATGATTAGCAGATGATGCTAGTAATGGATTGATCGAGCTCATCTGCAGGTTTTCTTAGTGCCAACGCCAATAATTAATAGCATGTTACCTTCATGTTTTGCCTCTGGTTTATAGCGGTCAATAGAGATGGTTTTGCATTCTATGCAAATATACAGTTAACAATAAAAGATTCATTCTAGGTAGATAGAATGCCTTGAATCTTATCTTTTGCTATGAGAACCAACTGGTAACATTTTATTTATAAAAATCCTTAAAAAATTCTCAGTTTTCCTCGTGGAGAAGGCAACAAAAGTTTTAGCCATCAAGCTTTATTTGAAAAACATGAACTTGGTTTCTTAAGGGTTCTAAGTCTATGGCACTAGCATAGATGGAAATGGTACAAAAAAATTATAAATATAATATTTTTTGAAGGGTTTCTTATAAAATTTTCAACTCAAAATTATTTTACTAATTTCTTTTTCAAATAGTTTCTTGAAATACAAAAGAATCTTATTTGTCCTTATAAAATGATGGAGAATCTCATGATTAAGAAGTTGACTCCTTGTCTTTGAAATAAAATTTTCAAAATTAGCTATAAATTCGTGATCACTCCTCACGATCCTCCAATTGATTCTTCGTCATATTTGTTAATTAATGCGATAATTTGCCAACTTATCTTTACAACTTCACCACTGCCAATTGTTAGGTTAATTATGTAATTTGCTGTTGCATGTCTTTCATAATTAATTATTGAATATCATTTTCCAACGAAAAACTCACTGTCCTCTCTCTTAAATGAGCATGTCTTGTTTTACCACCACCTCTTCTAATCGTGATTATTCAACAATATATAAAAACTAACCACTATGAATTGTCGGGTTGATATCAACTAATATGGAGCTGCGAGAGCTCTTATGCTAACTAACACAAACATAAAAAATACAATAAAGACAATAAACATAAATAATATGAAACTTAATTGAATAAGACCACTCAAAAACTCTTATTCAAAATTTTATTACCACATATATTTTCTTCAAGTAATCTCATGAGATACAAACTTATCAACCTTATTTATCCTTGTTCTAAACCTAAACTAAAAATAAATCTAAATTAAATAGGAAGAACAAAAGTACCATAAAGAAAAATATTTTCTTAAACTAAATAGGAATAATAATAACTAAGAAAACAAATTACTTCTGTGAAAGATCAACTTGCATCATATAGTTTGAGATGATATTTCTTGAAAATATAATAATATTATTATTAAGAAAAATCACCCAGACGCTTCTACGTTTTAGTAATTGTTATCCACTTTATCTCCATAGTTTATAAGTTGATAACACATCCTCGACGTGCCTGACTTGCCTAGAAGACCCACTCTTCGGCGTGCCTGGCTCCGGGGAATAATAAACTGCCTTTTCTTGAAACACACACAAGCCAACCAAATATGAAATCATATTTCAGTTCTGTGTGGAGAAATGAAACGCAAGAATATATGTGTATACAAGCCAAAAAAAAAAAAAAAAAAAATAGATTTTATTTGTTTTTAAAATAATTTTTTTTTTAAATATATCAAAATAATATTTTTTTAATTTTTAAAAAATTATTTTTAACCTATTATATTAAAATAATATAAAAATATTAATATTTTAATTTGAAATAAAAAATAAAATAAAATTTCAAATTTTTTTATAAATATTTTCTGATCACAAAAAAAATCTGTGGTTGAACTAACCAAACACTTAATACCTCAGCTTTTTCTGAAACTCGTCTGGCTTGTACCACACTACCATACACCTTATTTGTATTGCAGCTTTTCAAAATAGAAATGTAGAATGACTATAAATTTTGAAATTACTTTTCTTATAAAATTATAAAAATGAGTGAATTTGGACTATGCAGATATCATTTGGTTGGTTACATGAACTTTGAACATCAATTCAATTCATCGTTTAGTGCTCCACTGTTCAAATATTCAACCATGATGTCTTGAATCTAGTGAAAAAAATCTACGTCCTCCTTGACTTTTCTCTGCTGCATTTAGGTTGCCATGGCCTATATAAGGTCCCTTCTTGGCCATGAAAACTCAGACTACTCAACAAATGATATTCCTGACTGAAAATTAATGGCAACATCAAGCGTTGGAGAAGACAAATACCGTAAATTCTTGTATGGAGAAGGAGAGAGGAACACCAAATGGAGGTTAGGCTCACCTCCAAACTATGATGCTGTCAACAAACTCTTCGAAGAAGGCAGGACTAAGGTATTAAAACTGTTTGTGTGACTGACCATAGCAATCATGTATCTATCTATCTATCTATCTATCTATATATATACCCGCTGTTAATTTCTAATCTGTTAACTTGCTGATGTAAGGTATGGCCACCCGGATCACTCGAAGAAAAAGTGCAGAACCTTGTAAAGACATGGGAGATGGAGCTGTTCAATAAGACATGCTTTGATGATTATAAATCAGTTGATCCAAAGAATCATACTTTCAGCCTAAATGGTAATATCACTCAAGTTTTGCTGCAAAATTGCAATTAATTATAAACTCGTGCAAATAACTTTGGAGTCCACCATTTTGGTTTTCAAGTCAGGCTTCTAAAAATGTTAACAATATGAGTTCAGGAATGAAACCTGTAACTTTGGAAGAAAAGCGCAAGCTTGGCGGAGGCTACAACAACTTTTTGCAGACCACCTTACCGGAGAAGTTCCGGGGTTATAACCCTGCTGAAGAAACTGTGGAGTCAGCTCATGTGGCGTTTACAACAGCATTCCCTCGTGGGTTTGCTTTGGAGGTTCTCAAAGTTTATTCAGGGCCACCGGTGATTGTGTACAAGTTCAGGCACTGGGGTTATATGGAAGGTCCGTTCAAGGGCCATGCTGCAACTGGGGAAGTAGTAGAACTCCATGGAATGTCTATTTTTGAGGTACGTCCGACTCTGATCAGCTGTGGCCGTATTCTTTAATCATTTTCTGTTTTTCTTTTACATTTAACTCGTTTGTTTTTCTGACAAACCAGGTGGATGAACATATGAAGGTTGTGAAGGTTGAGTTCTTTATGGACCGTGGAGAGCTACTCGGAGGTCTTATGAAAGGTGCTAGCTTGGATGGTTCGGCTGCAGAGGCAGCTCCAGCCTGCCCTTTCCTAACCGGCACAGGGGAGCAAAAGATTGCTCCTGTGATTCAAAAAATGAATGACTCAGATGGTTTCCTTTACAATATATATAAGCACAAACCTTCTGAGATTTCTCACCCTTTTTCTCTCTGTAATAAATTCTCGCCAGTGTTACTGTGTGATTCTGTTCCATACGGCTCATATTATCAATATCATTCCGGTCACCGTTCTATTTTATCAATCAGAATATTCCGGTTTCAAAGTGTTCCGACATGTCATTTTGATGTCGTAGTTAGATGACCACTCACACTTGGATGGGTGCAAAAGTTTATTTAATTTCAAAAATATATTTAAATGACGTGAATTCTTTTGTATTATTATTAAATTGATTGGTTGAATGAGTAAGACTTTGAAAAGTTTAACTACTAATCTAGCACAAATTTCAAATTGAATTAGGTTGAAGTTGTTAGGTTAATTATGTAATCTGTTGTTTCATGTCTTCTACCATTAATTCGTGAATATCATTTTCCAACGAAAAAACTCAATGTCCTCTCTTAAACGAGCATGTCTTGTACCACGACCATATCTTCTAGTCGTGAATATTAAACAATACACAAATACTAACCAATGTGAATTAACTCTCCTTGGGATCCTCCAATTGATTCTTCTTCATCTTTGTTAATTAAAAGATAATTTTTCAACTTGCCTTTGCAACTTCATCATTGCGAGTTGTTAGGTTAATTATGTAATTTGTTGTCGCATGTCTTTTATAATTAATTCTTGAATGTCATTTTCCAACGACATGCACTTGTTCATCATTTTAAAACTAATACGGAGCTGTGAGAGCTCTTATGCTAACTAACACAAACATAAACAATACAATAAAGACAATAAACATAAATAATATGAAACTTAATTGAATAGGACCACTCAAAAACTATTATTCAAAATTTTATTACCACATATTTTTTCTTCAAGTAATCTCATGAAATACAAACTTATCAACCTTATTTATCCTGGTTCTAAACCTAAACTAAAAAATAAATCTAAATTAAATAGGAAGAACAAAAATACCATAAAGAAAAATATTTTCTTAAACTAAATAGGAGTGAAAATAACTAAGAAAACAAATTACTTATGTGAAATATCAACTTGCATCGTATAGTTTGAGATGATATTTCTTGAAAATATAATAATATTATTATTAAAAAAAATCACCCAGACGCTTCTATGTTTTAGTAATTGTTATCCACTTTATCTCCATAGTTTATAAGTTGATAACACATCCTCACTAATGCTAATATATTTCAATAGTCATTGTATTATTAAAATTAAAAAAAATCCTTTAAAGTTAAAAAAAACAAACTCTGGCCACCATCCTTACCCTTTTCTCTGTCCAAATCGATCAACCTAAACCCAACAAAATTTGGTTGAAGTTTTGCATAAAAATAAACAAAATCCAATGTTACCATAGTAGTTCAGTTATGAGTGCTAAATCAACAACAAAAAAAAAACAATTTTAAAAACAAGAAACCCAAATCATTATTTTCTTTTCTTATTTATTCACTATGAAACACATGTTAGAGTATATTCTAGAATATTATAATGTGTATAAATAAAGAAGTGTACACACATCAATTGTATGGGAAAACAGAATTATTTTACTGTTACAAATACAATATACATTCTTCCCTCTTTCTCTCTTCTCTCTCTCTACCGTTCAGTGTACAACTTTCCCTTCCTTTCTAAATTCCTTCAATCACCCTGCAACATTTCTCAATCCTAACATGGTATCAGAGCTGTTTTGCTAACGCATGAATTGATCCAAGCTTCCGCAATCTAATCCTTCAATGGATCATTCAAAAAAAAATTGCAGCTGAAGATGAAGATGACCATCCATGCCGCTGCTGCTTCTTATTTACAATACCACTCATGGTAATATCACTTCTATCCTTTTCAAATCTCCAATCTCAGTAATATGCTTTGCACATCATATCGTCTGTTTCTGGTATTTTTGTTCTCTTCCTACGGATCAATAGTTGCTCCTTCAATAATAGTTTCATTCTCTGTGATTTCCTCTGTTCTTCCTTAAAATATAGATTCGTGTGGCTGCTATGGCAACATCTAGCATTTTTCATGCCAAATCCATGAACCTTATCATCACTTCTATCATCTTCTTCTTCTGCTCTTCTTCTTTCACTCCTTAAATAAAACACTCACTGTTCAAAGAGTCTGCCGAAAGCCACACACAAAAAAAAAATCATAATATCATTTTACCTTGCTTTCGCTTTCTCTGGCCCTTGCCCATGGGAAAAGAACGCGTAGCGTAGCTTGAATTAACAAGCTCGCGAGGGATCACAGCTCTATAAGGTTGATGATAGCGGCAAAGTCCAGAGGTTGAGGGAGGGGTGCCCTAATGCTGAGTGCGGTGTTGGAACTTTCATGGCAAATCATTTCGATAGGCACAGACTTCGACCAGATCTGGAAATAAATTCTTGTTCTTCTCATTAACAAAAACAAAAGATGTACCATCCTCTCCCATTCGTGAATAGTTGAGAAGGTGACATTCTTACCTTGCTTGAGTCTGAGAGCGAAGCTAGGAGACTCCGTTGATGGGCATCATACTGTTTTGCCACAAGATTGACATCCTAATTTTGCTGTTTTGATTATCAAGACTTGGATTCCAGATTTATGATTCATATGCATCTCAGCACTGTCAATCAAGGCAAAGGAAACCGAAAGCGGTGGTAAAAGTCGGAAAGGTTCGTGTGTGTCAAGCTCTGCTTCATTTTTATGGTGTTGAGTCAAGATGAATTGCAAAATTTTGGCAGAGAAGAGATGAGGCTGCGGCGTGGCTGAGAGAAGATTTGTTGAAAACCTAGATTTTATGTTTTGTGCTGGTGTCGTTTGTGTTTTGTATGTTGTCGTCTGTGTGCTGTGCCGTTTTATGTGTTTCATGTTGCCGTTTAAATAAAAAAAAAAAACGAAAAAGAAAAAAAAAAGAGAGAGAGATTAAGAAAAACTTAATCCAATGAAGAAGAAGAAGAAGAAAATGAATTCTTATACAGATTAAGAAATTCATCGGCAAAAACTTCAGAAAAACTGAAGAAAAACTGAAGAAAAGCTGGAGAAGCCAAATGAAATCCTTCAGAAAAAAACTGAAGTAGATAAATGAAATTCTGGTCAAGAATAGACCAATGATATTCCTTCTCTTCTCTTGTTTACATATTGTTTGTCAAAAGAATTAACTACTCTTGTATTTCATTTTCATTGTTGCAATCTCATGCTTGGTTTATCAAAGCATAAGATTGAGGGGGGATGTTAGAGTATATTCTAGAATATTATAATGTGTATAAATAGAGAAGTGTACACACATCAATTGTATGGGAAAACAGAATTATTTTACTGTTACAATACAATATACATTCTTCCCTCTTTCTCTCTTCTCTCTCTTCCGTTCGAGTGTACAACTTTTCCTTCCTTTCTAAATTCCTTCAATCACCCTGCAACATTTCTCAATCCTAACAACACAATCTTATTATCAAGAGAGATCATTGTAGATTGTGAGATGATTTGTTATGGATTAGCATAATGTTTCACCTTTTGTTTTGGGTTTTTTTTTGTCATTATTTTTTTTATTTTTAATTTCATCAATGTTGTGTTAATTGGGGGTTGAAGTTGATAATATGATTCAATTTATTTTTATGTATTTATCATGAACTAAAAAAATCCCAATAATAGATTGATGCTCAATGTCATAAAAAATAATATGATTTTATTGTTTGAGAGAGATTGATAACGAGGGGGACTAGAATTGAAACAAAAAGAACTAGGAAAATCTTTTTTATTTTTTTTTGTCATTTCCTTTTTGCATAATCTCACCTAAAGATTTTGCAAAATTATTTTTTTGTCCATTTAATCTGTAAAGTAAACAATTTGGTTCAAAACTTTATTTTTCTTGCATTTTGGTTCAGTAGTTTAAGATAGGTGAGAGAGTCACCCAAAAATGATGGAGAGAGAAAACTGATGAATGACCACTTTTTAATGATAAAAATAGTCATTCTATATTTATGGTGACTTAATAGTAATCATAACAGGGTATAGTCAACATATTCATCGTGCTTAAAGTTAGTTGGATTGTATTTTGTTTTAAAATGAAATGTGTTCTTTATGTTTGGAGATTGCATAAACCCAAAGTTTATAAATGAAATTAAATAATTGTTATGGATTTGGGCATAAAGATAGCCTAATCTCAACTTTGACAAATGACAAGTATTGGATGCATTGTTATTAAACACAATTCTCAACACAATCTCATAAATATATCCACGTGTCAAAAAAAATTCATTCACATATTAAAAATAATCAATAAAAAGAATAATAAAATCTAACCAAAAATATAATTAAAGTCTCCCATATTACTCAAAACAAAATAAATAACAACAATATTCAAGTATGCATTCGTGGATTAAAACCTACCAAACCTACCACAAATAATTCTAAAAACAAGTAAATTACACACTTAGGGTTCAAAGTTGATCTTTGCGAGTCTCGAAAATCTGCTAAAATTTGACTAAAATGAGGAGAAACAATGCTGAGAAAAAATAGTATTGGTGCGTGTGTTGTACGCAATGTATGAAAAATTTACTTTCAAAGCTTTGTTGTGTGTGTGTGTGTGTGTGTGTGGATATGTCATCCATATGCACGAATCCTTCCTCCATGTGTCGGCATGTCCATGGGCATATGCCGACCACTTTCACGAAATTTAAGAGATTAAAGGCATAGAAGAATGCTGCTGTCACTGAATTTTCTAGGCTATATTCCTACAAGAGCAATTACAACGCAGGAGTCATTTGTGCTGGCAAAGCCAAATAATTGTTTTTTACCTTTTTTATATTTTATTTTTCTAGGCTATATTTTTAAATTTTATTTTTTGTGTTTCTACTTGCACAAGAAAACAAACATTGAAAAAAATATATTTAAGAAAATATCATATTTTGTTATCATCAACAAATCATGAAAAAATCTTAATCAATTTATTTTATCTTTAATATATATTATTATGAAACTTTTAAAAAATAATTAGATATTTTAAAATATTGGTGAGTTTTTGTTGTCAAATTTGAATTTTTTTTATTAATAAAATAAAAAATTTAAAAATATAATATTATAATGTTGGAGGGTTTTTTAAAAGTAATTATTTAATTATATAAGTTACTCATATTAATTGTATAATTATTTTCATAATTAAATTATATACATAATAATTGTAATTTATTTAAAATGATATATAAAAAATGGCTCTTCTAAATGTCTTTTATCATTGGAGTAGACATAAACAAAAAAAACTATATTTACACTATTCAAAAAACCATTTTAAAGATTTAACTCTAAAAAAACTAAAATTTTCTCATTAAAATTTAACACCAGCCAAAATCAACCTATTAGCATGAGAAAGGGCTTCTTCATATTTTTTTTGTGCCGACTTTAAGTCGGTAAAAAAATAAAAATATAGATTTTTATTGCCTGCTCTTGGTAATATGATATGTTTTTTTAAGCTAGAAAAAAATAATGCTAATACTAGCTAGTGGAAGCAAAAAAACATAATAGACATATTTTTGAAATATACTTGCATAATATTTTTTTATATTTAAAAATTCATTTTTAACATCCGTATATAAAAATAATAAAAATATTTAATTTAAAAAATACTTTTAAAATGTAAAAATAATCAATGTGCTTTTAAAGTATTTTCAGTAATAATTACAATAAAAGAAAATTAATAATACGTTACGTACTGACTTTAAATAAATAATAATAAAAAAAGGTTTTAAAAAGAAACATCAGTGCGTGTGGCGTCATACTCCCACTCGGTGACTGTATTTCATCCAAAAAATTATTAAGAATGGCACGTCCAATTCCCTTCTATGCTTAATCTGCATTGGTGAACGATTTTCTTTTGTTTTTGGAAATTAGTTTTAAAAGTGATTTTCTTGAAACACAGACAAGCCAACCAAATATGAAATCATATTTCAGTTCTGTGTGGAGAAATGAAACGCAAGAATATATGTGGTATACAAACAAATAAAGGAGCTAGCTTTTCCTCCACTTTTATTGATTTTATTTATAAATGTATAGAATAATTTTTTTATTTTTTAAAAATTATTTTTAACATCATTACATTAAAATAATCTAAAAATAAATTTTTTTAATTTAAAATAAAAAAAAAAAATTGTTTTTTTTAAAAAATATTTTTGACTTTATCACATTAAAATAATATAAAAATATATTTTTTTTATAAGAAATTTTCTGATCTAGCACCTCCGAAGATAAACCAAAAAATTTTGTGGTTGAACTAACCAGACACTTAGGACCTGTTTGGTATTGCGGTTGCTGTTGTGGTTGAGATTGAAAAAAAAACAGTTTAAAAAAAAAACGCTTTTTACTATGGTTCAAAATAAGCAGTTAAGTGTTTGGTTAAAACTGTGGTTGAGTTGGAGGTTGAAAAAAAAACAGTTTTAGGTGTTTGGTTACCAAACTTTTCATATTGCTTTTAACTTGTGAAAATACTTTAAAGGGTGTGTGTGTATATATATATATATATATGTGTGTGTGTGTGTGTGTGTGTGTGTTTTAAATATTGTAAATTTAATAATGATAATAATATTATGTAATGATAATAATATTATGGTGAAAATACTTTAAATGGTGTATTATGTAATTAAATATTGTATTCTCCCATCAAACTACTTGCAATTTCATCACGAACATATATTTTCCTTCCATTAGGACTGATCTGTATCTACATATTTTTTTTAAAAATATATATTTAAAAATATTGGTTGGGCCGAGGACAACCCATCCAAATTGGGCCTAAGCCCAACTTTGCTGCACCTGGGTTGGGCCGAGTGCAACTGACCGAGTCCAGTCGCTTCTCTCGAAAAAATTAAAGCGGTGCATCGCGATCGTGCGTCTTCTTCGCGACAGTGCAACGCACATAATTCACATGAATAATGCCTTCCGATCGGCCACAACGAGAGCTTCAATGGAGGATACCTACGGGTAGAGGAGTCCAAGGTGGTTCTTCCTGTGGTGGTGGCCTGTGGGGGCCGGAGGCAACGTTGGAAGGTGGTGGTACTGTTCACCGACCACGACGAGATCTTCAACGGAGGATATCTACGGGTAGAGGAGGCCGAGAGGGTTCTTCCTGTGGTTGTTTCATCGTAAATGGTGGCCGGAGTCAGCGTTGGAAGCTCCGACCACCATGTCTGTTTTGGGCGGGGAGAGAGAGAGAGATGCATGTTACATGCAAAATGATATTTTTTTAATTATTTGTCAATATTTTTAAAAAAATTCATTAACTGAATAAAAAAAATCACAAGTTTCAAACCAGGGTTGAAATGAAAACCTTGGTTGCAATAAAAACATCTAATAGTTGATTTTCTTGCAACCAAGGTTTGGGGTGAGGTCCACATGTTTCAAACCAGCTTATCATCAATTACCAAACACCTTTCCACTTTTTTGAGATATTTTTACCAAACCAAAGTTGAAAACTCAATAACAAACGAGTACTTAATACCAGCTTTTTCTGAAACTCGGCTGGCTTGTACCACACAACCATACACCTTATTTGTATTGCAGCTTTTCAAAATAGAAATGTAGAATGAATATAAATTTTGAAATTACTTTTCTTTTAAAATTATAAAAATGAGTGGATTTGGACTATGCTGATATCATTTGGTTGGTTACATGAACCTTGAACATCAATTCATTGCATCGTTTAGTGCTCCACTATTCAAATATTCAACCATGATGTCTTGAATCTAGTGATAAAAATATACGTCCTCCTTGACTTTTCTCTGCTGCATTTAGGTTGCCATGGCCTATATAAGGTCCCTTCTTGGCCATGAAAACTCAGACTACTCAACAACTGATATTCCTGACTGAAAATTAATGGCAACTTCAGGCGTTGGAGAAGACAAATACCGTAAATTCTTGTATGGAGAAGGAGAGAAGAACACCAAATGGAGGTTTGGCTCACCTCCAAACTATGATGCTGTCAACAAACTCTTCGAAGAAGGCAGGACTAAGGTATTAAAACTGTTTGTGTGACTGACCATAGCAATCATATATATATATATACCCGCTGTTAATTTATAATCTGTTAACTTGCTGATGTAAGGTATGGCCACCCGGATCACTCGAAGAAAAAGTGCAGAACCTTGTAAAGACATGGGAGATGGAGATGTTCAATAAGACATGCTTTGATGATTATAAATCAGTTGATCCAAAAAATTATACTTTCAGCCTAAATGGTAATATCACTCAAGTTTTGCTGCAAAATTGCAATTAATTATAAACTCGTGCAAATAACTTTTGAGTCCACCATTTTGGTTTTCAAGTCAGGCTCATAAAAATGTTAACAATATGAGTTCAGGAATGAAACCTGTAACTTTGGAAGAAAAGCGCAAGCTTGGCGGAGGCTACAACAACTTTTGCAGACCACCTTACCGGAGAAGTTCCGGGTTTATAACCCTGCTGAAGAAACTGTGGAGTCAGCTCATGTGGCGTTTACAACAGCATTCCCTCGTGGGTTTGCTTTGGAGGTTCTCAAAGTTTATTCAGGGCCACCGGTGATTGTGTACAAGTTCAGGCACTGGGGTTATATGGAAGGTCCGTTCAAGGGCCATGCTGCAACTGGGGAATTAGTAGAACTCCATGGAATGTCTATTTTTGAGGTACATCCGACTCTCATCCGTGGCCGTATTCTTTAATCATTTTCTGTTTTTCTTTTTACATTTAACTCGTTTGTTTTTCTGACAAACCAGGTGGATGAACATATGAAGGTTGTGAAGGTTGAGTTCTTTATGGACCGTGGAGAGCTACTCGGAGGTCTTATGAAAGGTGCTGGCTTGGATGGTTCGGCTGCAGGGGCAGCTCCAGCCTGCCCTTTCCTAACCGGCACAGGGTAGCAAAAAGATTGCACCTGTGATTCAAAAAATTGAATGGCTGAGATGGTTTCCTTTATAATATATACAAGCACAAAACTTCTGAGATTTCTCACCCTTTTTTCTCTCTGTAATAAATTCTCACCAGTGTTACTGTGTGATTCTGTTCCATCCATGTTCTGCTAAGTACCACTCATTACTATATGTTTAGATGACTACTCACGCTCGGATTGGTGCAAAATTTTATTTAATTTCAAAAATATATTTAAATGGCGTGGATTGTTTTTGTATTATTATTAAATTGATTGGTTAAATGTGTAAAGCTTTGAAAAGTTTAACTACTAATCTAGCACACATTTCAAATTGAATTAGGTAGAAGTTGTCTCATCTAGTAGATCCCGGTCTAAAGAAAAAACATATTACCAAAAAAATCCAATCATGCTCGAAGATGGCATGAATGGTCAGTAAAATTTAGATTTAAAAAGATCAGGATGATATTTTTTAAATATTTAGATGGGGACATTAAATTAATTTGAATAAACCCATCAAACTCATGAGGTCATGGACTTAATTGACTTCAACCACGTTTTTTTAAATTAATTATATAATAATAAAAATTATTGAAAGAAAAGATGAAAAAAATAATAAAAAAGGTCGGGCGAGACACTTGGAGTCTTGGACTGGAGGTAGGCCTGCGTGCTTGGGACATTCTTTTTTTTATATTTGTTTTTGTCTTTTTAAAGGCGAGACACTTGTAATTCGCTTGAAAAGTCACGAATTTTGGCCCACCCCGAGATTAAGTGAACCGGACTTGATTTGCAAAATCCATTGTGAAAAATGTGTGCTCCACAAGATTTTTGTGATTTGGATTAGAGTATACTTCGCTATTGTGTGAAACTTTATTTCAAACGTATTTTTGTAAAATAAAATTTGATTTTTTTAGTTTTAAATTAGATTATTTTAATATTTTTATATCATTTTGATATATTAATATAAAATTATTTTAATAAATTTTTAAATAAAAAACTACTTTGAAAAACACATCATCGACACTACCAAACAGTCCTGAAAACGAAGCTCCGATGTTATAGCTACATAACTAGTTTATTAAAATGAGCACATTATATGTCTGGGAATTACTTAATGCAAACACGCATATATTAAAAAAAAAAGTAAAATGGATAAATGAATCATTATGGACACAAAATATAATTTTGAGAGATTTTTTTATCTTATTTTTTTTTAATTATAATGAAGTTGATTGAGAGATGATTAATATTTTACTAAACATAAAATATAATTTAAAAGCTTAAATTGGCTAATGTGTGCATTGTATGGGGTCGTGTGTACACTATTCTTAAAGTAGTCCTTGAATTTATTTTTCCTTTAGATTTGATCCATTTTCTTTTGAATAAATTTTTGAGATTTTGTTTGTCAATTCCACCATCTTCATTGGGATTCGAGTTTTGAAAATGACACGAGTTATATCGATTATTTTTATGTGTCATTGTTTGTCAAATTTATACTTTTTACTTATTTGTGGATTAAATTAAATTAATTGATTAAAGATAAGTACGATTATATTTAATTGAACACATGTATAACCTTTTCCAAGTGTCTTTATAGAATCTCTTCCAATGTTATTGGAACTGTCTTGATAAGATCGTTTGTGTCCATGGTTGAGCAATGACGAGTCTTAGTTTTTTATTTTCTTCTTTTTTTTTTCTTTTCCTCTCTATTATAATATTGATAGCTCATTTTTTATAATTAATTATTGCTCTTTTTTTTTACTGGCGAGTTCTTGATAGGAACTTCTTTTACCTCGGCTTGTTTCTATCATAATCGGCTGATATGCACTTCTTGTTTCTTCTCTTTTCAGGTGCTTAAATTTGACTAAATTCAACTGAATTCAATTTCAATAAGGCTGTGCTTGCCGTTGAAGATCCCTGCATCAATCCAAAAGTTAGCTCGTAAGATATTTTTTTATAAACTTAGATTTTATTAATTAATATATATTAAATCAAACATATTCTAATTTTTTATTTTGTAGAAATTGATGGAAAATTGTATTTAGCAACACAAGATAATCAGTTCAAGGAGCAATATTCTTAATGTGTTTCTTGATTGAGCTAAGTTATACAATGAAGATTTATTTTGTTGGTATATTAATAATGTTGAATCTAATCAAGTTAATAACCCAAGTCTCACTTTTTTTTTTAAAAAAAAAACTACTATCACCTTCACAATGTTTTATTTTGATATATAAAATTTTGAGGTTATATTGTCATATATATATACCGTGAAATGATACACTTTAAAAGTGTTAATTCAACAAGTATACTTTTTATTCAATTCAAATATAAACTAATTTGAAATTATACAATTTATACTTAAAATATATGTAAAAAAAATGTGAGATGAACTAATATGATCTAATCAACTTGATGAGTACAAAAACAATTTAGACAACTATTAAAAATATAATTTGATTAAAAAATCCATAATAACATTTGCTTTTAAAAAAATATTGAGACAATAAAATATTGTATAGACTTGGATAAATATTTGTTAACCTTCCAAATCCGTGACCTGAGTTATGAGAACATGATAACCCCAAATAAAATAAATAAGAAAAAAAAAAAAGCTTCATTCTCAATAAATCTATAGTTGAATGATGAGATTGAAAAAAAAAATCTAATAAAAAACACAAAAATAACCTTTGGAAACAAAATATGATTTTGAATAAAATTATGAAAATATTATTGGTTTAACCTTTCCAAACTTTGATTATCCTATAAGTTTAATCTGATATATAATAATATATCAGAAAATTTCAGTTTATTCAATAATTGAGAGATATGATTGATATTGTAAAACTAGATAATTTTTTTTTTTTATAAAAAACATGATTTGACTGGAATGGAATGAGCACAATGAAACTAGAATATTCCTCTCAGAATTTGAGAGAAATTTATAGAATAAACTGAGATTTTAAACAAAAAAAGATATAAGGTATGTTTTGATTATTCTGTTTAAACCAAACATAAAGAATTTAGCAACCTTGCTTTTGAAATTACTATGTAGATCCTCACAGCGGATACTAGCACATATAAAATTTATAATATGACAACTTTTGTGATTGGATTTGAGTGATTTCTCTTATTGCTCTTAGAGACTTGGAAGGTGGAAGAGGGTTTCTCTCTCTGTAATTATTTTTGATATTAGTACATAAAAATAATATCAAAATAAATAAATATTTAATTTAAAATAAAAAATAAAAATAAAAATAAAAATACTTTTTTTTTAAAAAAATTATTTTAAAACGCCATGTTAAAACCCCAGCAGTTAGCAATAGAGACAAACCATGCTTTGGAATAAACGCTAATCAGGCACTCCTTCGGTGTTTCGAATCCTGCGACCTGCGTCAATCGATTCTTTCTTTGGAAACATTTTATTTATTTATTATTAATATTATCAGCAGCAGCTTGTAATAAAGTGACTAACCAGCTCATGGACTTCCAATACAATGATTCAACACATCATTGATGAATATACGACCACCTCTTAGTTTTTCCACTTACAGCAGGATATTGCCGTGAAAACTCAACTTCTGCAGATGAATTTTAAGTGGTATAACTCATTAGGTGCTTGTTTTTAATTCACCTAAAATGTATGAGAATGTAGGGAAAGTTCATCACAGGAAAACCATGGTATCCTCTAACTGGAAGCAAGGAAATAGTGTGCCCAGAAAATGGTTCAGCCTGTCTATTTATTAAGAAAATCCATTTATTTATATACTGTTTGAGCAATTAAAAAAGGAAAACCTACTAATTAAACAGTTTATACCATGCAGGGATCTTCTATAACATTGATGAAATATCCATTTTTTGAAGCCTGCCATATATATGCTTTGGAAATGTTAATTTTTCTAGGCTGAGCTCAACCATTTTGGCCTCCTACTCTCCTCCGTCCTCCGAAACACCTTTTGAAACCAAAATCTACTTCAGCTTTCCCAATTATGGTTAATTCTATAGACTCACCAACTCATACCTCTGCATCGCACTCAGAACGTAACTATGCATCTGGTATAGATCATCAACCTGTGAGGTTTGTTCATACAATTTCTGAGGCAGGCAGGCTTCTACCTTCAGCAAGCCAATGGAGCCCAATTGAACTTGACTTTCATCTTGCTCCGCAATCAAACACTACCTATGATTCACTTCCCTCTCAATACTCTAAATCCTTCGACTACGAACTTGTTATAGCAGATAAGAAATACTTCAAGCGCTTTGTACATGTCTCCATCTTCATACTTGTTGTTATCCTAGCAATTGTTCTACTAGTACAGTTTCTGCCTCACAAGCATAAGCACCATGGAAATCCAAAGAATATAACTCTCGCATTAAACCAAGCTTTGATGTTCTTCGATGCTCAAAAGTGTAATACTTGGTTTCTTTTTTTTTCAGACTAAGCTATTTTCTGCTAGTGATTATATGATATTATTAATTTGTATAGTTCTGTGAAGAGATTTTTTTTTTCAGCTGGGAATTACCCAAGCAATAGTCCTGTCAAATTTCGAGGAAGTTCAGGGTTGCAAGATGGGAATAAGAGTAATCCACCTGCAGACCTCAAGGGCGGCTTTTATGATTCAGGAAAAAATATAAAATTTAGTTTCCCCACAGCCTATACCATTACCCTTTTGAGCTGGACTGTGATTGAATATCATGATAAATATGGAAGCATAGGTGAGCTTGATCATGTCAAGGACATTATCAGATGGGGCAGTGATTACTTGCTAAAAATTGTTGATCATCCAAATTCAACTGCTTCTCCCATAATAATATATTCCCAGGCAGGCATTCTATTAAACTTTGCAGCATGATCCATGTTCCCAGTCTTGAATGAAAAAACAAAGTAAATAATCTCTTTTTTTCCTCTTGATTTTAGGTTGGAAGTAATCATACAAGCGGTTATAATGATGTAACCTGCTGGCAAAGACCAGAAGACATGAACTATCCGAGACCTGTTTCAGCTTGCAATGAAACAGCTTCTGATCTAGCTGGAGAAATTGTGGCAGCATTATCGGCAGCATCAATAGTTTTCAAAGAAGACACTGGTTACTCGATAAAACTAATCCAGTCAGCAGGGAAGTTATTTGAGGTTGCGACTAAGAATGACACGGGTCACCATCAGGGAACTTACACTGCGGTTGAAGATTGTGGAGGAGAGGCAAGAACGTATTATAATTCCTCTGGTTACCAAGATGAATTGATATGGGGAGGAACTTGGTTGTTCTTCGCTACTGGAAATACTTCTTATCTTGGATATGCTACTGGTAATTTTAATGCAGCAGAGGGAGAAGAAACAGCATCAGAGCAAGGTGTTTTCTACTGGAACAACAAGCTTCCTGCTAATGCGGTAATTTTTATCAAACTTTTCAATAGATGTGCTATGTTAGAGAATAATATAAATTATATTTTGAGATCTCACCTAACAATTTAAACTTTTAAGTGAGGTAGTTCCTTGACATAATATTAGAGGCTTGTTGATCCAACGGTCACGAGTTCAAATCTCATAATCTCTATTATAATGGATAAAAATCAAGCACAAGGTAGTTTGAGTCTGTGAAAGTTTCAAGCCAAAAAAATTTTCATTTAAAAAAATCTATCAAATAATAATATAAATCATATTTTAAGATAGTAACTTTAAATTTCATGTTGGCAGGTCCTGCTGACAAGACTTCGATACTTTCATGACCTTGGCTATCCCTACGAAGTTGGCTTAGGATCTTCTTCGAAGAAAATTGATCTGCTCATTTGTTCTTATCTTTCTCACAAAATTTACAACAGGACACCAGGTGAAGTCATGATCGAACAGGGTTTCTAAAATATATGTGCTTTTCGATGGATAGATGTGCAAATGCATAGCAAGCTAGCCATCTCATAGTTCATGATGTCGCAAACATTTTCTTGATATAGGTGGGTTGATACTCCTAAGGCCAGATCACGGTGAGCCACTCCAGTTTGCTGCGACAGCATCTTTCCTCGGCAAATTATACAGTGACTACCTTGAGCTTCTACGTAGATCAGGTGTAAGTTGCAGTAGCGAGTTTTTCTCAGTGGAAATGTTGCGAGAATTCTCCATCTCTCAGGCAAGCATTTATAGTGCCAGTGTTGAATTTTGTAAAATCAGGCCTTTCAAATTGTCTCACTGTTCCTTATTTTCTCAGGTTAATTACATATTAGGAGACAATCCAATGAAGATGAGCTACATGGTTGGCTTTGGAAACAAATATCCAACCCATGTCCACCACAGGGCTGCATCAATCCCTTGGGATGATCAGCATTACTCTTGTTCAGAGGAAGATAGATGGTTATACTCTAAGGATCCAAATCCAAATATTCTTTATGGAGCCATGGTTGCAGGGCCAGACAAGTTTGACAATTTTTTGGATGACAGGGACGAGCCATGGTTCACCGAGCCAACCATAGCGAGTAATGCAGGTCTAGTTGCAGCACTTATAGCGCTTCATGATCCACCACTATACAAGTCTTCTGATTCAAACGACAATAATCTGGGAATTGACCTGACTGGTATCTTTGAAAACCTCCAATTAGTTCCACCAGCTACTTGAAAGCATTACAATTGGTCACTAAATTTCATAGAATAATGAAGGCAACGAGGAAGATAAAAGAAAAAGTCACGACAGCTGATAGTAACTAGAATACGATGAGTCTGAAGAAATGCACTTGATGACAAATTTCAGTTGTCTTCCCCTTTCAAACTTATAACTGTACTTGTCCAAGTAATACGAGGAAGGAAGGTGATGTAGATTTCAAGGAATTCTCTTCCAAAAAACTTTCTGTTGCTTATGGGTTTACAGCACTTCTGTCATCTGTCAGTTTGTTGCGTAGGATAGGAAGTTCCTTGCTTGTTCTATGACGCACCTAACAAAAGAAAATTTTCACTAGCCTCATGCAAAGATACCTTTTCTTGGAGGCATTTGTTTTCTTAGAATCTTGCTTGAAGCTCAGCCCAAACTCTGAAACAAACCACTGATGCACTAATGAGAGAGATAGAGGAGGAAGAGGCAAGCGCAACCTTTTTCAAGATTGTCCCGGCTAGAGCTTTTGGGATTAAGAATACTGCCTGACGTTCATTCAAAAGACCCGTTCCTATTTTGACCAGGTAGGAGCTGTTGAAGATTGAAGAAGATTTGTTTCCAAGTCTGCTACTGAAGTTTTGAAGATCATGAAGAAGATTTAGTTTCTATGTTTGTGTTTCAATAAAGATCAAATTGTATTTGATCATTGCAATTTTATATTTCCTGTTTTAAGCATTTTATTTTTCCAGTTTTGATGAAGAAGTTGTAATAGTCTAGAATTACCATTCTTGTATTCAATTCTCTTCTATAAATGAAATTCAAGGGATGGCAGTAACCTATGCTATTCTGCCCCTTATTGTGTGTCTTTTTACATAAATTGGTTGTTCTTTACACACTACAAAATCTGGGAAAATTCTGGGCAAGTTCATGGTTTTTATGCACTGATTTGAACAGTGCTTGTTTTTCTTGCGTCAGAAGCAATTCCTGACAGTGATTTGAACAGTAACTGTTCTTCACTGAATTTTAATATCCAACA
>CM063606.1:2300789-2363827 GCA_032356905.1 Salix exigua
TTATTTACTTATTGTGTGTAGTTAAATTATTATAGTTTGAAAAGGTTGTGGGTCAGGATGTGCTCAAGCATGATGAAATAAAAAGGTTCCCTCGTAAGAATGATAGAGAACATATAAAGATAAATTATATAGTTAACCTCATAGTTTATAGAGACAAGAACCTAGTACTCGTTTGGCAGTGTGCTGATCCACAATTGCCAAACGGGAATTGTATTTGCTATTTGGTAAAGATCAAAACACCAATTTAAACCATGGGACCCACACCAAATTTTTTTCAAAACGTCGTTTGAAGAAAAGCTGGAATTTGGAGCTTTTCATATTGCGATCCAGTTTAATTGAAACGACGATACACATTTCAAATTGGAAAAATAACCGTTGAAAAAAAAACCTACTTTATCCTCTCGTCTGCGCCTCCTCCCATCTCTTAACTTTGCTTTCCTTTGCAACTTTAGCTGCAAGATGCTTCTCTTCAAGAACAAAAGATAATAATATTAAACTATTAATATTTTTTAATATTAAAATAAAATAATAATATATTAATATTTTAATATTAAAATAATAAAATATTATTATTTTATTTTAATATTAAAAATATTAATAGTTTAAATAAATTATTATTATTATTATTATTAAAATTATGATTATATATATATATATATATATATGTGTGTGTGTGTGTGTGTGTGTGTGTGTGTGTGTGTGTATCTATGCCCTTTAAAGTAATTTCACAAGTTAAAATCAATATGAAAAGTTTGGTAACCAAACACTTAAAACTGCTTTTTTTTTCAACCTCCAACTCAACCACAGTTTTAACCAAACACTTCGCACCCGTTTGGCAACGTGGTGGGTTCCACGTTTGCCAAACGGGATGGTGTTTTGGTATTTGGTTTTTACCAAATACCATTTTTTTTTAATGGGACCCACCCAAAATAACACCCAAACGCCGCCTCGTCACACACGTTTCTCCTTTCTTCTCAAAACACCCTACACCCATCTTGAAAGCCCCCGACAACAGAAAGTAACTGGACAACTCGAGTTGCAACTGCACGTGGTCGTTTCCCCCAAGAAGCAAAGATGCTAGAAGGTTCGTACACTAAAGGCAAAAACTCATTGCTTTCATCTACCTGCAAGAGGTTCAAAACAAACACCATAGTTTAGCAACCAGCTTCACAGAGGGGAAACCTTGGAGATTTCAAGATCACTAAAGGACATCCTCTATTGACTATCTTCCATGAACATCTAATAATTGTAGAGCCTCTAGCATATCATGTTTCTTCCCAGTTTAATTTAAAATCATCACTACTAGAACAATCTTCCAGCAAAAGATTCCATGAAAAAATTACACATTGTTCATGCCAAACCATGAAGCACATTCACAGCTAAAACAACACCAGGCCATGCAAATACAACTCAATCCACGTTATCACCATATTTGATTCAGATATCCAGTCATTACCATGAAAAGAACATCCAATTAACCAAACAAAAATCACTTTCCCATAATTTGCATGACTGAACTTGCAGAAATGATGGGTTTTCAAAAGTATTAAACGGGTCAGGAATTCCTCAAACAACCCAGTAAAAAGGGCTTCCCACATTGAAATTATTGCTCAGTTACATATGCAGCCATTGAAATTTTTAATGGCTGCATATGTAACATGTGAAACTAGTCAGAGTTCAGGCAGAAATTCCTGTATGGATATTGTGCGCGAGAGCATTGCAAATAGTTTGATGGGAGAATGAAATTATGTTTCTATTTTATTTGAAGTATTCACATTAATATAAATTGTTATTTATTTTTAAATTTATTTGTAGAAGTTACATATTACATATATATATACATATATATATGTATATCTATATATATAGGTATATGTATATATGTATATGTATATATATAGGTATACATATATACATATGGATGGATGGATGGATGGGTGTATGTATAAATATGTGTGTGTATTTCCATGCCCTTTTAAGTAATTTTACAAGTTAAAAGCAGTTTGTAAAGTTTGGAAACCAAACACCCAAAACTGCTTTTTCTTTAACCTCCAACTCAACCACAGTTTTAACCAAACACTTAACTGCTTTTTTTGAACCACAGAAAAAACACTTTTTTTGAAACTCCGTTTTTTCAACCTCAACCGCAACAGCAACCGCAATACCAAGCAGGCTCTTCATAGCTTATTTTGAACCGCAGTAAAAGCGCTTTTTTATAAACTGTTTTTTTTCAACTTCAATCGCAAAAGCATAAGCAATGTCAAACACACTCTTCACACCCGTTTGGTATTGAGTTTTCAACCTTGGTTTGGCAAAAGTGGTCTCAAAAAAAGTGGAAAGGTATTTGGTAAGTGATAATAAGCTGGTTTGAAACATGTGGACCCCGTCCCAAACCTTGGTTGCAAGAAAAGCAGCTATTATGTGATTTTCTTGCAACCAAGGTTTTCATTTCAACCCTGGTTTGAAACTTGTGATTTTTTTTATTCAGTTAATGAATTTTTTTTTAAATATTGACAAATAATTAAAAAAATATCATTTTGCATGTAACATGCATCTCTCTCTCTCTCTCTCCCCGCCCAAAACAGACATGGTGGCCGGAGCTTCCAACGCTGACTCCGGCCACCATTTACGATGAAACAACCACAGGAAGAACCACCTCAACCTCCTCTACCCGTAGATATCCTCCGTTGAAGCTCTCGTCGTGGTCGGTGAACAGTACCGCCACCTTCCAACGCTGCCTCCGGCCCCCCCAGGCAACCATTTCAGACGCCACCACCACAGGAAGAACCACCTTGGACTCTTCTACTTTTAGGTATCCTCCGTTGAAGCTCTCGTTGTGGCTGATCGGAAAGCATTATTCACGTGAATTATGTGCGCTGCACTGTCGCGAAGAAGACGCACGGTCAAAGACACCGCTTTAATTTTTTCGAGAGAGAAGCAATCGGACTGGTCGGTCTGCACTCGCCCAACCAATATTTTTAAATATATATTTTTAAAAAAAATATGTAGATACAGATCAGTCCTAATGGAAGGAAAATATATGTTCGTGATGAAATTGCAAGTAGTTTGATGGGAGAATAAAAAATAATATTTGTTTTTTCATGAATTATTAATTACATAATATTATTATCATTATTAAATTTACAATATTTAAAACACACACACACACACACACACCCTTTAAAGTATTTTCACAAGTTAAAAGCAATATGAAAAGTTTGGTAACCAAACACCTAAAACTGTTTTTTTTTCAACCTCCAACTCAACCACAGTTTTAACCAAACACTTAACTGCTTATTTTGAACCACAGTAAAAAGCGTTTTTTTTCAACTTCAACAACAACAGCAACCGCAATACCAAACAGACCCTAAGTGTCTAGTTAGTTCAACCACAACATTTTTTGGTTTATCTTCGGAGGTGTTAGATCAAAAAATTTCTTATAAAAAAATATATTTTTATATTATTTTAATGTGATAATGTCAAAAATAATTTTTTTAAAAAACAATTAATATTTTTTATTTTTATTTTAAATTAAAAAAATATTTTTATATTATTTTAATGTAATGATGTTAAAAATAATTTTTTAAAAATAAAAAAAAATTATTCTATACATTTATAAATAAAATAAATAAAAGTGGAGGAAAAGCTAGCTCCTTTATTTGTTTGTATACCACATATATTCTTGCGTTTCATTTCTCCACACAGAACTGAAATATGATTTCATATTTGGTTGGCTTGTGTGTGTTTCAAGAAAAATCACTTTTAAAACTAATTTCCAAAAAGAAAAGAAAATCGTTCACCAATGCAGATTAAGCATAGAAGGGAATTGGACGTGCCATTCTTAATAATTTTTTGGATGAAATACAGTCACCGAGTAGAAGTGAAATTGACCAGCGGGAGTATGACGCCACACGCACTGATATTTCTTTTTAAAACCTTTTTTTTATTATTTATTTAAAGTCAGTACGTAACGTATTATTAATTTTCTTTTATTGTAATTATTACTGAAAATACTTTAAACGCACATTGATTATTTTTACATTTTAAAAGTATTTTTTAAATTAAATATTTTTATTATTTTTATATACGGATGTTAAAAATGAATTTTTAAATATAAAAAAAAATATTATGTAAGTATATTTCAAAAATCTGTCTATTATGTTTTTTTGCTTCCACTAGCTAGTATTAGCATTATTTTTTTCTAGCTTAAAAAAACATATCATATTACCAAGAGCAGGCAATAAAAATCTATATTTTTATTTTTTTACCGACTTAAAGTCGGCACAAAAAAAAAATGAAGAAGCCCTTTCTCATGCTAATAGGTTGATTTTGGCTGGTATTAAATTTTAATGAGAAAAATTTAGTTTTTTTAGAGAGTTAAATCTTTAAAATGGTTTTTTGAATAGTGTAAATATAGTTTGTTTTGTTTATGTCTACTCCAATGATAACAGACATTTAGAAGAGTCATTTTTTATATATCATTTTAAATATATTACAATTATTATGTATATAATTTAATTATGCAAATAATTATACAATTAATATGAGTAACTTATATAATTAAATAATTACTTTTAAAAAAAACCCCAACATTATAGTATTATATTCTTAAATTTTTTATTTTATTAATAAAAAAATTCAAATTTGACAACAAAAACTCACCAATATTTTAAAATATCTAATTATTTTTTAAAAGTTTCATAATAATATATATTAAAGATAAAATAAATTGATTAAGATTTTATCATGATTCGTTGATGATAACAAAATATGATATTTTCTTAAATATATTTTTTCAATGTTTGTTTTCTTGTGCAAGTAGAAACACAAAAAATAAAATTTAGAAATATAGCCTAGAAAAATAAAATATAAAAAAGGTAAAAAAAAAACAATTATTTGGCTTTGCTAGCATAAATGACTCCTGCGTTGTAATTGCTCTTGTAGGAATATAGCCTAGAAAATTCAGTGACAACAGCATTCTTCCATGCCTTCAATCTCTTAAATTTAGTGAAAGTGGTCGGCACATGCCCATGGACATGCCGACACATGGAGGAAGGATTCGTGCATATGGATGACATATCCACACACACAACAAAGCTTTGAAAGTAAATTTTTCATACATTGCGTACAACACACGCACCAATACTATTTTTTCTCAGCATTGTTTCTCCTCATTTTAGTCAAATTTCAGCAGATTTCCGAGACTCGCAAAGATCAACTTTGAACCCTAAGCGTGTAATTTACTTGTTTTTAGAATTATTTGTGGTATATTTGGTAGGTTTTAATCCGCAAATGCATACTTGAATATTATTGTTATTTATTTTGTTTTGAGTAATATGTGAGACTTTAATTATATTTTTGGTTAGATTTTATTATTCTTTTTATTGATTATTTTTAATATGTGAATGATTTTTTTTTGACACGTGGATATATTTATGAGATTGTGTTGAGAATTGTGTTTAATAACAATGCATCCAATACTTGTCGTTTGTCAAAGTTGAGATTAGGCTATCTTTATGCCCAAATCCATAACAATGATTTAATTTCATTTATAAACTTTGGGTTTATGCAATCTCCAAACATAAAGAACACATTTCATTTTAAAACAAAATACAATCCAGCTAACTTATTATACCCTGTTATGATTCCTATTAAGTCACCATAAATATAGAATGACTATTTTTATCATTAAAAAGTGGTCATTCATCGGTTTTCTCTCTCCATCATTTTTGGGTGACTCTCTCATCTATCTTAAACTAATGAACCAAAATGCAAGAAAAATAAAGTTTTGAACCAAATTGTTTACTTTACAGATTAAATGGACCAAAAAATAATTTTGCAAAATCCTTAGGTGAGATTATGCAAAAAGGAAATGACAAAAAAAGAAGAAAATTTTCCTAGTTCTTTTTGTTTCAATTCTAGTCCCCCTCGTTATCAATCTCTCTCAAACAATAAAATCATATTATTTTTTATGAAATCGAGCCTTGATCCATTATTGGGATTTTTTTAGTTCGTGATAAATACATAAAAATAAATTGAATCATATTATCAACTTCAACCCCCAATTAACACAACATTGATGAAATTAAAAATAAAAAAAAATAATGAAAAAAAAAACCAAAACAAAAGGTAAAACATTATGCGAATTCATAACAAATCATCTCGCAATCTACAATGATCTCTCCTGATAATAAGATTGTGTTTCATAGTGAATAAATAAGAAAAGAAAATAATGATTTGGGTTTCTTGTTTTTAAAATTGTTTTTTTTTGTTGTTGATTTAGCACTCATAACTGAACTACTATGGTAACATTGGATTTTGTTTATTTTTATGCAAAACTTCAACCAAATTTTGTTGGGTTTAGGTTGATGGATTTGGATAGAGAAAAGGGTAAGGATGGTGGCCAAAGTTTGTTTTTTTAACTTTAAGGGATTTTTTTAATTTTAATAATACAATGACTATTGAAATATATTAGCATTAGTGAGGATGTGTTATCAACTTATAAACTATGGAGATAAAGTGGATAACAATTACTAAAACATAGAAGCGTCTGGGTGATTTTTCTTAATAATAATATTATTATATTTTCAAGAAATATCATCTCAAACTATACGATGCAAGTTGATATTTCACATAAGTAATTTGTTTTCTTAGTTATTTTCACTCCTATTTAGTTTAAGAAAATATTTTTCTTTATGGTATTTTTGTTCTTCCTATTTAATTTAGATTTATTTTTTAGTTGAGGTTTAGAACAAGGATAAATAAGGTTGATAAGTTTGTATTTCATGAGATTACTTGAAGAAAAAATATGTGGTAATAAAATTTTGAATAAGAGTTTTTGAGTGGTCCTATTCAATTAAGTTTCATATTATTTATGTTTATTGTCTTTATTGTATTGTTTATGTTTGTGTTAGTTAGCATAAGAGCTCTCACAGCTCCGTATTAGTTTTAAAATGATGAACAAGTGCATGTCGTTGGAAAATGACATTCAAGAATTAATTATAAAAGACATGCGACAACAAATTACGTAATTAACCTAACAACTCGCAATGATGAAGTTGTAAATGCAAGTTGAAAAATTATCTTTTAATTAACAAAGATGAAGAAGAATCAATTGGAGGATCCCAAGGAGAGTTAATTCACAGTGGTTAGTATTTGTGTATTGTTTAATATTCACGACTAGAAGATATGGTCGTGGTACAAGACATGCTCGGTTAAGAGAGGACAGTGAGTTTTTTCGTTGGAAAATGATATTCAAGAATTAATGGTAGAAGACATGAAACAACAGATTACATAATTAACATAACAACTTCAACCTAATTCAATTTGAAATTTGTGCTAGATTAGTAGTTAAACTTTTCAAAGTCTTACTCATTCAACCAATCAATTTAATAATAATACAAAAAGAATCCACGCCATTTAAATATATTTTTGAAATTAAATAAAATTTTGCACCAATCCGAGCGTGAGTAGTCATCTAAACATATAGTAATGAGTGGTACTTAGCAGAACATGGATGGAACAGAATATATCACACAGTAACACTGGTGAGAATATATTACAGAGAGAAAAAAGGGTGAGAAATCTCAGAAGGTTTGTGATTGTATATATTATAAAGGAAACCATCTCAGCCATTCAAATTTTTGAATCACAGGTGCAATCTTTTTGCTACCCTGTGCCGGTTAGGAAAGGGCAGGCTGGAGCTGCCCCTGCAGACGAACCATCCAAGCCAGCACCTTTCATAAGACCTCCGAGTAGCTCTCCACGGTCCATAAAGAACTCAACCTTCACAACCTTCATATGTTCATCCACCTGGTTTGTCAGAAAAACAAACGAGTTAAATGTAAAAAGAAAAACAGAAAATGATTAAAGAATACGGCCACGGATGAGAGTCGGATGTACCTCAAAAATAGACATTCCATGGAGTTCTACTAATTCCCCAGTTGCAGCATGGCCCTTGAACGGACCTTCCATATAACCCCAGTGCCTGAACTTGTACACAATCACCGGTGGCCCTGAATAAACTCGGAGAACCTCCAAAGCAAACCCACGAGGGAATGCTGTTGTAAACGCCACATGAGCTGACTCCACAGTTTCTTCAGCAGGGTTATAAACCCGGAACTTCTCCGGTAAGGTGGTCTGCAAAAAGTTGTTGTAGCCTCCGCCAAGGTTGCTGATTTCTTCCAAAGTTACAGGTTTCATTCCTGAACTCATATTGTGAACATTTTTACAAGCCTGATTTGAAAAACAAATTGGTGGACTCGAAAGTTATTTGCACGAGTTTATAATTAATTGCAATTTTGCAGCAAAACTTGAGTGATATTACCATTTAGGCTGAAAGTATGATTCTTTGGATCAACTGATTTATAATCATCAAAGCATGTCTTATTGAACAGCTCCATCTCCCATGTCTTTACAAGGTTCTGCACTTTTTCTTCGAGTGATCCGGGTGGCCATACCTTACATCAGCAAGTTAACAGATTAGAAATTAACAGCGGGTATATATATATATATATATATATATATATATATATATATATATATATATATGATTGCTATGGTCAGTCACACAAACAGTTTTAATACCTTAGTCCTGCCTTCTTCGAAGAGTTTGTTGACAGCATCATAGTTTGGAGGTGAGCCTAACCTCCATTTGGTGTTCCTCTCTCCTTCTCCATACAAGAATTTACGGTATTTGTCTTCTCCAACGCCTGATGTTGCCATTAATTTTCAGTCAGGAATATCATCTGTTGAGTAGTCTGAGTTTTCATGGCCAAGAAGGGACCTTATATAGGCCATGGCAACCTAAATGCAGCAGAGAAAAGTCAAGGAGGACGTAGATTTTTATCACTAGATTCAAGACATCATGGTTGAATATTTGAACAGTGGAGCACTAAACGATGCAATGAATTGATGTTCAAAGTTCATGTAACCAACCAAATGATATCTGCATAGTCCAAATTCACTCATTTTTATAATTTTATAAGAAAAGTAATTTCAAAATTTATATTCATTCTACATTTCTATTTTGAAAAGCTGCAATACAAATAAGGTACAAGCCAGACGAGTTTCAGAAAAAGCTGAGGTATTAAGTGTTTGGTTAGTTCAACCACAGAATTTTTTGGTGATCACAAAATATTTATAAAAAAATTTGAAATTTTATTTTATTTTTTATTTCAAATTAAAATATTAATATTTTTATATTATTTTAATATAATATGTTAAAAATAATTTTTTAAAAATTAAAAAATATTATTTTGATGTATTTTTTTAAAAAAATATTTTAAAAACAAATAAAATCTAGCTGTTTTTTTTTTTTTGGCTTGTATACACATATTCTTGCGTTTCATTTCTCCACACAGAACTGAAATATGATTTCATATTTGGTTGGCTTGTGTGTGTTTCAAGAAAAGGCAGTTTATTATCCCCCGGAGCCAGGCACGCCGAAGAGTGGGTCTTCCAGGCAAGCCAGACACGTCGAAGATGGAGACTTTAATGGCAGTGAGTATGGTGGCTGATGATGGGTCGTGGTGAAACGATGCTGGTAAGAGATGTTTCTTGTGTGGCCGTGGAGAAGAGAACAGACTGAGTCAGTGGTATTTTAGTCATGGGTTTAGGTAGATTTCTTGTTTTTGGTGGTTTCGGTTGAAAGGAGAGGCAGGGGCTGCTGAGTTTTGATCGCTGATGGAGGGTTGATGTTATGTGAGATGGGTTCCTGGGTTTGTCAGTGAAGGAGGAGACTAGGGCTGCCGTTACGGTGAGAAGGAGAAACAATGGGTTGTCTTGGCTAGGAGGTTGGTGGTGTTCATGGTGTTTTTCTGTGGGTTAATTGAGTTTCTGGGTTGTAAGGAACGCTGCTAAAGGAGGAAAAAGGCGAAGGAGATGCTGGTTTTGTTTCTTTTCTGGGTGAATCAGAGGTTTTATGCTGAGAATGGAAGGGGAGAAGGCGTTGGTAAAGGAGGGGCTGTTAAAAGAGAAGGTGGGGTTGGGTCTGTTAGATTTTTTGGGATGGAGGGCAGTAATATGTAACACCATAAATAAATAATGATTTTTTTTATCATTAAAGCAAGGGTTGATATATTAATTTTAGAAAATAGTTATATTTATTTTATTTTAATGGATTGATTCTGAAACTTTATAATTAATATTTTGTTCATGTATTTTAAGAGATTTTTTGCATTTTATTTAGCATTAATTGGATTTAAATTTATTATGAAGGAAAAATATTGTTCTTTTATAATAATAATAATAATAATAATAATAATGTTTTTTTATGGATTTGATAATTGTATGAATGATTTGTATGTTTAACTTTAATATGATCAAGTTCAATATAAAATGCAATACTTCTAAAATAATAGGAATACACACACGTGTATTTCATTTAAAATAATTTCATAAATTAACAACGATATAAAAAGCATGGTAATCAAACACATGAAACTGTTTTTTATTAACCTCAAACTCAATCACAGTTTTAACCAAACACTTCAATTTCAATAATAAATTGCAGCTAAAAATATTTTTCATGAAACTATTTTTTTAAAACTTCAATAAAAAAAAACAATAAGAACACCAAACACATCCTAATTAGATAAACTCAAATTCTCTCTAAAAATCAAATAAGCTATAAGGAAAAATGGACCGTAGTCCACCATAGGCAGTGGGGATTTTTCAAACTTAATTCTAACGTTTCAAGTTTCAACGACTAAATACAAACTTTTTAATTTAAATATTAATCATAATTTTTAAAACAATGATACCTGTCATTTAAAAAAATTAAAACCCATTTTTTAAAACTAACCCAAATCCAAATTGAACCTTAGAGTGCACATATGATTTAAACTCAAAAGCCACGTAGCGTTGAACCTCTCTTTTTTCAAGTTTTAAATATTTCATAATTCCAATTTAAATTTCTCATGACATTTTATTACTAATATACTAAAAGAGGATCCTACGTCATCACTGTAGACTGACTATTTCACATCCATGCTTCGCAGTCGTTGGTCCACTTCTTTTTTCCCGTATTATCTGTTGTTTCGATTCAGGCCATTTAATTGAAGTTAAAGCTGAAACGCAAGCTTTTTTTAGCTTTTATTAATATAATATATAATTCATCCTTGGAAATCACAAGACAAAGAATTGTCCCGCCATGCATTCAAGGTTGACTAATTGTCCTTGGAAATCCTTAGACACTAACAAGACAAAGGAATGGCTAAGCAAGGGGTTGTTTCTGATTTTCAAGCTTTCTTTAGTTTTTAAAATATTTTTAATCTTTTATTTATTTTATTTTATTCATTATTAACATAATAATAATAATTTAATTTTTTTTATTTACTCTTTTGTTAATGATTTTAGGTTTTTACTCTCGCGATAATTTGATATTTATTATTATTTTGACAGTAATAATAATGATATTTTTTTTGTTTGATCTTTTGTTGAGATTTTTAGGATTTTTTTAGTCTTTCATTTTTTTTCTTTCATTATTAACACAATACTACTACTAATAATAACACTAATAATACTAATGATAATTTAATTGTTTTTCTTGCTTACTCTTTTGTTAATGTTTTTTAGGGTTTTTTTTTTTCTGTGGATAATTTGATAATTTTTATTGTTTTGACAGTAATAAAAATGATATTTTTTAATGTTTTGACAGTAATAAATATGATAATTTTTATTTTTATTTTATTTTTTTGTTTGATTTTTTGTTAAAGTTTTTAGGATTTTTTTAGTCTTTCATTTTTTTTCCTTTCGTTATTAACAAAAAATTAAAATTAAAATAAAATCAAAATCAAAATCAAAATAATAATAATAATAATAATAATAATAATAATTATTATTATTATCATTTAATTATTTTTCTTGCTTACCCTTTTGTTAATGTTTTGTAGGTTTTTTGTTTCCCAGAATAATATGATAATTTTTATTTTTCTTGCTTACTCTTTTGTTAATGCTTTTTAGTTTTTTTGTTTCTCATGATAATTTGATAATTTTTATTGTTTTGACAGTAATAACAATAATAATTTTTATCTTTATTTTATTTTTTTGTTTGATCTTTTGTTAAAGTTTTTAGGATTTTTTTTTAATTCTTTTTCATGCTTACTCTTTTGTTAATGTTTTTTGGGTTTTTTGTTTCTCAGGATAATTTGATAATTTTTATTATTTTGACAGTAATAAAAATAATAATTTTTAATTTAATTTTATTTTTTTGTTTGATCTTTTGTTGAAGTTTTTATAATTTCTTTAGTCTTTCATTTATTTATTTATTCTTTAATAATAATAATAATAATTTAATTATTTTTCTTGCTTACTATTTTGTTTATGTTTTTTATTTTTTTCCTCGATATAACTTTATATTTTTTATTGTTTTGATAGTAATAACAATAATAGTTTTATATATTAACAATTCGATGTTACTATTATTATAATAGAGTATGTTAATATTTTTCATTATATTAAAGTTTTATTATATAAATATTATATTTTAATTTTGATTCAACAAATCTTATAAAAATTGTTAGCTTAGCCTGCAATGTAAGGTGAACAATTTTCTTAATTTTCAAGTTAAATGATTTTTTTCAGGTAATGATTTTTATTTTTGTTTTATCATATATTATATTTTCTTTATTCGCTCTTTTATTCAAGTTTTTATGTTTTTTAACTCTTCGACTTAATTTTGTTTTTTTTTCATTATTAGAGCAATCATATTATTATTATTATTATTATTATTATTATTATTATTATTATTATTATTACCTTTTGTTCTTAATTTTTTTTTTCTGTTAATTTGTTTTTCTCGAGGTGATTTAATAATTTTTATTATTTTGGCCATGATAGTGATGATAATTTTAGATATTAAAACCTCGATGTTACTGTTGTTATAATAGGGTATGCTCATCTATTTCATTATATCAAACTTTACATGTATAAATATTCTATTTTAATCTCAACAATTATAAAAATTATCTATTTGACCCACGTCGTAGTTCAAACTGACAACATCACAAAGGTTGATGTTAATGTTGGAAAAAAACTATGTTTTCCCATATTTTTTGTTGAAAAACTTTCGAGGCAATTACCTATTTCTATTTCTTTAATATTAAAGCTTCGATATTGTTGTTGCGATAATGTGTATTAACATGTTATATCGTATCAAACTTGACATGTGTTGATATTATATTTTATTTTTAAATTATTAAAATCTAAAATTACTTCAAATCCAACATTTATCAAAATTGCTTGCTCAGCCCGTATCGTAGTGCGGTCTATTTTTCTAATTTTCAAGTCAAATGATTTTTTCCCCAGTTAATATTTTATATATTTTTTTATGATTTATTTTATTTCTTATTTCTTTTATTGTTTTATTATTATTATTTTCAAATCAAATAAATTTTTTTCACGTCATAATTTTTATTTGATTTTTTTGTTTGATCTTTTGTTAAAGTTATTATGATTTTTTTAGTCTTTCATTTTGTTTCATTTATTTTATGTGTTCTTTCTTTTATTTCTCTTATGCTTTTATTATTATTATTATTTTAAAATCAAATGGATTTTCTTACCTCATAATTTTTATTTTATTTTTTTGCTTGATTTTCTGTTAAAATTATTATGATTTTTTTAGTTTTTTATCCATTATTCACACGATAATAATAACAATAATAATATTAATAATAATAATTTTAGTTATTTTCCTTACTTACTGTTTTATTAATGTTTTTCAGTGTTTTTCCCTCCCGAGACAATTTGATAATCTTTATTATTTTGATAGTAATAACAATGATTATTTTAAATGTAAAGACTTCGATGTTGTTGTTTTTATAATAGGGTGTGGTGATCTGTTTTATTATATTGAATTTTGCTTATATAAATATTATATTTTAATTTTCTTTCATCCCAATAATTATAAAAACTTTTTACTCAGCCCGCAACATAGTGTGATAAAAACATTTAATTTTCAAATCAAATGATTTTTTTCCCAGTCAACAATTTTTATTTTTTTTCATTTATTTTATTTTTTTTATTCGCTCTTTTGTTAATGTTTTTAAGTTTTTTAGGCTTTGATTTAATTTCGTTTTCTTCCTGTTATTAAAGCAATAATAATATTGATATTATAATTTTAGTTTTTGTTCCAATGTGTTTTTTTATTAATATTTTATTTGTTTCTCTCTTAGATTTGTTGAATAATGTTTATTGTTTTGACAATAATAGTGATGATAATTTTAGACGTTAAGACTTCGATATGACTGTTAATATAATAGAGGATGTTGATCCCTTTCAGTATATCAAACTTTATATATTAAAATATTATATTTTAATCTCAATAGCTATAAAAAATATTTATTCCGCCCGCAACGTAGTGCGGGCATTTAGCTAGTAACATATACTAAAAGAACTCAGTGTTTCACTGTAGTATGTGAGTGAAAACACTGTGTATTTCAATAGTGTTTTTTTTTTCATTTTTTAGCTATAAGTATACTATTTATATATTATTTCATACAAAGAGATAAAAAAAAAGCTTTAGCTTATTGGTAAAATTGGAGGTGGGGATGGAGTAGTGAGGGGCTGGGCAGGGGTTCGACGCTGCCCAGCGTGTTTCCTTTGTTATTTTACTTTTTTTTTTGTTTTTATTTAGTTTTTTTTTTTATTTTTACTTTTTTAATTTATTTATTTTGATTGTTTTCTATTTATTTCGTTTTGTTTTTTTCACTTATATTTGTTTTAAAAAAATAATTTATTGATATTTTTATTGAATTTTTTCCAATTATTAACTCAATAGGAATAATAATATTAGTTTTTTTTATTGCTTCCTTTTTTTATGTTTTTTTATTTTTTTCATCATAATAATTTAATATTTTTTTTTATTGTTTTAGCTGTAATAGTAATAATATTCTTAGATTTTAGGACTTCAATGGTTTTATTTTGACCCTTATACTTTTAATTTTGCATTTTAATCCTTTTATATTTAATGTTCATTTCAGCCCTATTACTTTTAGTTTTTCATTTTAATCCCTTTATTTCTTTTAATTTCAAGAATAATCCTTACTTTTGTCTATGTGTGTGTGTGTGTGTATTATGATTAGTTTTGATTTTGATTTTCTTATTTTCTTATTTGTTGGGCTGATATATATTTTTTTAAAAAAAAACAATAGTTCTTCAATTTTATTTTATATCTATGATCATTTGAGAATTGATATTTGTATTTTTTTTGTTATTTATTTTAGTTTTTTGTCCTTTTATATTTTTACGTCATATGACTTTTTTTACCTAATAATTTTTACTTTATTTTTTTGTTTGATATTTTGTTAAAGTTTTTATGATTTTTTTATTCTTTTATTTTTTTCATTATAATAATAATAATTTAATATTTTTCTCTTACTTACTCTTTTGTTAATGTTTTTTAGGTTTTTTTTCTCTCGGGATAATTTGATAATTTTTATTCTTTTAATAGTTATACAAACTTTTTACTCAGCTCGCAAAGTAGTGTAATATTTCTTTATAAATTTTAGGGTCAAATAATTTTTTTTCGAGTCAATAATTTTGATTTTTTTTCATATTCTCTTTTGTTAATGTTTTTAGGGTTTTTTAAGACTTTGATTTAATTTTGTTTTTTTCCTGTTATTAAAACAATAATAATATAAATATTAAGAATAATAATGGTAATTTTAGATTTTTGTTCTTAAGTGTTTTTTTATTAATTTTGTTTGGTTTTTCTCTGAGATTTATTAAATAATATTTATTGTTTTGATAATGATGGTGATGGTAATTGAAGAAATTAAGATTTTAATTTACTATTATTATAATAAAAAATATTGATTTTTTTATAATATAAAATTTTATATATTAAATTATTATATTATAATCTTAATAATTATAAAAATTATTTCTTATGCCCGCGACGTAGTGCGGGCAATCCAGCTAGTTACTATATAAACCAGTTGAAGCTTTGTTATCTCCAACGTGGCATACAAGATTTTTTAGTTTTATAATTTTTTTAATTAATAATTATTTCAGATCAATTGCTTATTCATTTAAAATTGGTTTTAGACATGTTAATACACCACAAAAGTGGATCTAACTTTTATTTTGACGTCAAATATATTCATTAATCACTTTTAAAACTAATTTCCAAAAACAAAAGAAAATCGTTCACCAATGATTTTGGCTGGTGTTAAATTTTAAAGCCAAAAAATTAGTTTTTTTGATAGTTAAATCTCTAAAATGGTTTTTTGAATAGTATAAATATAATTTTTTTTATCTATATATACTCCAATGATAAAAGACATTTAGTAGATCCATTTTTTATATATCATTTTAAATATATTACAATTATTTTGTATATAATTTAATTATACAAATAATTATACAATTAATATAAGTAAGTTATATAATTAAATAATTACTTTTAAAAAACCGTCCAACATTATAATATTACATTTTTAAAAAAATTTATTTTATTAATAAAAAATTCAAATTTGAAAAAAAAAACTCACCAATATTTTAAAATATCTAATTATTTTTTAAAAGTTTCTTAATAATATATATTAAAGATAAAATAAATTGATTAAGATTTTATCATGATTTGTTGATGATAACAAAATATGATATTTTCTTAAATACATTTTTTAAGAAATGTATAATTACTTTTAAAAAACCCTCCAACATAATAATATTACATTTTTAAATTCTTTATTTTATTAATAAAAAATTCAAATTTGAAAACAAAAACTCACCAATATTTTAAAATATCTAATTATTTTTTAAAAGTTTCTTAATAATATATATTAAAGATAAAATAAATTGATTAAGATTTTATCATGATTTGTTGATGATAACAAAATATGATATTTTCTTAAATACATTTTTTTCAATGTTTGTTTTCTTGTGCAAGTAGAAACACAAAATATAAAATTTACAAATATAGCCTAGAAAAATAAAAAAAATAAAAAGGTAAAAAAACAATTTTTCAGTGGCAGCAACATTCTTCCATGCCTTTAATCTCTTAAATTTCGTGAAAGTGGTCGGCATATGCCCATGGACATGCCGACACATGGAGGAAGGATTTGTGCATATGGATGACATATCCATCCACACACAACAAAGCTTCGAAAGTAAATTTTTCATACATTGCGTACAACACATGCACCAATACTATTTTTTCTCAGTGTGTAATTTACTTGTTTTTATCATTAAAAAATGGTCATTCATCAGTTTTCTCTCTCCATCATTTTTGGGTGACTCTCTCACCTATCTTAAACTAATGAATCAAAATGCAAGAAAAATAAAGTTCTGAACCAAATTGTTTACTTTACAGATTAAAATGGACCAAAAAATAATTTTACAAAATCCTTAGGTGAGATTATGCAAAAAGGCAATGACATAAAAAAAATAAAAAAGATTTTGCTAGTTCTTTTTGTTTCAATTCCAGTCCCCCTCATTATCAATCTCTCTCAAACAATAAAATCATATTATTTTTTATGAACTAAGTGTTTGGCATTGGGGTTCGATCTGCGATTCGCAGATCGCACCGCAATTTGGGGTTTGGTTAACAAAAAAAAAACATTTTTTTTTGTGTGGGATCCACACCAAATTATGTCCAAAAAGCTGGAAATTGATGCTTTTGCGATTGCGATTACGTTTCAAAGTGCTTATCATGCCGAAATACATCAAAATGATGTTTTTTTTTTAAAAAAATCAAAATGATCTAAAAACACCAAACCGCCGTTCTTTAAAATGTAATTTTTTTTTTCAAATTTTGGCAAAAAACCGGTGGGATCGCAATGTGATTCATCTGCATCAAAACCACGATCCATATTTGAACTTTTCTTTTTAAATGCTGGTTCGTGTGGGCATGGGTCTGTGTGGAATAAATACCTGTTTGGAATTTTGTTTTATAAAATATGTTTTATTTTAAAATATATTATAATATTATTTTTTTATTTTTTTTAAAAATAATTTTAATAACAATTTAAAAAAAATACTTTTAAAACAAAATGTGAAATAAGCACGAAAGGTATTGGGGTTTTTCTTTATTACTATTCAGAATTTTCCATCTTGAATTTTATTATTATTTTTCAGGCTATTATTTTCCATATATTTTGTTTTTCTTTCTCTCATATACGTTAGTTGGATTGTTTTTTATTTCAAAAAACCATTAAATCATGTTTTCTCTAAATTTGATTATTCAATTTAATGTAGTCAAATTCCTATAAAAAATGACATATGCAAATTAAATTCATTAATAATAATAATAATAATAAAGTTAACGCAATCTTAACGTTAACACAATCTCATCTTTATTATTCGTTCAACTTTTAATTGATTGAGATTCTAAAGAGGTGTCTGGGAGAAGTTTTTGAAAAAAAATGATTTTTTTTATTTTTATTTTAAATTATTTTTTTTGTGTTTTTAGATAAATTTGATGTGTTGATTATTAAATTTACAATATTTACAAAATTATATAATGATATATATATATATATATATATATATTATTTTAATGTAATTTTACAAGTTAAAAGCAATATGAAAAACTTGGTAACCAAACACCCAAACTGCTTTTTCAACCTCCAACTCAACCACAGCTTTAACCAAACACTTCACTGCTTATTTTGAACCACGGTAAAAACACTTTTTTTGAAATTGATTTTTTTCAATCTCAATCGCAAAAGCAAAAGCAAAAGCAATGTCAAACACACCCGAAATAGAGCATCGATCTATTGTTGGGATTTTTTTAGTTCGTGATAAATACATAAAAATAAATTGAAGCATATTATCAACCTCACCCCCCTATTAACACAACATTGATGAAATTAAAAATTAAAAAAATAATGACAAAAAAAAGAACCAAAACAAAAGGTGAAACATTATGCTAATCCATAACAAATCATCTCACAATCTACAATGATCTCTCTTGATAATAAGATTGTGTTTCATAGTGAATAAATAAGAAAAGAAAATAATGATTTGGGTTTCTTGTTTTTAAAATTGTTTTTTTTGTTGTTGTTGATTTAGCACTCATAACTGAACTACTATGGTAACATTGGATTTTGTTTATTTTTATGCAAAACTTCAACCAAATTTTGTTGGGTTTAGGTTGATGGATTTGGACAGAGAAAAGGGTAAGGATGGTGGCTAGAGTTTGTTTTTTTAACTTTAAAGGATTTTTTTAATTTTAATAATGCAATGACTATTGAAATATATTAGCATTAATGAGGATGTGTTATCAACTTATAAACTATGGAGATAAAGTGGGTGACAATTACTAAAACATAGAAGCGTTGGGTGATTTTTCTTAATAATAATAATATTATTATATTTTCAAGAAATATTATCTCAAACTATACGATGCAAGTTGATCTTTCACATAAGTAATTTGTTCTCTTAGTTATTTTCACTCATATTTAGTTTAAGAAAATATTTTTCTTTATGGTATTTTTGTTCTTCCTATTTAATTTAGATTTATTTTTTAGTTTAGGTTTAGAACAAGGATAAATAAGGTTGATAAGTTTGTATCTCATGAGATTACTTGAAGAAAATATATGTGGTAATAAAATTTTGAATAAGAGTTTTTGAGTGGTCTTATTCAATTAAGTTTCATATTATTTATGTTTATTGTCTTTATTGTATTGTTTATGTTTGTGTTAGTTAGCATAAGAGCTCTCACAGCTCCATATTAGTTGATATCAACCCGACAATTCATAGTGGATAGTTTTTATATATTGTTGAATAATCACGATTAGAAGAGGTGGTGGTAAAACAAGACATGCTCATTTAAGAGAGAGGACAGTGAGTTTTTTCGTTGGAAAATGATATTCAATAATTAATTATAAAATACATGCAACAGCAAATTACATAATTAACCTAACAATTGGCAGTGGTGAAGTTATAAGGACAAGCTGGCAAATTATCGCATTAATTAACAAATATGACGAAGAATCAATTGGAGGATCGTGAGGAGTGATCACGAATTTATAGCTAATTTTGAAAATTTTATTTCAAAGACAAGGAGTCAACTTCTTAACCATGAGATTCTCCATCATTTTATAAGGACAAATAAGATTCTTTTGTATTTCAAGAAACTATTTGAAAAAGAAATTAGTAAAATAATTTTGAGTTGATAATTTTATATGCAACCCTTCAAAAAAATATTACATTTATAATTTTTTTTGTACCATTTCCATCTATGTTAGTGCCATAGACTTAGAACCCTTAAGAAACCAAGTTCATGTTTTTCAAATAAAGCTTGATGGCTAAAACTTTTGTTGCCTTCTCCACGAGGGAAACTGAGAATTTTTTTAAGGATTTTTATAAATAAAATGTTACCAGTTGGTTCTCATAGCAAAAGATAAGATTCAAGGCATTCTATCTACCTAGAATGAATCTTTTATTGTTAACTGTATATTTGCATAGAATGCAAAACCATCTCTATTGACCGCTAAACCAGAGGCAAAACATGAAGGTAACATGCTATTAATTATTGGCGTTGGCACTAAGAAAACCTGCAGATGAGCTCGATCAATCCATTACTAGCATCATCTGCTAATCATGATCCTGCTTCTGTTTTGAATTTGAACCATTCTTGTGAAATTGGCTGAGCAAAAGGTCGAAGAATCTCATTATGTGATATCCAACATTTAATTGTTGAAATCGTGAATAGTAATCATCATACGCAGCAATACTATTTTTATCAATATGTTAGGGTTTATACACTGAAATTTTCAAAAATCCAAAGCTTTGCACATTTTAGGGGCTTCGCAACAAAAACTTCCACGAGTTTCTATCAATGGTGGTAGTTTCTGTAGACTGCTCTGTATACGAGGCACGGCCCAAGTTATTTGCCCGAGAAATAAAGCATCATCAAAATATTGCCTTATTTATGGAAGAATGGACCACCAATAGATTTTGGCATACTTACCAAGAACAATGATGCAAGCAGTTAAAGCCCTCATGCCATTTGAATCTCACTCCGTCATGTATAGCTTTTGAAATTATCTCCCTGCTCTCGTTCTAAATGCTGGGCCTTTAGGGTGATGCGGCGGTCTCTTTCCATTCGATAAACCACTGTCACTGACACTCCCATCAACAAGGTTGTCGTGTGCTTCAGAAAATTCCCTTGTCCATGTATTAAGGGGAACAAGATAATTGTCATCCTTGGAGTTCCTCCTTCGTTCCTCACGGCGTTTTACATTTTCAGAAATCTCATGGAAGGTTTTATTAATTTTTGCAATTCCCCTTTCAACCGGTTCCACAACATGAGAAACTGTATACTTCATGTCGTCAACAATCTGAAAGAAAAGACGTAAGGAGTCAGCAACATAGGATGATAGAATGAAAGTACAGCAAGGAATTCAGTGGCGGTGACAAAAAAAACCGTTGCTTGGAGTTTAATGACAGCACTGAATGACCATGATCTTGTTTGTCATTGTGTTATTAGGATAATTTAAAAAAAAAACTTATAATGTTATTTTAATATATTTTTAAATAAAAAATATTTTCAAAAACAACTTTAATCTTCCACTTTCACTAAAGCAATGATTCAAATCATTAAAGGAAAGAAACAAAATATCTCACAATTTCACCGCTACCAAGGACCACATCACGAACACTCTGGGGGAAATTCAACCGCTTTTCTCTCTCATCATGCCGACCTAGACGTACCCTAGTTGACCTCGCACAATCCTGAACCTCTTCTGGATGTGGAGGTGTTCCTAAAGAGGCATAGTTGGTCATAACAGCCACATTACGAACACATCTCTCTCCTCGCTTGTAAGGTACAGCAGGGAAGACATAAAGATGCACAACAGCTGCAATACCCATCTGTATCACAAATTTGATATCAGAAAACAAGAACCATCCAATGAACTTGAAGAAACTGAGTGGAACAATGACTATGATATTTAAACCGGAAATATTCGTAGGATGTGAAGACAGCATTGTATTAAGAATAATTAATACATCACTACTTTATCCCCCCACGTAGAGATTGTTAGGGTACTCAGCCTCAAATCGTGTAACACCAGACTCTGATGAGGTGCTTCAGTCATTCAGATCCACATATAAGCAAAGAATAGTTTTCATCAAGGAATCAGGATTTCCCAATCCACCTACAGAATTACTCACATAGAGAGAGTGCCCCTAAGGAACACTTATCACTTGTAGTTGTGGAGCCGTGTCATATTGATCAGCATAACAACTTATCAATCCTTGCTGCAGTTTAACATGGTTCTATGGTAGAGGACACCACAATGAATTCAAAAGGACGGGTACTAAATTAATATCTACTTTAATGTTACTTCCTAATCAAGTTCATGTTTATCAATTTCACTAATAACCCTAATTAGCTATATATAAGTGAATGCACCCACAGCAAATAAATGAATTACCTATATGTAATTGATTTTTGGTAATAAATGCATTATCAAATCACACCTCTATGCAGATAATGTAGTCTTGTATTCGTGTTTTTAGCTCCTGGGCTAAAGCCCCTTTAAAGACTCCCATGGAGTTTAGAAATGCAACAGCAACACCTTGCCACCATGTGAGGAAAACAATTGACTTGAATGTCAGAAACTTGGCCAGTGGTTTGATTGGGGCCAACTTGTCCTTAATAACAGAATAAAACTGTATAAGGCAATATAGGGCCCAGGTCTGACTGAAATTAAGAATAACTGCCAAGTATGGATACCTGAGGAAAAAAAACATTCTCACTCAGATCACAAGTAGATCAATAAAATGAACTATGCTAGTTTTACTAAAAATATCATGATACATATAAGCAGATAGACACAATGAACAGATAACTACCAAGTAAACATGATTTTATTAGTATTGAAAGAACTGTTTATGTCGCTACATGGCATTTGTAGTTAGATAAAAACAAAACATTATTAATGTAAGCTTGAAGATGCTAAAGTGCTGGTACATTGAATAAAGTACCTTACCCATATCTCCATTCAAATTTCCCTTCTCCATAAACACCGAAAGCTTGAAGAATCATTGCTAAAAGTGCGCAAATCAACTTCAGTATCATCTGCACAGTAAATGTTTCAGTGAGTGCCTCAAGGATCCAAAAGTCATAATAAGGGGAAAAAAGTTTTAATTATACAAGCATGTGCACACATATTGAACAATGCCAATCTTCACAGCATGATAGAAATCAGCACCAAGATTCCAGTCCCTCAGAAAGCAATTTAAAGGAAAAGGATGCTCTACAACTCCGTAAGCATATGACTCCAAAAGAGGGAAGCTGGAGGTGATTAAGGTCTGACTTTCCAAGAAGTGAATTGTATTCTCTTCCCCACCTTAAAGCAGCAAAATCTTATCAAAATAAAGTACGAGGATGCAAAATATATATATATATATTGAGGAATAAGGTAAAACCCCAAATTGCAATACCTAAGCAGGCTATCAGGTATCTCTCAAAGCAATACAAGGCAAAAGCTTCATAACAGTCCCGGATTGCTTCACAGTTGAACGCAGCACTGGAATCCAACAAGGATAAGAACTGCCCAAAAAAACAATAAAGAAAAAAATTTCATGGATGGTCCGGTCCACCTAACAGAAATCAACAAATTCTAACAACATAGGTGCTTCATTTTCTAGTAACTGCTATAAAACGGATGTCAAGTCAAGGCGCTAATCTTTTACACCAAACCAGTGCTAGTCAACTCAAGCTCATAGAATTTGAAATTTTAAAATGGAGAAAAAAGTAGGTACTCTCAAAGAATCAAGTAAAGCAGGATTAAGCAGCCTCAATGTTTAATTAGAATGAAATAATGATGTTACTGGTTTACGCTAGAAAGATGTGTCTGCCCCTTTAGGGAATGTGCAAGTGGTGATATAGTATCCTTCCCAGGATGATAAGGTTTGACACTATGGGTTAAATTTCAATAAAGTGCAGACAAAGCAGAGTTTAGCATGCTTAACTTGTCCAATAGTTTTTAGGATATGCTAGAAAAGTAGGCTAACACTTCCTAAACTTTTGTCCAGTTAACTCTCCAAACTACTAAACTTTTGTCCAGTTAACTCTCCAAACTACAATGATTGACAGCAGGGAAGCAACTTCCAAATTGTAAGTTTTTCAATAAATAAATAGTCAGCGCAAATACATTACATTCAACCATTCAAGTTAACATTAGTAAATTGAAGAAGAAGACAATGATAGGTTGCTTCATTCATACCGATTCTAGAGAATAAACAGGAACCATGAGGATGAGTCCAATGAGAAACTTCTGCTCCTGAAATTAAATAATCAAACTAATCGCTATCAATTTTACTAGCATGGACAAAATAACAAGGGAACAATCAGCAGTCAAGATCATGATAAAAGCACAAAGTTAACAACAACAACAACTTGTGAAGAAATATGAGAACAAACCTCCGGCTGAATATATGCAGCTAAGTGCTCAAAAGTAAGGTACATTGAGAGGACAAGAGCAAGAATCACAAATATGCTCGCACTGAAGATAGGCCAGCTGACATTTACAGCAGACTCAGCTCCCAGATATAATGCCCAAACTTTTCCTGATTGACTCGTGGACTCGACCAACTTGAAAAGAAAAAACAAAGAACAAAAAGCCCCTCGCCAATCCATGGAGCAGGACCATATAACATATGCTACTTAACAAGTCCGTGTATGATTGAAGACTTTATTGCACCTTAGCACCCGCAGCTAAATGCTCTCTAACCATCAACTGTAATACATCTACCACTTTGCAGACATTTTAGTACTAAAAGGACGAAAACCCACGCTTGTTTATCACAATGCCTTGCGACTGTTGATCGCCACCTAAACAGCATATACCATCGTATCAGAAAGAAGCCCTGCGACCAAGACAATCCACAAAAAATCACCAAGAATTATCAACCAATATCAGTCAAATAGTTAAGACTCGATTAACAATGCAACAGAGACCCCATTATCTATATTCAAAAGGTTTTCGTGAGATTTATCAAGTGCTATGAATAAAGTTCATCGAATTATCATCTTAATAAGCCTATAAAACCATTATATTATTCTAATTGTTTTTGACATTAGAAAAAACTCAAATATAAGGAAAAGGAAAAGGAAAGACATATTGTTCAACAAAACCAAACAGAAACTAGGTTTCTAAGTGGCTTATTCTTGAATCACACAAAACAAATTGAAGCCTCAATATCAAAACAGAATCGAGAAAACCGAGACCCTAGAATACACACACATTAATCAAACAAACCTACGTCGGCAGACACAAAAATCAAGAACGAACTCCCAAGTCCGTCTGATAAGAGAGAAAGCTCAGTTAGCGTGTCATTAAGAATTAGGGTTCCAAACCTAATTGTGGAGATTTTCCGGGGAAATGGATAGAATTTTCGTGAGAAAAATAAAATTTTTCATTCTCTGGAATTTTGTGTTGTGTCAATGAGTAAACTGTTTTTTTTCTTGGGCGGTTGGGAACTTCTGTTTCCTTCTGGGATTCAAACTTCAAAGAGTATTGTAGTCTGTTACCATGTCGTTCACGTTATCGGTGCTTTTTGAAACCATTTGAAAAATGAAAAACAAAAACGTTTTTTTTTTTTTTTATTTTAAATTTATTTTTTTATTTTTAAATTATTTTAAGGGTTTGTTATAAGAAAATTATTTTGATGTATTTAAAAAAAATACCTTTGTATTTTTAAACAGACTCTTCATATCATATCACAGGTAGTATCTAAACCTTTGTTTCAAGGTCAGATTGAATCCCCTCGTCAACGATTTTAATTTAGGTTTCGTTTTCTACGCAATTTGTTATCAAAAATTGTTTTTTAAGTATAAATTATCTTTTTATATTTAACAGCATCATGAAAAATAAGCTATATTAAAAAAAATTGAAACATTACTTATTAATGTTTTTATTTTTTTTCCAAGTTTAACTAACATGTATAAAATATTATTATTATTTGGCCACTTAAAAAAATAATGAGATATTGAAAAATTAATAATGAAAAAAATATTATATCATATAGTTTATTTCATAAAATATAAGTATACATAAATATAATATTATAGACACATATAACATTTTTTTTAAAAAAATGTTAAATTAATTAATCAAATGGTAATAATCATACGTGTGTGTTCTATTCATAAAAATATTATATTATAATCTAATATTATGAAATGATGTAATTTATTAGGTTCCTCCGATTCGTGAGTCAACTAGTAGATTATTATAGTGCCACCTTCTTGGCCAAGCCGCTCTACCGCCGTTTGGTCTCTTTTTTATTTAAAATAAAAAATTTTTAGTGTGTTTAGATTATTTTGATGTGTTGATGTTAAAAATGATTTTTAAAAAATAAAAAATATTATTTTGATATATTTCGGCACAAATTTTTTTGAAAAGCTACATGCAACTACACTCCCAAACACGAATGAATTTATAACTTGAAGATATTAATAAGATATGTAATTTATTTTGGGCATTTCATGTGGATTTATAAATATGCTTTAAGAATTATGCATATTAATATTCTATCATGCTTGCATTTCAAAATGTTTATGTCCTGTATTAATTCAGTGATAGAAAAAATAAAGTAGGAAAAATATTCCCTACAAATTAGGGAAAAAACTAAAAAAAATCATAATAAAGAATATATATATATATAAATAAAATATTCCCTTTAAATTAGAAAAAAAAACTAAAAAATCATAAAAAAAATAAAAAAAATACTTATTTGTCTAAATAAATCCCCACATCAATAGGGTTCTGTCATATATACATGACACTCAATTCAAAGAAATCTCGTTTCATCTAATTTAAAGAAGAATCTCGTTTCGTGTTATAGTTGTTTTTGCTTTTCAAATAATTATTTATCTGAGAAAAAACATCAAATCAATATTTTGATATACTTTTTCATAATTTTAATATATTGATATAAAAAAAATAAGTATTTTAAAATATATTATTTTAACACTTTTTTAATTAAAAAATATATTACACCATAATATCATACAAACAAAACACGAGTGAACAACCTGAAAAAGTTAATAAGAAGAGGTGAAAGCACTGGGATAACATGAGAGAGTGGTCATTAAGAGTCTGTACTTCTATTTGAAAATAAATACTGCTAATTTTAAATAAAATATACACTTCTTTTTGTCTTTTCCTCTCCTATATAAATGTACGTGATTATATTTTACTACTCATAATTATCATCGTGACACCAACAGTACCCATTAAAAAAAAATCTATACTTCCATTAAAAAAAACACACTAAGAAAACAATTTAAAATAATAAAACAATTATTTTCTTAAAAAAAGGTTTTTTAAAAGTGGCGCAAAATATACAATAAATACTATTTATTAGTAGATACATCAAAATAATATTTTTTTAATTTTTTAAATTTATTTTTATTATAAAAAAATAAAATAAAAATATCAAAAATATATTATATTTAAAATAAAATAAAAAAATTAATTTAAAATAAAAAAAAATAAAATAAAAAAATAATTTTTTTTTAAATTACATTGACAAACAAGCCTAAAACACGAAAATGCATGGATCATCTGGAGTGCGTGTATATATATATAGATAGATAGATATACACACGCGCTACATGACCAAATATGAATATGGTTTGGGACATTAAAAGAACAATAAACGGCGTCCCGGTTTTACTGTGCGAATCCACAGTAAGACGTACTATTAATATATACTGTTGTGAATGAAGAACAAAATGCTAAGGTGGTTGAGTTGGTCGAAGAGGCGTGGTTTTAAGCCTCTGGCAGAGGGGCAAGATTCGAATCCTACTATAAGCAGATTATTTTGCTTATAAATATGATGTATTTACTATTTATATAAAATGGCATGAAAGAAGAAATAAATGCTGAAGTAGCTGAGTTGGTCGAAGAGGCTCGGTTTAAAAACGTCTGGCGGGAGGGGCAGGGTTGGAATCCTAGCTTACAAATGTGTTTGATTTATTTTTCAAAAGTATTTTTTATTTTAAAATTATTAAAATTAGTTTTAATATTAGCACATAAAAATGATATAAAAACATTAAGAAATATAATGTTTCGTCCTTTTATGAATAGAAAATTAACCGCTTATTTTTGTTATTTGATTATTGCAGGTCTTTTCATAATTTATATTTTGTTTTTAAATGTAATTTAAATTGAATTATAAAATGAACGAAATTTAATATAATGAGTTCAATAATTCAAAAATCCAAATCTTCCTTTTTTAATGATGATGATAATTTTATACTGGTTATTTGATTTAAATCTACTAAACAAATAAATTTATATCGATTTAAAATTTATATATTTTATAGAAAACTTGCACTTTCACAGGAATTCTACATAAATTTATTATTTTGACTAAATTTATATTATAAAAAAAATATTTTTTTTTCGTTGAAAAAAATATGATGTCGCTCGCAACAAGGCATACGAGCATTGACTTTATATTTTGTTTTTAAATGTAATTTAATTTAAATTGAATTATAAAATGAACTAATTTTAATATAATGAGTTCAATAATTTAAATATCCAAATCTTCTTGATTTTTTAATGATGATGATAATTTTGAACCGGTTATTTCGTTACAACCTAATAAACAAATAAATTTATATCGATTTAAAGTTTATATATTTTATAAAAAACTTGCACTTCACAAGAATTCTGCACAAATTTATTATTTTTTCTAAATTTATATTATAACAAAAAAAACACAATTAATAATTTTTATATCGGAAAAAAATATGGTGCCACCCGTAGATAAACGGCGTGGTGTTTCCACTGTAGCCCCAGACACAGGCTACTGTGGATTCGCACAGTACTTTTTTTTTTCTTTTTTTTTCTGATTCTTTTTTTTCTTTTTTTTCGTTTTTTTCTTTTTTCTGATTTGTTTTTTCATGAATTTTTTTTTTATGATTATTATTTTTTCTTATATATAATTTATTTATATAAAATTGAAATTAAAATAGAAAAATTATTATTATATTAAATATCCAGTCTACAGGAACGACTGTTATTATTATATTAAATTTTGCATATATAGATATTATATTTCAATTTTACACCAGCAAATCTTATTAATTTTTTCAATCCCGACAATTATAAAAATTGCTTGCTCAGCCCACAACGGATCGCAGTCTATTTTTTTTAATTTTCAAGTCACGTAGTTTTTTTGCCAGTTAGTTTTCATTTGATTTTTTATTTGATCTTTTGTTAAAGTTATTATGATTTTTTTAGTCTTTCATTTTTTTCATTTTTTTATTTGTTCTTTATTTTTTTTCTTTTATTGTTTTATTATTATTATTTTCAAATCAAATGAATCTTTTTTTACCTCATAATTTTTATTTTATGTTTTTTTTATCTTCTGTTAAAATTATTATCATTTGTTTAGTTTTTTATTTTTTTTCATTATTAACACAACAACAACAACAAAATAATAATAATAATAATAATAATAATAATTTCAATTATTTTCCTTACTTACTGTTTTATTAATGTTTTTCAGTCTTTTCCTCTCGGGACAATTCGATAATCTTTATTGTTTTAATAGTAATAACAATGATAATTTTATATGTTGAGACTTCGATGTTGCTGTTTTTATAATAGGGTATGGTGATTTGTTTTATTATATTAAATTTTGCATATATAAATATTATATTATATTTTTGGACCAACATATCCTATTAATTTCTTTCATCCCAACAATTATAAAAAATTCTTACTCAGCCCGCAACGTTGTGCGATAATTTTTTTTAATTTTCAAGTCAAATGTTTTTTTTTCAGTCAATAATTTTTTTTCATTTATTTTATTTTTTTATTTGCTCTTTTGTTAATGTTTTTAAGATTTTTTTAGCCTTTGATTTAATTTCGTTTTCTTCCCCTTATTAAAGCAATAATAATATTAATATTAAGAATAATAATAATAATAATAATAATAATAATTTTATTTTTTGTTCCTATGTGCTTTTTTATTAATATTTTTTTTCTCTCATTTGTTGAATAATGTTTATTGTTTTGACAATAATAGTGATGATAATTTTAAAAGTTAAGATTTCGATATTACTATTAGTATGATAAAGGATGTTGATCCCTTTCAGTATATCAAACTTTATATGTTAAAATATTATATTTTAATCTCAATAACTATAAAAAAAATTTATTCCACCCGCACTATGCTCGCAACGTAGTGCGGGCATTTAGCTAGTATATATATATATATATCCGATGGGAACGATAAAAAGAGACAACGGGTGCCTTTCTTTTCACAGTGACGTCACCATTACTTGAATCACTAAAATGAAATGATACCAGTAAAATCTACAATCTCCACAGAAGCTTGCAGCACAAACTTTAAACAGTACTTGACTTCTTCGGGACTTTGATCAACACAAAGATCATATAAATCCTTCTGAGAAGAAAAGGAAATCTTGTTCGTTACGGATCAAGATGGGTAGCCTTGGAGAAGAAGAGCTAGACGAAATGGTCAGAGACTACATAGAATCAGATCAATCAATCACACCCGTTTCACTGATGAGAACTTCAAAGCCTCTCCCCAGGAAATCTCAATCCAGTTTGCAGGTTTTTTTCTCTCCCTGTAACTCCATTTTCTGTTTTCTTGCTGGTTTTAAGATCCGCGTGTCTGATTTTGGTCACTCGGCGCGTGCTGGTATTTGCTAGGATATTATTCTGGAGGCGAAAGATGTCGAGACTCGGGTTCTTGACAGAGTCTTGATGTATGTTAGAGGTATGGGAGAGCCCAATAGTCTCAAGAAATGGGTGGTCATGAGATTGCAGAGGGATGGTTATGAAGCTTCTCTTTGTAAAACCTCTTGGGTTTCCACTTTTGGCCGCAAAAAAGGCACATCTCTTCACTTTAATCCATTCTAAGACTGACATGATCAGTGAATTTCATGTTTTATTTATTTACTTATTAACATCCTAAAAAATCTGTTTGGGTCTTCAGTTTTCCAGTTTTCAGGTGATTATGAGTACATAGATGTGATGATCATGGACACTAGCAACAAAGCAACGAGGCTGATACTGGATATGGACTTTAGGTCTCAGTTTGAGCTGGCAAGGCCTACACAGACATACAAAGAGCTTATGAACACGATCCCTTCGATCTTCCTGGGCACCGAAGAGAGACTTGACAAAATAATCTCGCTGTTATGCTCAGCTGCTGAAGAATCATTTAAAGAAAAGGGTCTCCATATTCCTCCGTGGAGGAAAGCCATGTACATGCAGTCGAAATGGCTCTCCGAGAACTGCAAAAAAGTACCAGTCGATCATCCCTAACCCTGGACTGGTAGACTTGGGTGCAAGTGAGGCCGGAAAGAGCACCGCGTGTTGTTCCTCCATCTTTTAGCAGAGGAGCAATAATTTGGAGCAAATTTTCAAAGCCCAGAGAAGAAAGAAACAGAGGCGCATGGTGGGGTTTGGCCGAGTCCAAGCCAGTTTTGTCACTCCATAGGTGGTATGAAGCATGAACCAGCTCGACTGCATGCTATCTTGGAGCTTTTTTTCATCGTTTGATCTAAATATTTCTCAAGAGTAGAACTCGGGTGTGTTTTTGAGGCAGACGTCAGTCTTTAATTTTGTACGTACGTTTCTGCAAACCATATTCTTGATCTAACTGTACTAGCTTTGCCAATCCTGTAAGATTAACATCATGAACTGGAGGAAATACTAACCCTACTATATAGAGTTTGTTGTTGCCCCTGTGATCTGCATTTGCTATAAAAACGTATTCTGGGTGAGTTTTGTTGATGCGGACCTGAACATTTGATCTTGCTTTTATGGCAAACATCACAAGCTGTCTTCCTTTCCTGATCCATCACAAGCTGTCTTCTTTAAAACCAATTTAATGTTATCTTTTTGTGTCTCTGCCACTTACTTGATGGAGAACCCTATCGAACTATTTTTTATCCACTTTTAGTTTCTTTTTTATTATCATAATTAGATCAAGTAACTGAAATCCAAATGACACCTAATTAGAATGTAATGATCGCTCATCGATCTCCAGACTTGGTCCAGATTGAAGTTTTGAGGCCATGGAATAAAATATTACTAGGTGAGATCAGGTATTCTTGATGGAATTAGAGAATGTTTTGAAGTGATTTTGAAAAAAAAAAACTTTTTATTTTTTATTTTAAATTAATTATTTTTAGTTTTTTTAGCTTATTTTGATTCCTGATATTATAAATATTTTTTTTTTTGATGTATTTTAAATAAAAATTATTTTAAAAAACAACCACAACTACATTTTAAAAACATACTCTTTAAAAAAAAGTAACAAAAAAGTACGGTTCTGGTTGATTTTGATTTTAAAAATATTTTTTTCATAAATATAAAAAAATTGAATTCTTAAAATTTTATTTTTTATGTCAGTACATAAAAATAATATAAAATACTAATTTTTTTAATTTAAATAAAAAAATATTTTTGAAATATAGTGGTGGAATATATAGGTGCTAAAGTGACTAGTTACGTTAGTTTTAAGTTTTGTGAGGTTGTTTTTTTAAATATTTTTTTATGAAATATATCAAAGTAATATTTTTTATTTTTTAAATTTTTATTGATATCATGAAAATAATATAAAAATATCAACAAAAAATCAAAATAAAAAAAAATAAAGCTACTTTTAAAACACAGCAAACAATTCTAAAGAGATCATAATGAAGTAGGTAATAGTCGTTAAAAACAGAAGAGTTTGTAATTAAATTTATAAGAATGAACGGAGAGAATAATGGAGGCGAAGAGAGCGTGTTGGGCCGCTGCAAGAAGGATTTGGAGGCTAATCCTGTTTTACCGTGACATCAATTTTCAGTTCTATAAGGCACCCTACACTATTATTAAAAACTTGGAACAGGAGGGGTGAATATTATGCGGTAGTTAATGTTTATTTTTTTACATAAAATATTATGGATAATTCTGCTTACTTTTTATAAAATAATTTGGGATTTTAAAATTTTATTTTGAGCGGTTTAATTTTAATTAAAGTTCAATTGATTTGATGTTTTGGTCACCGATCAAATTTGAAGAATAAAGATTAAAATTAAAATGTTGTTTAAACATGAATGACATACTAAAATGATCGATATTGATTGTCGGATTCCAACGATAAAGAGAGAAAAATATTGCTAACATAGATTTAGGTCACCAAAATGATCGATATTTAGGTTAAATAATTTTGTATGATAATTTTTTCTGTATCAGTTAATCATTATTTCTAAGATGTTTTAGGTCAAAAATATGTTTTTGGATAAAAATACATAAGCCTTGATTTTTTTTATCCATAGTGGTAGAAGGAATCTTGACAAATCCATGAAATGTCTAAGATTTGTTGGGCTTTCTCACTCAATCATATAATTTATAAACTATATAATGAAATAGAATATAGATGGAAGAAAAGAACTAGTAAATGACTTGAATTCCAAGAAATGTCCATAAGATTTGCTTGTGTTTGTCTTTCCAAGTTTTCTTTCTTTTTTTATTTATAATTTTTTTTGTTAATAAAACAAAGGCAAATTAATATTATTTTAAAGTAATTATGAGCATTTATTGACTCTTATTCTATAAGTTTAGTGTAAAATAAGCAGGTAATTTAAGAAAGAACACTAAATCTTTATTATTATGTTAGTATTTCCCTCACTAATTACAATTAGTATTATCCTCTTGATGATGTTTCAAAATTTAATATACTTAGGAATAAGATTTTTTGAGTGTTTGTATAGTGGATAATCACACGTTTACATCAATATATTTTTTGTCTAAAGTTCATGAAATTGATGGTTTGTGATACATGACCTTAAAACCTTTAAAACAATTTTTGTTTTTAGAATTAGAGATCCTCTTATGATAAAATTATTGACCTATAATGAGAAATTGCAATAAATAAAAAATAAGCTTTAAGATCTAAGAGAAAAAGTGTTTGTTATTGTTTAAGTATGATAAATAATTTAAGAATAAGAGAGTACTTAAACAAAAGAAAAATTGTGAACCTTTTACCTAAGTGGTTTAGAGCGTATCTATAGTGTCTGAATTTTATTATGTTGCTTAAATAGAGGGATTAGATTATTATTTTCTCTTGATAATATTAATAAGAAATAAATATTCTTTATGCAATTCTAATGTTGATAAAAATATGATAAGCTTTTAGAATATTTTTATACACCTAAATGCAGGGAGATAACTATTTTTTATGTTTAACATTTTATATTGAGATCCATAAGAACAATCAAATAAAATCTTGTGACCCAATAAAAGGCTTATAATGATTGTTAGTGTCATGTGCATTTCGACTTTAAATGATCTTCAACCCAAGAATGATGGGTTTGACAACTTGTCAGACATAGTTATTATGCCAAGTCCACGAATATTAGGTGTAATAGCTAGACAAAACCCTATTTGCTTTGGCTCAACGTGTAGCTGAGCCCAAAAATATTGGGCATAAAAGTAAGCTTGACCTACGTCATCTAAGCTATATATTTTGTTAAGCTTAGGTATATTATGTTATTACCCTACTTTTAGCCCTCTTTTGTATATGATGTTTAGACAAAAATAACATATGTAAAAGTCATTGATCTATCAATAGCCCTCAAGTTTTTGTGTATTGAATATATATAGATTTGAAAAGTTATCAACTTTAATGGAAAACCTTTTACCTTCTCATAAGATTTTGATCATCTTAAGAGGAATTGTTAGGATTCTTCGAGTCATATGACTTATTTTCAAGTGGCTTGTCTTCATTAAAAGAGGTGTTTCTTTATGAGAAAAATGACGATATGCATTTACTTAGTAATTAAGTAGAATTTTAAAGATATTAGGTGACATGAAAGGTAACTCATCCAACAATGAGGATAAATAGTTATTCCTTTATAACCGTAACCAATCTTACTTCTGTATTTTTTTTTGTTAACTCTCTCTCTTTTAAATTTCATTGTAAAAACAAATATGTTAAAGATTTATTAAGCAAGTTTTGTTTTTTTAAATGAGAAAAAGTTGTCATCCTAGATATTTTCCACCCATAAGTCTTTTTTTTTTACTATCAAAAAAATAAGCCCTAAAATAGTCAAATATAACTCTAAGATTATATTTATTGTTTTCATAACTAGAGATTAGGTTTCAACCATAAACTAGAGAAAGTAATGAAGGACAATGACCCTTTAGACCAGACATTGAAACTAGAAAGGATGGAACTCTAACATCTACCCGTAGTGAAGGGAAAGATCATTTATAAAAGAATGGTTGTCCTCAAATAAGAAATCTTTAAGGTGAAAACCATCCAATATGGTTTTTAAGACCAAGTTTTTTGCTACAAAGGAAGGAGCTCATAACCCTCAAATATAGTTGATGACTCTAAAGAACTCTTTTAAGGAGTTTCATATGTGTTTTTTTGGGTCGACAACCTTGAATAAGATAGTTAGGGATAAAATCTTTTTTGTCATATCCAATTCTCCTTCAATCAATCAAGTCGTGTGAGATTTAATGATGCCTTTCATCTAGTTCTTGTACTTTATTTTGAAAACGCCTAAGCTAGATATCTAAACCTTAACCCCTCAATTCCTTTTAGTCTAAACAACTTGGTATGATGAAGTTTGTTCTTTTGTAATATATTTTTATTTTTATAATTTTATGAAATTATTGTCATTCACTTTCGTGTTCACTTTATAAAAATATTTTATAGATTTATGTAGTGTGTGGATCTAATTCTTATTGAGTTTGATACCTTTTAATATTTTATGAAGTTATCGTCATTCACGTTCTTGCTTACTTTGAAAATATTTTATAAATTTATCTATGGATCTAATACTTATTGAGTCTGGTAACTTGTTAGACTTATATATACTTGAGCTCAATGTATAGCTGAACATAAAAATATTAAGCTTGAAGGCAAATTATACTCGTGTTTCTATGCCTGATATATATTAGATGATTACCTTGTATTTGATTATTTTTAAACAAAAATAACATTTATTTTCTAGAAGAGGAGAAACATTTTAAAGGTGGTAAATAGTAAGGTAAACAAGACAAAAAAAAAAAAACTTTAGCCTTCTTCTGATAAAGAAAATGAGTTTTTGTGTGAAAATACATAGAGGCAAGTGAGAGTGCTTACATTATTGGTGATGACTTTACTTTTCCTTTCACCTTGTAACTTCATCAACAACATGCTTTCTAGTTAGCATCCTTTTTAATCTAGTAAAAATTATAGGTGACAAATCCAATATTGCTAACAAATTTTGCAAAAATGGCAAGGATGAGAGAGGTTATAGTTATTGAAGTAACAAAATTTGATATATAATTATAGGTTCACACCTTGACACTTTATTAAAGCCTATGTGGTAGTGATTTGTTTTTTCATGTGTTTTTTTAAATATTAAAATGTTATTGTTTTATATTTTAAAATTTAGTTTTGATATTAGTTCATCAAAATAATCTAAAACATAAAAAAAAGATTTCATTTGAAACAAAGAAAAATATTTTTTTTATAAAAAAAACATTTTTAAAACACAAAAGAAACATGATCTTAATAAACTTTGATGCGTTTTTAGATAAGAAAAATGAGGCGAAAATCACAAAAAAAAGTACCTTAGCAAGGGAAGGAAAAAAGAAATATAAAGACAAGGTTTGAAGGAAAGATAGAAAGGTTTTTTTTCGTATTATTTACTTGCTAATTTATATTGAATTATTATATATTTTAAGACATGTCTGGTTAACTATTATTATTATTATTATTATTATTATTAAAGATAATAGTTATTTTGTATTAATTTTATTAAAAAATCAATTTATGTTTGTGCTAAATTTTTTAGGTTAATGAGCATTTGTTTTATTTTTTTAAAATTAATGGCAACGCATGATTGGCTCCAGCATTTTAGATCATGATTTACTACTCTGAGACACCTGTTGTGCCGCAATTTTTCAATTTATTTTTATTTTAAATAAATATATTTTTGTGTTTTTAAATCATTTTGATATGCTGATGTCAAAAATAATTTTTAAAAATTAAAAAAAAATACTATTTAGTTATATTTCAACATGAAATGTTGCCTTCCCACATCCGCCAAACATAAGAATCGCGAGGTCGTGTAGCTAGCGCGAGTGGCTCTGGTGACGAGCCCTGGATAAGTAGATCAAAGAATACTTGATATCTTTAAGCCTTCCGTCCAAGCTTCCTAAAAAATGAGGAATGGGTTGATATAAATTATTATTGCAAGAGTTAAGTTTTAAGGGTACGATTGTTTTGTAAGAAATCAACTATATTATGGAATCAATTAAATTTAATCGTAGGAAAACAATCAATTATTACAAGAGTTAAGTTTGACATTATATTTTAAAATTGATGTGATAAAAATTAAAACAAAATATTTTAATTTTAATTTATTATATATTTTAAGATTATTTTTATATGATAATATTAAAAATAACTTGTAAAAAATAAAAAAAATATTTTGAAATAAAATTTACTTTAAAAAAACAATTTCAAGTATAATTCAATCCGGCACAAGCCCGAGTAAGAGAGAAACTGAATTGCAAGTGGTGTCTTGGTCTAGCGATTGAAATGACTTATTTTTTTTTCTCTGTACCAAGATTAAAATCCCACCATGTATGTCTGTTATCCCTGCGGAGTCTTGGATTTGCAGGATGTTCAATGAATCTAGAGTTTAAATGTAGTATGTATAAAATGACCTGAACATCCTTGATATAAAAAAAATGAATTTTAAGAATAGGAGAGTGTTGTTGTTGAGGACGATCACATCCTTGTAATTGCTGATTGGAAAGTAGCTGATGGACTCAACAAACCAAGTTCACTTTAACCAATGGAACCACCAGCCAGGGCCCCCAAAAATCCTGGAATTATCTAGAGACGATTCTCATCATCATATACCACATGACAGCATATACGAATTCAATATGGTCATTTTTACATTTTCTTTTTATATATTCCTATTTTCTCTCTCATTTGTAGACAGGCAGGCACACTCAAAATCTTTTCAATCATTAATATAAAAATCAATATGTTTAAAACAGATTGTTTCTTTTTTAATAAGATAAAATATATTTTTTTTTAAATTTAATATTAACACATTAAAATAATAATAAAATACGAAGGAATATAAGTATAGCTTTTTCTTTTTTTTAAAAAAAAAAAACAGGCAAGGTGCCTGAGCTCACATGTTTCATTATACCCGGACAACAATACTCAAACATATCTTTTGAACTGAATAATGAACTTACAATTACTGATGAGATTTTGACAGGAATAATGATTATTATACAGATACGCTGGGTACTGTTTTTAGGGAGACGGCAACAGAGACAGAATCTTCAAGTGGTGCTACAGACGCCTAATAATCGTAGTTGAGGTACAGCCCCCATTAACGATTACTCACCACAACCACCAAAGTATCCTCCAAGGTACAAATGCCTAGATAAACCCATGGAAAGGGGCGAGTTCTTTAAAGTTGCCATTTATGGCGGTGGGGGTCAGTAGAGAGAGCCAATTCATAGGCACCAAATGGAGGAGGGGTTGTTGCCTATTATCAGACAAGTGCCTAGGGTTTCATGATTGAACTTGCAAAAGCTCAGCTTTCCTATCTATACCTAGGGGATTCTGCAGAGCTAAATACAGCCAGTTTCATGATAACAAATAGACACAGAAATTGGCTCGATGCATCTCTCCCGATGATCGAGCGCTAGTCCCTGTCGTGTCATAAATCTAAAGGCGGATTCGATTTCAAACCTTCAAAAGTTGCCCGGCAACTCTCATGCATATGAAAATACACATCCATGAACGGATCATCATCCATGCATCATACATCCGCATGTAGTGAGATGACTTTCCAATCATTTCATGGATAAGAAAGCGAATCCATGGTTGCATGTAATGTCGCATTCAAAAATGGAGCCGAAGCTTCGCTCAAATATTAAGACTTTATTAGTAGATGGTTTCGAAGAACTTGGAGAAGGAACAGCCTTCTAGATGTGTACAACAATTCTATTTTTATTTTTTCATTCGTCCAATGTATAATGAGCACAATAAAGAAAAAACATGGGTTCCTCTTTTCTTGTATGGAAAACTACAATCCAAGCACTAAAAAACCTGGCTGACTGGCTTGGTTAGCCAAAAATTGTGACGAAGCTGTCCGTTTTGAGTTCGTGTAAGGTTGGGTGAGATGCTAAATCCATGAGCATTAATTTAACAGTGCTGCGGGCTTTTGGAATTCTTCACATTCCGACTGCCACGCAGGGGAGTGAAACACATCAGTTCAGCTCTCGTCCGATGCGGTGATACCTGTCATGTAGCTGCTGCCGATCTACTAAAGCCGCAAACAAGTATTTACATGGCTCTCAAATAGCCGCAGATGGGGGGAAGTGCACTTCAAACGACATTGGTGCTGGATTTAGCTATTCTCTGAGCTTCTTCCAGGTCCTTCAGGAACCTGCACAGGAACCATCTCATCAAGCGTGGATACAGAAGTTCCTGTCAACTGTACCCCCTATTATATCCATCCTCGACAATTAAAAAACACCTCCTAAACTAGTAATTGACCGGACCACATATTCCGAGCTCCCACCAATGGGCAAATAGAAGCTGAGTGAACAATCTCTTAGAATTGACGACAGATTTACCTCTTAGAATTGAGAACCACAGAACCACCAAGGATAAAACGAATTCCAGAATTGCTGGCATTTTGGAGAGCAACAGAGCGTGACTCCTCATATGTTGTTCCACCAACAACAAAAATAACCACATCTTGCGGCCTGCACCAAGAATAAATATAAATCATTCACATAGAGCACAAATCATTGCGGTCTTCCATTTTCTAATATGAAGGCAGGTTTGCTACCACAGCGAATCATCATGATCAGTTTGGGTTTATATACTGGGGGTATAACCACAGCATCACAAGAACTTGAGCTGTCTGCCATGCTCTGCAAATAAAATTGAAAAATAACCATGATTTCTCCATGTTTACAATACAAACCTTCCCTGTTGAAAGTGGTTTCCAACAAATGGGTAGTCCACATCTCTCAACCGCCCCTTGATTATGCTTTCCATAGTTTGGAACAGAAGAGGCTGGTGCTGGGTGTATACATTTTCAACCCCCTATCACAAAAATGCAAAGATAAAAGTCAGAACGTATAATTACAGATATCCAAGAAAAAGACGAAAAGGAAAACTATAGCAAAAGAAAAAAAGAGCATTTTTTTACTCAAACCTTCAGACCACGAGCCATGTTACGAGCAATGTTGAGAAGATCTCGGTTCCCATAAAGATCCCCAGTTCGCTTATCCACACCTGCTTGCTTCAGGAGGAATTGGACTAGCTGCCATTTCATGATAATCAATATATCTAATCATTTAGCTATCTTATCTAGCCACAACAAAGAACAGAAGATATCTAGGGACAGTCAGACAGGGCTTCACAAAGAAGGTTAAATATAAAAAATAATCAGAGTAAGTTGAAGTAGCCTCAATTTGGAATGAGAAAATGAGATTAAACATTTTTAGCCGGTTCTTCTCATTGTCAGTTATTTAATATCATGCATGAGTCTGAAGGGTATCACGATCAAAGATCTAATATATATCTTTCCACCAGTTTTATGCACCGTCTCTGAACATAAATGATGGCCCTTCAACATGATTTTTCTTTACATTTTTTTACAATTGTTTTATGCATCACTAAACGTGTTACTGATTTACCCAAGGTTTATATAGCAAGGCTAGAGGCTAGTACAACTATTTAGCAATATTCTGGTTAGATAGATTACCCCAGTCTTGTACTTGGGAGATCGAGAAGCCAGTTTGTTAAAAAGCTGCATTAATTGAACAGGGCTCTCCTTCTCATAGCGCAGTGCATACAACATTACCAAGCGTAGTCGGTCAATATCGGAAACACTTTCATTGCTTAGAAGATTTGTCACTGCCTGCAATAATATATGAAGAAAGGAGGTCAAGCCTTGACAATTGCACCATATATTTCTGAATGTAGCATCAGATTGCCATTAAATTTTATCAGATAACATTTTTGTTAAATCAGATATCACTAATTACAATGGTGATAAATCTAAGGTTTTCCAAAAATTACAAGGCAGGTGGCAAACAATATCAACTGATAAAAGTCCTAAAGACGAAAATGTTCTGTAAGAAGTAACATGGAATGCTGTTTTAACAGAATCATGTATCTCTTGACATGTAAAGAACCAATAAAGATCGAAAATTCATATTCCTATTTCTTATTTACCATATAACTTATAATTAACAATAATTTTGCTAACATTAATTTCACAATAATAATGCAACACCACCTCAATAACCTAAATGGTGTAAAAACAAAATAAATTGTACTCCATTAGGAACCTGATCCCTATACAGACCACAATATTTCTCCCTGTCCTCCAATTCTCACTGGAATATCTGGGCTTGGCTAATTTTTCTTTTTTATTCTGCTCTATATTCATTTTGAATACATGTTACTATTACTAACAAAAGTATCAATCTATAACAAAATTTTATGGTACAAGCACAGTATTTCCCGATTTTTTCAACCAGTTTCATCAGTTTGTTTAAATGAATCAGGCCTATCATAAATTGTTGATTTTAGCTTAAAATTCATGCTCAGATAGAGCAAAACAATAAGGACAGCCTGGAATATGTCAGAATACATGCAATACCTCAAATGCAGCCACTTGCCCACCATTGCAAGCCAAATCCTGTTCCCTTTCTGAAACTAACATCAGCTTTCGCTCCTCAACTATCTTGCTCATTTCTGTGACCAATGTCACATGCTTTGAAACATTGCCATGCATTTTTCTGTACTCTGGGTAGCTGTCAACAAACTTGGCCATGTCTTCTGCAATAATTCAAAATATTTTCTATTTAAATAGATCCGGCCATAGAAATTATCTAAATTATCAAATATATGGATGCTCAATCTTGCCAAATACAAACCTATTGTTTGGATATTTTGGTTACTTTTTGCAACTTGCTGAAAATCATCCACCATCCTCTTGATGCTCATTCCAATATCTCCAAAGTTCTCGTACATATTAGCTTTGAAGAAGGCATCTTGCTCTGATGACAATACAACCTCCTGAAAGCGAAGGGGCACAAATTCAAGACTTTAGCAACTTCTTGAAATTTTATATATTTACAGCAAGGGAAAAAAGCAACTCAACCTGCTGGTCTTTGGGTAATTTCCCAGTACTACTCAAATCCACTTTGTTGTCATGAATACCTACCAGTTCATGAACCATAGCCTACAAAATAAATGAACATAATCAAGGAACTGCCCAACTGTTACTTGGAAATAATTCACAAGGCATGCTTGACATTTGAAAAGCATGGAAATCAAATATCATAGTCACAACATGAACCTGATATGTCCATTGGTTTAATAATGGGGTAACAGGGTCATCCCTTCGATCAACTATAAGCAACAAAGGAGACATCTCTGTACGTCTGAAATCAAAAAGGCCACTTTCCTGCTGGTACATCAGCTTCTGCATGCCCCAAGAGTTATTAACCAAAAAAATCATTTTTTCTACAACACTGACCTTCGAAGAACACATAAAGGGCTCGCTGTTGACAATGTATAGTAAAATCAGACACCTCTTTAATACGTATAGGTATTGCAATAAAAGCTGCTACTGTCCTAAGCATGGAGTAAAATAAGCACTTGCAGTGCACATATCTTAACCTGAATGTAAGAAATGAATGTGGAAAATAAAAAGGTTTAACTGTGACTCAACATAGGAGAGTTGTTTCCAGAGAAATGTTTAGTTGTAAGGTATGTTACTCTAGTTTCATCAGTTCAAAATATCACTCACTGATGTTTCCTGTGCTATCCTTTTTGCAATATCGGAGGTCCTTTGATATCGAATAACAGGTCTTCGTTTCAATGCCAAAAAGACTGCTGATATGCCATCAACAATTCTATCACATAACTGTTGCAAACCAGGAGGATCTACAACCGCTGGGAGCATATACATGTGATTTGAAGGGATGTTCAAAGTGAAATGATAAGGATCAATTGCAACAAAGTCTGCATAATACTCCTGCATCATCAAATAGAAGGATAATGTATCTAATGCATCTGAAATTAATGACCGAGCAAGAAGGTGGATATGGAACAAGTTGCTTGCAAATCACATAATGACAATTCACAAAACATACATCATGTAAAGCCAATTAAGTTTGGCACTATTTAGTTTATAGTGTCATGGCAACATTCCAAAAACTTTTCATTGTCTGTCTCACACCAGGTCCTAAACATCAATTAACACATTAACGCTCAAAGACAATGCTCATTTGATGCTTCCTTAATCACATCAAGTAACCACAACCTCCTGTTGGCAGAAATTTCCCATTCATTACAAATAGACCATGACTCATTGGTTCAAAAGATTTTTTTTCTTTCTATTTCCTCTGTTAGAGCCTCAAGATTCCTAAATCTAATGAATTACTGTAATAATGTTTGACAACACCCACAATGCCACACCATGAGCGTTAACATTACTTCTCTTCTCATTCAATCAGATAAGACAGTCATTTTCATCAGATAAGAAAGGAGCATCTTATCTCCTATAGACAAGATATATGCAACTATACGCCAACATCAGACCATTATTACAATGACCTAATTGTTTCTACATTGCTCTGGACAGGTTCTAAAACAGAAGGATGTTAACCAATTCTACTAAGATGAAAGCAAAACCCTATGAAACATGACCTACTGAAGACCCTTCCTCTCAGCATGTTAGAGTGACATGATTGAAATTTGGGCAGATGTGCTTGGCAACTTGAGAATTTCATCAATTATACAATTCAACCAGGTGATAATATGATTTTCTAGCAAGACAGTTGATCCAGTCAAGCCAGACATTCAATTCAAATGTACATTTACTACAAGAAAACACAATACGCTATAAATAAGTTCATAGATAAAAGATCAAGAAAAATGATGTACCTGAACTTGCTGCACAACTTCCTGTTCATCTGAATCAGCTAATATATGAATCTGAGTATCCTTCAACATGTTGGAGAAAACTGCAATCACATCACGATCAGAATAACAAACTTAAATGTAAAAGAATTGTTACTGAACCTCCAAAACTCTTGGATAAGAACTTACATATATGACTCTCTCCGAATCTAGGATTAGCTAGCTGACGCCGCAAATGCTGAATATTCTCCAATGTTGGGCGAAGGAAGTAAACTGCTTTTAGATGCGACATTGATTCTTTCGACTTCGATATAGAATCTACCAATTCAACCAAAAATACCTCCTTTTGTAGTAATTCTGATTGTGAATACACAACACTTACAATACTAACCTGAAACACATTATTAACATAGCTCAAATTTCTCATCTTCTTTAGCTTAATACAAGCCAGGGTTTTCGATCCTAAATAAAAAACAAATATTGCATGGCAATTGTTTTCAATCTGTGCTTAATAACAATAAATCAGCATCAATTATACAGATCTTGAGTGGATTAAACGAAATGATGGAAAAAATAAAGATATAATCCAGAGATTTAAGTGAGAAGAAGAAATTACCGTTTGAGAATCGAGAATGAGAACCTTCATGCCGGAGATGTCCTGCAACATCCGGTTAACGTATTCTCGTGCAGCGGATACTAGCACCATTTTTTTGTGAACGACGAAGATTGACCGTTGAGATCTACTCGTGCTGGAGATGGCGGAAATTGACGAGAAAATTTGCTGTGATTTTACTCCGATCCGCGTAGAATTGTAAAACGCACCGTTTTTTCAGTATTATATATGACAATATATAATACTGTTGAATTTAGGGCATTTACTGTTGAAATTTTATGCTCATGTCATCATTCCCTTTTATCTCCTCATCTTGCTTCTTTTTTTAATCACTCCATTAATTTTCCATTAATTTTGCTCTCTTTTTCTTGCTTATTATTTCTCAACAATTAATTTTAAAATCATTTAATCTGATTGGTAAACATGTACAATCCTTTTATTATTCATTAGTCATTTGATCCCACCCAAACCTATATTTTTTTCAGCGTAAAAATTATTAATTGCATGAGATTTTTTTATAATATAAATTTGAATAAAATAATAAATAAATGCAGAATTCTCATGGAATGTGAGTATCCTATAAAATATATGAATTTTAAATCAATATAATTTTTTTGTTTAGTTATTTATAACAAAATCACCAGTATAAAATTATCATCGTAATAAAAAAAGCAAGAAGATTTGGCTATTTGAATTATTGATTTAAATATATTAGGATTAGTTTATTTTATTATCCAATTTAAATTAAACACAACAGCACAAAACATAAATTGTGAAAACACTTGCGATAATCAAATAACAAAAATAAATAGTTCATTTTCTATCTACACACACAAAAAAAACATCATTGAAAATTCATTCCTATGTTATCAGCATTATCATGACTAAAATAATTAAAATTATTATCAAAATTACTACACAAATAATTAAAATCATTAAATTGCCCAAACGAATAAAAAAGAGCAAAACATTATTACAAAAAAAAACAATCACTAAAATTATCATTATTATTGTGTAAATGATAAAATGATAAAATCATTTGATCCGAAAAGCATATATAAATAATGAGACACCAAAAAAAGAACATAGGGAAAATGAGAGAAATATTAATTTTCAAATAATCATCAACATAAATTAAAATTTCAAGACTGAACAGAATAAAATAAAACACCACCAAAAAATAAAATGACAAAAATTGAAAACAAAAGGTATAGATGCATAAATACGGATGAAAAATAAATATTGTCAAAAAAGGACCGAAAAAACCAAAAGAATTAATACCAAATAAAAAAATTCAAAGAATAAGGGCTGAAATGAATAATAAAATATATAATTAATTTCAATTGAAAGATAAATTTGAAATAAATAAAATTTTGGGACCGAAATAAATAAAGGTATTTAAAAAGAATACATTGTAATTTTGTTAAAAGTTAAAAGAATAAGGATTGAAATAAAAAAAAAAGTATACATGATCAATTTCAATTGAAGAGCAATTATAATAAATTAAAACTTGCAAATAAAAAAATGAATAAAAAATATCAAAATGAAAACCAATACTACACCGACCATGACAATAACAACAATAAGATGAGTAATACCTTAGACATGATTGCATTTACTCACCAAAATAGCACTGATGTCCTACTATCTTAGCTTAATTAGTAGGAAAGCATTTTATAAATTAATTTATTTAAAAAAAGTTGGATTGCTAGGAGTTGTTTGGTATTGTGATAGGAAAGTATTTATGAAAAAAATATAAAATATTTTATTTTTATAAATTTAGTTTTTTTGAAAATCATTTTGATGTACTGATATCAAAAATATTTTTTAAAAAATAAAAAATATCATTTTGATATATTTCTAAATAAAAAAATATTTTTAAAAACAACCGCAATCACACAGTTAAACAATTACTCGCTTACACGGCTAGCAAGCACGTAGAGAAGGACCTGGTTGGGAGGACAGTTGCGGTAGCTTTTTAATATGTTTTTCATGCCGAAATACATCTAAATGATATATATTTTTTAAAAAATTATTTTTGATATCAGCACATCAAAATAATCTAAAACACACAAAATATATTTATTTAAAATAAAAAAATAAATTAAAAGTTGCGGGCACGATGAGTGAAATTCCGTGCCAAACATCTTCGGAGATTATAAGCTGCCCCAGACCAAGCAGTCTTGGCTATAACACCAATATTCTTAACAACTCGTCGATTCAGAGGTATCATACAAAAAAAAAATGGAGGAATCTATTGGTTAAGAACTATTAGAGAAACAATGTGATTAGCATCAGTATCTGTGGGATTTTTTAGCACCGATAAGAGTATATATGTTATACAATCTATCATGCACAACACCTTTGTCATACTTTCAAAGTTTGTCTAACAATATATGACACATATCTATTGCATCATGTCATAACAATCATTATCATGATATTTTTTTTCTTTATAAAAATAACACAAGACATTATTTATTCATGATAACCGTAGTATCTTTGTTTATCCAAGCCAACTTATAGGGTTTAGGGTATGTTTTGTTTTTTTAAAAAAATTGAGTTATAGTCTCTTCATTACCTTTGTGAACACCATACTTTCATAGCTTTAATTGTTAATTATTAGATTATATACCTGGTTTTAATGGTACAAGTTAGATAAGAAATTTCTAATGCGCTAGTAATCTTCACCCTAAATCATTGATGAAAATTAACAAACTATTTTGGATGACTAAGATAGCACTACCATATTCAAGCAAAATCTCTCTATTGCTATAAGAATCATTATAAATAGGATTAGCTACCTCATCATACTTTTTATCAATGAATTCTTTCCTAAATAACTTAATGTTTTTAATATTTATAGCTCGATTACCTTACTCACCATGTCTATAATAACAAGTTCAAAAAAAAAAAAAAGACTCAAACCCTTTACTTATCATTTGCTTAGTTTTTTTATAGCACTACCATGATATTTCTCTTGATCAAAAGGTTGTCTCATTTGCTTTCATTTTTAGAAAAGGGTTCTCAATTCTAGCAATATATTTGTGGTCACCTTCCTTACATTTCCCTTAGGTTCTTGTCTCTACAAACTATGAGGTTAACTATATAATTTATCTTTATATGTTCTCTATCATCAGCACATGGAATACCTCAGCTTTTTCTGAAACTCGGCTGGCTTGTACCACACAACCATACACCTTATTTGTATTGCAGCTTTTCAAAATAGAAATGTAGAATGAATATAAATTTTGAAATTACTTTTCTTTTAAAATTATAAAAATGAGTGGATTTGGACTATGCTGATATCATTTGGTTGGTTACATGAACCTTGAACATCAATTCATTGCATCGTTTAGTGCTCCACTATTCAAATATTCAACCATGATGTCTTGAATCTAGTGATAAAAATATACGTCCTCCTTGACTTTTCTCTGCTGCATTTAGGTTGCCATGGCCTATATAAGGTCCCTTCTTGGCCATGAAAACTCAGACTACTCAACAACTGATATTCCTGACTGAAAATTAATGGCAACTTCAGGCGTTGGAGAAGACAAATACCGTAAATTCTTGTATGGAGAAGGAGAGAAGTGTTGGGAAATTTTGGCTTTCCCATGCGCGGACCGGGGGTATACTGATACTTGCTCATAGGAGGCTTAAGCACACTGACACAATATTTAACGTGGTTCGGCAAAACCGCCTACATCCACGGGAGAGAGACATTGTATTAGAGATAGAGAAAGGGTTACAATAAATACATATAGAGGAGGAGGATTACATCCACTCAACTCAACTCATCAACTCTCTCTAGCTCTCTCTACACAACACATTCACTTGTGTTTCTCCCTATCACTCCACAACACATTCACTTGTGTTGCTCTCTCTCTCTCATTTTTAGCTCTAAGAAGCTCCTCTATTTATAGCAAGAATGAGGAGACAATCTTAAATGGTTGGCCACCAAATTTTCTTCATAGTCAAAGGTTGGCCACCAAACTTAGGCAATTTACCATTTTCAACAATGGTGGGTTGGTTACCATTTTCAACAATGGTAGGATATTGCCACAAATGGCAATATACCTAACAATCACCCCCTTTGCCATTTGTGTGGGCAATTGTCCTCTTGCTTCTTCAGCACAAGCTTGCATTCTGCAGCTCTTCCAAGCTTACCATTCTGAGAGCGTCTTCAACACAACATTCCCTTCGAGCATATCAACCATGCTCGGTCCGGAATTATTTTTTCAAGCCTTACACCAAGGCTTACAACACCCCCTCAAACGAATATTTCCAAGTGTGACAGTCATTGAGTATTTTAATGTGATCACAAGCTCACCACTCTTCCAAGAGTCTACTCATCCAGGAGTTGCGCCTGCCCTCTGTTCCACCCTAGGAACCACGCCTTACTTCTCCATGAGTCTCTCGCTCTTAGTCGTAAGAGTCCAGGTAGCTCTCCACCTTTAACCATGGGGGCAGCCCATTAAAGGTTGATCCATATTTATCTTCATACTCTGAGTATTACAATGCCATTACAGAGCTCACTACCTTGACAAGCGTCAACTCGTTCCCGGAACCTGCGCATGCCCTCTGCTCCTTCATAGCAGCCGCGTCTTAATGCTCCACAAGTCACCCACTTATTGTCCAAGGCAAATGTCTTCTAGCTCATTGATCTTTAGCATGGGGGCAATATCCATGAAAGTCAATCCTGCATTTGTCTCTATACTCATCATAGCCACTTCATTGGCTATACACTTGTCCACTCATATCTAGCCATCACATTGGCTCTGGGTTGTTACGAACCGGGCTCATATCGTGACCCACACACCTTCTCCTTAGGTGTCTGAACTGGGGCTCCTATCATGGCCCTCACACACCTTCCATTTAAGGTGTCTTTGCCCGTTGTCATGGGGCGGTCTGATTCGGGCTCCTATCATGGCCCTCACACACCTTCCATCTAAGGTGTCTTCGCCTGTTGTCATGGGGCGGTCTAATCCGGGCTCCTATCATAGCCCTCACACACCTTCCATCTAAGGTGTTTTCACCTTTCATAGGTGATCGCATCCTCCTTCAGCTGAGATGCTTCAAAGTGGATCCAAAAGTCTCTACCACCATGTGCACTTATGGGAGAGATTACATCCACTAACTACATAGAAAGAAAAAGTTGCGGTATACTCCTCGCAATCCTCCACCTCGATTTCTATGTTTAAAGCTTTTGTGCCTTTCTGCTCGACAACTCCACCTACACCAACTCTCTTTGGTGTCTTCGTCTTTCATCATTGACGGTTGCCTTTTATCACAGGCATTTGCACCCCCTCAATTAGGTGCCTCTGCAACAGCTCTCTTTCCATCCTTGCATGCATTGGAAAGGTCTTCACTGTTGTCTTCATTAAGAGCATAAGAGACTTCATGTTGTACAAACTTTAACGAGTCTCGCTCCGAGCTTCATCTAGGAACACTTCTTCTCCTTGCACTTGCTTGTCTCATTATAATACCTCGTTGGATCCTACGAGTACTCCTGCACAATCTCCGTGTGCCCTCGTGCAATTTCTGTTCTCCAGATTTCTCCCTATTCCTTGCTTATGTTTGACAGCAGCTCATCCTGTCATAACACCTGTCCAAGTCAAAATAGGGTGCCAATCTTTATCCCCTGCTGTATTTCTCTTCCATTATCAGGGTCTTCATCAATTCTCCTCAGAAATCACAATCCATCGAATCTAATTTCTTTGGAGAAATCACCACTTCATCAGATCCTTGATCATACAGAACCCAACTGTTCTCTTGTGCTGCCATCCTGCTAGTCTTCAACTGTTTCATTACAAACTGCTATATATACGAAAATAGTACCGTATGGATAATCCTTCCACTAAGCAAGTTCCCAGGAAAGATTGGAGGGGTCACACTGGTCCCGCTTAAAACCCAATCTCCTAGACAGAACTTCTTAGGCCATATCTATCCATCGTACTGTCTTTCTGTATATACAACCATTTGCTAGCTTTGTCCCGGTTTCTTTACAAGTGATCCGGAATATACTAGTTTAACACATGATTTCTCAATATCCGGCGAGACTACCGAGTGCTTAGATTCGTCAAGATTGGTCTTCGTCAATTTTCACTCTTCACCTCAAATTATCGACATGATCGGGTGTCCAGAGTGACCCAATCTTACCTTCCTCAAGGCAGTTAAATTTCTCCCCACTTAGCAGTTCAGCACATGTAATTGGGTAAACATGTGCACCTTCTTCTTCTTCTCTTCAACGACCACCATGATGACCTTCAGATGCCTCCTGATCGGGCAGTCTCTTTTGTTAATTCACCATTGTCATTTTTTGTCTCAAATCTCAACGATCAGACCATACCATTGCATCCGGAACGATCAAATTAACTGGAAACAAGTCTAAAATCATCCAAATCGCACTTCAGACGGCTAAGATTTGATCAAAACAAGTCCGGCTCGATGAACGACCCGATTCAATCTCAGACGGTTGCACGTAGACTCTGCTGCACTGAATCTTATCCCACCAGTGACATGGCACTCGTTGACTTGACCGATGATGTGGCACCGACGTGGCACCGATGACGTGGCGTTGACTGGCTGGTGACGTGGCGTTGACTTTTCCAGTCAAAACTTTGACCGGAAATAACTCCTTCGTTTGAGCTCCAAATTAAGTGTACTATACACCGTTGGAATCGTGGTGACCTCCTCTACAAGATCAGATGCTCAAAACTCATTTTTGATCACTTTGATTTTTCTGCAAAAAATCAAACACCTACACCAACGGCTTTGATACCAGTTGTTGGGGTCAACAGGAATTCGGATCGGGTCAGCCAATCCGGGCGAAGAATATGCATGGGGCGCATCTGCGCGCGTGGGCAGATGCCCTACTGGAGAGTGATGGAGAGTGCGACCATGTCCGACATTAGATTTTGACGCCGTTTTTGCTAGTGGCTTCGTCTCGGCCTCCTCTACGCAGTGGTATGGTCAAAACACAATTTTGACAATTTTCATTTTTGAGCAAAATCAAACACCCCTTTAAACCATCAGCTCTGATACCAGTTGTTGAGAAATTCTGGCTTTCCCATGCGCGGACCGGGGGTATACTGATACTTGCTCATAGGAGGCTTAAGCACACTGACACAATATTTAACGTGGTTCGGCAAAACCGCCTACATCCACGGGAGAGAGACATTGTATTAGAGATAGAGAAAGGGTTATAATAAATACATATAGAGGAGGAGGATTACATCCACTCAACTCAACTCATCAACTCTCTCTAGCTCTCTCTACACAACACATTCACTTGTGTTTCTCCCTATCACTCCACAACACATTCACTTGTGTTGCTCTCTCTCTCATTTTTAGCTCTAAGAAGCTCCTCTATTTATAGCAAGAGTGAGGAGACAATCTTAAATGGTTGGCCACCAAATTTTCTTCATAGTCAAAGGTTGGCCACCAAACTTAGGCAATTTACCATTTTCAACAATGGTGGGTTGATTACCATTTTCAACAATGATAGGATATTGCCACAAAATGGCAATATACCTAACAAGAAGAACACCAAATGGAGGTTTGGCTCACCTCCAAACTATGATGCTGTCAACAAACTCTTCGAAGAAGGCAGGACTAAGGTATTAAAACTGTTTGTGTGACTGACCATAGCAATCATATATATATATATATACCCGCTGTTAATTTCTAATCTGTTATCTTGCTGATGTAAGGTATGGCCACCCGGATCACTTGAAGAAAAAGTGCAGAACCTTGTAAAGACATGGGAGATGGAGATGTTCAATAAGACATGCTTTGATGATTATAAATCAGTTGATCCAAAAAATTATACTTTCAGCCTAAATGGTAATATCACTCAAGTTTTGCTGCAAAATTGCAATTAATTATAAACTCGTGCAAATAACTTTTGAGTCCACCATTTTGGTTTTCAAGTCAGGCTCATAAAAATATATGTTCACAATATGAGTTCAGGAATGAAACCTGTAACTTTGGAAGAAAAGCGCAAACTTGGCGGAGGCTACAACACCTTTTTGCAGACCACCTTACCGGAGAAGTTCCGGGTTTATAACCCTGCTGAAGAAACTGTGGAGTCAGCTCATGTGGCGTTTACAACAGCATTCCCTCGTGGGTTTGCTTTGGAGGTTCTCCAAGTTTATTCAGGGCCACCGGTGATTGTGTACAAGTTCAGGCACTGGGGTTATATGGAAGGTCCGTTCAAGGGCCATGCTGCAACTGGGGAATTAGTAGAACTCCATGGAATGTCTATTTTTGAGGTACATCCGACTCTCATCCGTGGCCGTATTCTTTAATCATTTTCTGTTTTTCTTTTTACATTTAACTCGTTTGTTTTTCTGACAAACCAGGTGGATGAACATATGAAGGTTGTGAAGGTTGAGTTCTTTATGGACCGTGGAGAGCTACTCGGAGGTCTTATGAAAGGTGCTGGCTTGGATGGTTCGGCTGCAGGGGCAGCTCCAGCCTGCCCTTTCCTAACCGGCACAGGGTAGCAAAAAGATTGCACCTGTGATTCAAAAAATTGAATGGCTGAGATGGTTTCCTTTATAATATATACAAGCACAAACCTTCTGAGATTTCTCACCCTTTTTTCTCTCTGTAATATATTCTCACCAGTGTTACTGTGTGATATATTCTGCTCCATCCATGTTCTGCTAAGTACCACTCATTACTATATGTTTAGATGACTACTCACGCTCGGATTGGTGCAAAATTTTATTTAATTTCAAAAATATATTTAAATGGCGTGGATTGTTTTTGTATTATTATTAAATTGATTGGTTAAATGTGTAAAGCTTTGAAAAGTTTAACTACTAATCTAGCACACATTTCAAATTGAATTAGGTAGAAGTTGTCTCATCTAGTAGATCCCGGTCTAAAGGGGGGGGAAAAGATTAAAGAAAAAAAAGATATTACCAAAAAAATCCAATCATGCTCGAAGATGGCATGAATGGTCAGTAAAATTTAGATTTAAAAAGATCAGGATGATATTTTTTAAATATTTAGATGGGGACATTAGATTAATTTGAATAGACCCATCAAACTCATGAGTTCATGGACTTCATTGACTTCAACAATGCTTTTATTTTTTAAAGCACATAATAAAGTTAGAAAAGCAAAAAAAAGAGCCTAAAAAGCTATATAGGGTTTTCAGTTTTTTCCATAAATTAATCAAATCAAACTTTTTTATTGTTTTAAAAAATTAGCTTGTTTTTTTTAATGAAAATTTAACCAACACAAAAAAATTCATCTGTATATTATATTATTAAATTAGTTGAGATTCCTGTTTGGGAGTGCGATTACGGTAGCTTTTAAAGTGCTTATCGTGTCGAAATATATCAAAATGATGTTTTTAGTTTTAAAAATCATTTTGAATTCATCACATCAAAATGATCTAAAACACATAAAAACATATTCATTTAAAAAATATATTTTTAAATTTCAGTCAAAACCGATGGGATCGCAATGTCACTTTTTTTTGAAGTTGGAATTGGTCTCTCTCTACCATTTCGATTTTAAAAATAATTTTTATTTAAAAATATATTAAAATAATATATATTTTTTATTTTTTAAAAAATATTATTAATATTAACACATAAAAATAATATCAAAATAAATAAATATTTAATTTAAAATAAAAATAAAAAATAAAAAAAAATACTTTTTAAAAAAAAATTTATTTTAAAACGCCATGTTAAAACCCCAGCAGTTAGCAATAGAGACAAACCATGCTTTGGAATAAACGCTAATCAGGCACTCCTTCGGTGTTTCGAATCCTGCGACCTGCGTCAATCGATTCTTTCTTTGGAAACTTTTATTTATTATTATTATTAATATTATCAGAAGCAGCTTGTAATAAAGTGACTAACCAGCTCATGGACTTCCAATACAATGATTCAACACATCATTGATGAATATACGACCACCTCTTAGTTTTTCCACTTACAGCAGGATATTGCCGTGAAAACTCAACTTCTGCAGATGAATTTTAAGTGGTATAACTCATTAGGTGCTTGTTTTTAATTCACCTAAAATGTATGAGAATGTAGGGAAAGTTCATCACAGGAAAACCATGGTATCCTCTAACTGGAAGCAAGGAAATAGTGTGCCCAGAAAATGGTTCAGCCTGTCTATTTATTAAGAAAATCCATTTATTTATATACTGTTTGAGCAATTAAAAAAGGAAAACCTACTAATTAAACAGTTTATACCATGCAGGGATCTTCTATAACATTGATGAAATATCCATTTTTTGAAGCCTGCCATATATATGCTTTGGAAATGTTAATTTTTCTAGGCTGAGCTCAACCATTTTGGCCTCCTACTCTCCTCCGTCCTTCGAAGCACCTTTTGAAACCAAAAATCTACTTCAGCTTTCCCAATTATGGTTAATTCTATAGACTCACCAACTCATACCTCTGCATCGCACTCAGAACGTAACTATGCATCTGGTATAGATCATCAACCTGTGAGGTTTGTTCATACAATTTCTGAGGCAGGCAGGCTTCTACCTTCAGCAAGCCAATGGAGCCCAATTGAACTTGACTTTCATCTTGCTCCGCAATCAAACACTACCTATGATTCACTTCCCTCTCAATACTCTAAATCCTTCGACTACGAACTTGTTATAGCAGATAAGAAATACTTCAAGCGCTTTGTACATGTCTCCATCTTCATACTTGTTGTTATCCTAGCAATTGTTCTACTAGTACAGTTTCTGCCTCACAAGCATAAGCACCATGGAAATCCAAAGAATATAACTCTCGCATTAAACCAAGCTTTGATGTTCTTCGATGCTCAAAAGTGTAATACTTGGTTTCTTTTTTTTTCAGACTAAGCTATTTTCTGCTAGTGATTATATGATATTATTAATTTGTATAGTTCTGTGAAGAGATTTTTTTTTTCAGCTGGGAATTACCCAAGCAATAGTCCTGTCAAATTTCGAGGAAGTTCAGGGTTGCAAGATGGGAATAAGAGTAATCCACCTGCAGACCTCAAGGGCGGCTTTTATGATTCCGGAAAAATATAAAATTTAGTTTCCCACAGCCTATACCATTACCCTTTTGAGCTGGACTGTGATTGAATATCATGATAAATATGGAAGCATAGGTGAGCTTGATCATGTCAAGGACATTATCAGATGGGGCAGTGATTACTTGCTAAAAATTGTTGATCATCCAAATTCAACTGCTTCTCCCATAATAATATATTCCCAGGCAGGCATTCTATTAAACTTTGCAGCATGATCCATGTTCCCAGTCTTGAATGAAAAAACAAAGTAAATAATCTCTTTTTTTTCCTCTTGATTTTAGGTTGGAAGTAATCATACAAGCGGTTATAATGATGTAACCTGCTGGCAAAGACCAGAAGACATGAACTATCTGAGACCTGTTTCAGCTTGCAATGAAACAGCTTCTGATCTAGCTGGAGAAATTGTGGCAGCATTATCGGCAGCATCAATAGTATTCAAAGAAGATACTCAGAAAAACTAATCCAGTCAGCAGAGAAGCCATTTGAGGCCGCTACTAAGAAGACACAGGTCTCCAGCAAGGAACTTACACTGCGGTTGAAGCTTATGGAGGAGAGGCAAGATTGCATTATAATTCATCTGGCTACATATACGAATTGATTTGGGGAGGAACTTGGTCGTTGTTTTCCACTGGAAATACTTCTTTTTTGGATATGTTACCGATAATTTTAGGGCAGCAGAGGCAGAGGAAGCGATGTCAGAGCAAGGGGTTTTCTGTTGGAACAACAAGCTTACTGCTAATGCGGTAATTTTTATCAAACTTTTCAATAGGTGTGATATGTTAGAGAATAATATAAATTATATTTTGAGGTCTCACCTAACAACTTAAGCTTTTAAGTGAGGTAGTTCCTTGACATGATATTAGAGGCTTGTTGATCCAATGGTCACGAGTTCAAATCTCACCATCCCCATTCTAATAGATAAAAATCAAGCACAAGGTAGTGTGAGCCTGTGCAAGTTTCAAGCCAAAAAAGTTTTCATTTAAAAAAATCTGTCAGAAAATAATATAAATCATATTTTAAGATCTCACCTAATAGCTTAACTTTCAAGTAATGTTGGCAGGTCCTGCTGACAAGACTTCGGTACTTTCATGACCTTGGCTATCCCTACGAAGTTGGCTTAGGATCTTCTTCGAAGAAAATTGATCTGCTCATTTGTTCTTATCTTTCTCACAAAATTTACAACAGGACACCAGGTGAAGTCATGATCGAACAGGGTTCCTAAAATATATGTGCTTTTCGATGGATAGATGTGCAAATGCATAGCAAGCTAGCCATCTCATAGTTCATGATATCGCAAACATTTTCTTGATATAGGTGGGTTGATACTCCTAAGGCCAGATCACGGTGAGCCACTCCAGTTTGCTGCGACAGCATCTTTCCTCGGCAAATTATACAGTGACTACCTTGAGCTTCTACGTAGATCAGGTGTAAGTTGCAGTAGCGAGTTTTTCTCAGTGGAAATGTTGCGAGAATTCTCCATCTCTCAGGCAAGCATGTATAGTGCCAGTGTTGAATTTTGTAAAATCAGGCCTTTCCAATTGTCTCACTGTTCCTTATTTTCTCAGGTTAATTACATATTAGGAGACAATCCAATGAAGATGAGCTACATGGTTGGTATTGGAAACAAATATCCAACCCATGTCCACCACAGGGCTGCATCAATCCCTTGGGATAATCAGCATTACTCTTGTCCAGAGGGTGATAGATGGTTATACTCTAAGGATCCAAATCCAAATATTCTTTATGGAGCCATGGTTGCAGGGCCAGACAAGTTTGACAATTTTTTGGATGACAGGGACGAGCCATGGTTCACCGAGCCAACCATAGCGAGTAATGCAGGTCTAGTTGCAGCACTTATAGCGCTTCATGATCCACCACTATACAAGTCTTCTGATTCAAACGACAATAATCTGGGAATTGACCTGACTGGTATCTTTGAAAACCTCCAATTAGTGAGAAAATATTGTATATTGTATTGTAAAAACTTGTAATTGGTATATACAGAGTACACCTTTATACAGAGGAAGAAGAGCTATACTAGGCAAGGCACTTAATTACATTAAATACAATAGTGCCGTTGCTACAATTTCTGTAAAGTAAATGCAGAATATATGTTTCCTTTTACACTCCCCCTCAAGTTGGAGCATGGATGTCAATTGTGCCCAACTTGCCGAGATGTGTGTGGAAGATAGGTGCTCTTAGAGCCTTGGTGAAGATATCTGCTATTTGGATTCCTGTTGGTGCATAGGCTGTCTTGATCTCTCCCTTTTGAATCTTTTCACGAACTGTATGGCAATCTAACTCAATGTACTTGGTTCTTTCATGATATACCGGATTTGTGGCAATATGTAAGGCTGCTTGATTGTCACAAAATAGCAGCGCTGGTTCAGAATGTGTCACCTGTAAATCTTTCAACAAATATCTTAACCATGTAAGTTCACAAGTGGCTGCAGCCATTGAACGATATTCTGCTTCGGCCGACGATCTAGACACCGTGACTTGTTTCTTGCTTTTCCACGATATGAGTGAATTTCCGAGGAAAATACAATAGCCTGTCACTGATCGTCGTGTGATCGGACATTTGGCCCAATCTGCATCACAATAACTGACTAAATTCAAGTGGCCTTTCTGTGGAAATAACAGTCCTTGTCCAGGTGCATTTTTGAGATATTGGAGGATTTGCCGTGAAGCTTTGAGATGGTGTAGCTTGGGTTCTTGCATAAATTGACTCAATGTGTTCACTGCATATGTAATCTCCGGCCTGGTGATGGTGAGATAGATTAATTTTCCAATTAATCGTCGATACTGTGTCGGGTCCTTGAGAGCTTCACTGTCAGTTGATGTCAGGGCTAGTTCAGGTTCCATGGGAATCTTGGCGGGTTTCACTCCAAGCAGCCCGGCTTCTTCTAATATATCGAGAGTGTATTTTCTTTGACAAATTGAAATCCCTTCCTTGGACCGTGCAACTTCCACACCGAGAAAATATTTCAATAACCCAAGGTCTTTGATCCGAAAACGCCCACTGAGGAATTGCTTGAGATTCTGAATTTCTTGTTCATCATTCCCTGTAATGATCATGTCATCAACATATAATAATATTACAGTAATGAAATTTCCACGTACCAGAGTAAACAATGAGTAATCAGCTTGAGATTGCTGGAAACCAATGTCTTGAATAGAGGATGAAAAACGTCGAAACCAAGTGCGTGATGCCTGTTTAAGGCCATATAATGATTTGTGGAGTCGACAAACCAATTTCTCCCCCTGTCGACGATAGCCTGGTGGGGGGCACATGTACACCTCCTCAAGCAATTCGCCATGTAAGAACGCATTTTGAACGTCCATTTGGTATAAGGGCCAGTCCCGAATTGCAGCGATGGAGAGAAGGCAACGGACAGTGGTCAATTTTGCCACGGGAGCGAAAGTCTCCTTGTAGTCGATGCCCTCTCTCTGCGTGAAACCCTTAGCGACGAGCCTGGCTTTGTAGCGCTCGACGGTGCCGTCCGAAAGGTATTTGATTTTATAGACCCATTTACACCCAATTGGTCGTTGTCCTGATGGCAGAGGCACCATGGACCAGGTATGGTTGGCTTCAAGGGCTGCTATTTCAGAATTCATGGCAGAAACCCATTTGGGATCCTGGTTAGCCTGCTCATAGGTATCTGGTTCAACCAAGTGAGAAATATTGCATACAAAAGATTGATATGTAGTAGATAAAGGAGCATAAGAAACGTACCGATGTATGGGGTATCGGGTGCTGGACATGGAAGGAGAGAGGGGTCCTGGATTGAGCAAAGCGGCGTGATGGGTCTGGTATTGGTGATGGTGAGGAGGTGGACGGGAGGTTCGACTGGAACGGCGAAGTGGGGCTGTGATTTGCAGCGGTGCATGGGTAACTGTATCGGGTGATGAAGCCGGGGCCAAAGTATTTGGGGATGGGTTTTGGGCTGTGAGATCAATAGAGGTGGAAGGTGGGTGCGGGAGTGTGGGAAGTTGGGCTGGGGCCGGGGTAATAGAAGGCTGGGCTGGGGCCGGGGGAATGGAAGGCTGGGCTGGGACCGGGGTAATGGAATGCTGGGCTGGGGCCGGGGTAAATATGGTGGTATGTTGGTCTGGTAATGGCATGGGTAATACCGGAAGGTCTTGTTGTTCTTCGGGTGGTGATTTGGCAAAAGGAAAGGTTTGTTCATGGAAAAGAACATCGCGAGATGTGAAAATTTTATGAGTATCAAGATCATAAATGAGGTAACCCTTTTGTCCAAGTGGATATCCCAAAAATAAACATCTACGGGCACGAGCATCAAATTTGTGAGTAGGATTGAGATTGGTAGCGTAACATAGGCATCCAAAAACTCGGAGATGGGAATAGTTGGGTTGGACTCCATGTAAAAGTTCATAAGGGGATTTATGATTAAGTAAGGGTGAGGGAAGACGATTAATAAGATAAGAGGCAGTTTGAAGGCTTTCACCCCAAAATTTTAAAGGAACGTTAGCTTGAAAACGTAAGGCTCGACTAACATTTAAAAGGTGGCGGTGTTTGCGTTCTACAACCCCATTTTGTTGGGGTGTATAAGCACAAGAATGATGAAAAATGGTGCCATGGCTATCTAAGAAAGGGCGCATAGAAAGAAATTCACCACCGTTATCGGCACGAAGTATTTTAATATTACTATGAAATTGGGTTTTGACCCAAGAAAAAAAAGATTGTAATAAAATTTGGGTATCGGATTTAAAACGCATAAGATGAATCCAAGTAAAACGGGTGTAATCATCGACGATGGTTAAAAAATATCGTGCTCCAGAGTGTGTGTGAATTTTGTGTGGTCCCCATATATCGCAATGTATTAAATCAAAAGGTGCGATAGATTTTATTGAACTTTGAGGAAAAGGCAAGCGTGTTTGCTTTGCAAGATGACATACATCACAAACAGGCATAGAATCAATTAAAATTTGAGGAATTGTTTTGGATAAAAATTGGAGGGGTGCATGGGAGGGATGGCCAAGGCGTTGGTGCCATAGGTTTGAGGTACGACGAATATGACCAGCTAGGTGAGGATTTTGTTGTGGTGTGAGGTAGTATAACCCATCAAAATGCTTGCCCAGGCCAATCGTCCTCTTCGTTTCCACGTCCTGCACAATGCAAAAATCCGAAAAAAATATTACGATACAGTTTAATGCCCGAGTTAATTTACTCACAGATAATAGGTTCACACGAAATTGGGGAACATGTAGAACCCCATCAAGAGATAAATCGGGTGTTAATCTCACAGATCCAATGCTTTTGATGGCAACTTGCCCACCATTTGGGAGACCCACAAAATCATGTGTGGTCTCAGTATCATTATGTGTGGGTGTGTGATGAGATATGTGGTCTGTTGCCCCGCTATCCACAATCCAATATAAGGTTGAATGTGGATGATTGCGAGCAATATTACAAATGGAAGAAATTATACCTGTCGCATTAATGAATGAGTGGGTATTACCATTCTTACTGTTAAGTGCCTCCATAAGCTGATTGTATTGTTCGGTTGTAAAAGTGGGGCTGCCTCCAGTGGTGGATGATATTATATTCTGAGTAGAGGATGGTGGCATATCCACATTATGAGCCGAAAATTCCACATTATGAACTGAAAACCTTTTATTATTTTGAGCTGGTGGCCTTTTGTTCCTCGGTTGCATGTTCTTGCCATGCCATTTGTGACCCACTGGAAAGCCGATGATGTAGAAACATCGATCAATTGTGTGGCCCTCTTGTTCACAGTGAGAGCATCTCAAGGGTTTGTAGCCACGGGAAAGTCCTTGGCTTTGGGAAAAACCAGAGTTTCCTCCTGGGTTTCCTTCTCGGCGTGAAAAACCTGGGTTTCCTTCTCTGCGTGAAATCCGCATCGCGTGTGAATAGGATGGTCGACTGGCCACCTCCATCTGTCTCTCGTGTTGAAGGATCAATCCATGGACTCTGCGTGTATCAGGTATTGGGTTCATCATTAAAATAGAGCCACGAACAGTTGAGTATGAGTCATTAAGCCCCATCAAAAATTGCATGACCTTCTCCTTCTCCTCGCGGTCTGCAAGTGTTTTCATTCCTTCACAATTACAAACAACAGGATCATGATAAACAGATAATTCATCCCAGAGTGCTTTGAGTTTAGTATAATAAATAGAGATGGGTTGTTGTCCCTGTCGACATTCGGCAATTTCTTGTCTGATTTGATAAATTCTGGAATCGTTGTTTTGGGAAAATCTGTCTTTGAGGTCACTCCATACGGCGGCTGCCGTGTCGGAATAGAGAACGCTACTGGCGATGTCAGGGTGGATCGAATGTAAGATCCATGATAATACCATGTCGTTGCAACGCTGCCATATGGGAAATTTGTTGTCTGTGGGTGGTGGTGCTTTGATGGTTCCGTCGATTAACCCAAGCTTGTTCTTGGCACTGAGGCTGAGACGCATGGATCGACTCCACTGTCCATAATTGTTGCCTTTGAGGAGAGTATTGACAAGAGTGAGTCCTGGTGTATCGGAATGATGTAGAGTAAGAGGATCGGGCATGGTTGTAGTGCCGTTGAGCATTGTTGGGTCTGTGGATTGTTGGGTTATTGGGTTTGAATCTGCTGATTGTATTTCAGCCATGGCTATGGGTTTGTTGTTTGTGTAAGAGCTTGTAGCGGAAGGTATGTGATTTTCTCAGATTTCTTGCTCTGATACCATGAGAAAATATTGTATATTGTATTGTAAAAACTTGTAATTGGTATATACAGAGTACACCTTTATACAGAGGAAGAAGAGCTATACAAGGCAAGGCACTTAATTACATTAAATACAATAGTGCCGTTGCTACAATTTCTGTAAAGTAAATGCAGAATATATGTTTCCTTTTACAATTAGTTCCACCAACTACTTGAAAGCATTGCAGTTGGTCACTAAATTTCATAGAATAATGAAGGAAAAGAGGAAGATAAAAGAAAAAGTCACGACAGCTGATAGTAACTAGAATACGATGAGAGTCTGAAGAAATGCACTTGATGACAAATTTCAGTTGTCTTCCCCTTTCAAACTTATAACTGTACTTGTCCAAGTAATACGAGGAAGGAAGGTGATGTAAATTTCAAGGAGTTCTCCCAAAAAACTTTCTGTTTCTTATGGGTTTACAGCACTTCTGTCATCTGTCAGTTTGCTGAGTAGGATAGGAACTTCCTTGCTTGTTCTATGACGCACCTAACAAAAGAAAATTTTAACTAGCCTCATACAAAGATACCTTTTCTTGGAGGCATTTGTTTTCTTAGAATCTTGCTAGAAGCTCAGCCCAAACTCTGAAACAAACCACTGATGCACTAATGAGAGAGATAGAGGAGGAGGCAAGCGCAACCTTTTTCAAGATTGTCCCGGCTAGAGCTTTCGGGATTAAGAATACTGCCTGACGTTCATTCAAAAGACCCGTTCCTATTTTGACCAGGTA
>CM063606.1:2364327-2381403 GCA_032356905.1 Salix exigua
AATTGGCCCTAAATTAATTATCAAACATAATTACACTGTTAAATTGGCCAACGACTAATCAAACTGAACCATAAAAATATAACTATATCTTTTGACTTAATTTTTACTCAAATTTATCCATTAATAAATTACTTTAGCCTTTCATCTATAATTTTCTTTATTTGTGGGTACAAAAGACGTATGACCGAGCTCTCGAAAACGTCCAAGATTTTCACCTTGATTTTTTTTGCCACCACTAGCCTCTTTTAATTTTTTTATTTATTTTTGGGTAGATTTGGGGAATAACCCAAAATTAAGTTATGACACTAGTCTAAGAAGAGAAGTTCAAATTGAACTTCTCTAAGGTAGTTAATCAGAGTTGTTAAGCACATGGAAAATGTTGCACTGTGTTAAGGAACTATTTCACCTAAAAGCTTAAGCTTGTAGGTGAGGCCTCAGAATATAATTATATTATTCTCTAATACACACCCTCAAGTGAAAGCCCTTTGGGCTCGAAATTTGCGCAGACCCACATCACCTTGTGCTTGATTTTTTTATCAAATAGAATGGGGGTGGTGAGATTCGAACCCGTGACCGCTGGGTCAACAAGGCTTCGATACAATGTTAAAGAACCATCTCACCTAAAAGCTTAAGCTTGTAGGTGAGGCCTCAAAAACACACTGTAAGTCCAGTATTGGCGATCCATACAAGAAAAGTAGTAGCTGCGCAAATGTTTGTGTTAGGTATGGCCATGGAAGAGTCAATATTGGTAGTGCTGAATTCAGCCCATCCAATCCATAGCAATCCTGCCCCTGCTAACGTTATCATTATCTATACATAGTTGGTGGAAATCTCTCTCTATCCTTCGATGATCCTGGACTAAGCTTGTAGGTGAGGTCCTAGAATATGATTATATTATACTCTAACACCCCCCTCAAGTGAAAACTCTTTGAGTTTGAAACTTGCACATGCCCACATTATCTTGTGCTTGAGTTTTTTTATCAAATAAAATGGAGATGGTGAGATTTGAACTCGTGACCGCTGGGTCAAGAAGGCTCTGATACCATGTTAAGGAATCATCTCAACTAAAAGTTTAAGTTTATAGATGAGGCTCCATAATATGATTATATTATACTATAACATCTCATTACTATTAATTGTCTTCCCCTCCGACTGAAAGAATAACTCAAGTGGCTAATTTTAAGACCATATAATGATACATATATTTACCAAATTTGACAAACACATACACCACCATAATATCTTCACGTTGTATCACACCCCGACATGGTCCATTCACGGTGACTGACACCAGAACCACTACAGTGTCGCCTAAAAGTGACCAAAATAGACAGCATCAAGAAAGGAAGAATATCCCACGTGGGTGGATTCCATATCGTCAGCATCAAGAAATTAAAATCCAATGTTGGAAAAAAAAACACAAGAAGAGTAGCAGCTGCGCAAATGTTTGTGTTAGGTACGGCCATGGAAGAGTCAATATTGGCAGTGTTGAATCCAGCCCATCCCATCCATAGCAATCCTGCCCCTGCTAACGTTATCAATACATAGTTGGTGGAGATCTTTCTCTATCCTCTGATGATCCTGAACCTAACTGCGTCATTTTCAGATATTTCTCTCCTCGTGTCATTGACGAAATCTTGAGAAAAACACAAAACTATTACATTCTTGCTCCTAGTCCAATAATCTGACAAAAATTCAATCCTAAAATTCGCATTGTCAAAATAAGTATACGACTACAATTCCAGTCATTTTGTCGTTATAAAGGAGTTCCGTATGAAAAGGTGCATGTAGTACGAAAAGTCTTGCTATTTCCCTATAAATAGCCTTCCTCTGATGATTTAATTAGGTACTCGAGCATCAAACTATTGGTCTCCATTTCATTCAAGAAAATGGAAATCGGTGCAGATTTAGCAGCAAACACCGAACAACAAAACAATTCTCGTCGATGTGGAAATTTCCCACCAAGCTTGTGGGGTTCCAGCTTCGCTTCATTTTCCTTTCCACAAACGGTATGCTACCTCTCCTCTATGTGTATAGCACTGTATTTGTCTTTTCATGATTTTAAGCTCTTAAATTAGTGGGATCTATCATCCAATTCTGCAGCAAGCTTAATTATATATCACTTCTCTCTCTTTTTAAATGATAAAATCATATGTATCTTTTGTTGTCACTCCTCTCAGGTGAATTTTGATGCTAAAGTAGTTATACTTTTGTCTAGCTGTTGATTTGCTGAATTAATTTTTTAATGCAGGAATTCGAGTCGTACAGCCGACTAGTAGAAGAGTTGAAGGAAAATGTGAAGGCCACGCTGATAAAATCCAAAGAGGATCCAGTGCAAAATATTGAATTCATAAATCTTTTATGTCGGCTTGGCGTGTCATATCATTTTGACAAGGAGATCGAAAACAACCTTACAGAAATCTTTGATGACCTTCCTAATCTTCTTGAGAAGCATGACTATGATCTGTACACTTTGTCAGTACTGTTTCGGGTACTGAGACAGCATGGATTCAAGATGCCTTGTGGTGAGTGCATATACTAAATATACTTGTTCATACCGCTTAATTATAATATCTTTGGAAATAATCTTTCATAATACACAAACATCTTTTGAAAATCTGCTAAAATGTGAAGTATGCTTTCATGAATCAGTTGTGTTCGAAAAGTTCAAGGACACCAATGGAGAGTTTAAGAAAACAATGATCAACGATGTGAAAGGCATCCTGAGCTTGTATGAAGCTTCATTTTTAAGTGTGCATGGAGAACACATACTGGATGAAGCCCATGTTTTCACAAAGGCAAACCTGGAGTCTTTGGCGCCTATGCAATCAAGCCCTCGTCTAGGAGACCATATTAGGAATGCTTTGATCCGGCCCTTTCACAAAGGCTTGCCAAGAATAGAAGCCAGAAAATACATCTCTTTCTACGAAGAAGATGAGTCTCGCAATGATACTTTACTCAAGTTTGCTAAGATAGATTTCAATCGAGTTCAGATACTGCACAAACAAGAGTTATCCATTCTGTCCAGGTATTTTTTCGTTCAAGTTCGAGGGAGATATGAGACTAAGTTCTTACTAGAATTTATTTACTGATCAGTTTCTATTTACAATTTAGGTGGTGGAATGATTTAAATTTTGCTGAGGAGTTTTCATATGCAAGAGATAGAATTGTAGAGATCTATGTCTGGGCAAATGGAATCCATTTCGAGCCTCAATATGCTTTCTCTCGGATGATGAACTCTAAATATACAAAAATTGTATCACTGGTGGATGATACATATGATGCACATGCATCTTTTGAAGAGATACAACACTTTACCGATGCAGTTGAAAGGTTTATTTCTTGTTACCTCACATATAGCCAGTCTTTCTATTCTAAATCTTTCATAAACATAAAAGTTCAGGAAAGGAAGAGTAATTTTCTGTCACAATTTCAGGTGCAGCAAGAATGCTATTGATCAACTACCTACTGAACACATGAAAGTTCTTTATATAGCTCTTCTGAATCTTTTCAACGAAACTTAGAATGATATGGGAAGGCAAGGAAGATCCTATGCCTCGTACTATGTGAAGGAGGAAGTATGAATATTTTTCCAACCTCATGCATTCTTTTAAATATTAATTGAGATATTGCATCGGTTTTACCGCATTCTTTGTTTTATCTGCATGCTATTAGTTCAAAGAATTGGTGAGAGGCTATCACGCGGAGGCGGAGTGGGCAGATAAATGCCATGTCCCAACATTCGATGAGTATGTGCTCAATGGATTAGCCACAAGTGCTTATGGGGTACTTATGTCAACATTCTTCCTTGGATTGGAAGTTGCAGGAGTTGAGGAGTATGAATGGGTAAAGAGTAATCCAAAAATTGTTAAAGCTGCAAAGATGATCGGTCGTTTGATGAATGACATAGTGGGCCATGAGGTAACAACTCACGACTATTCTTGTCTTTCTTCTCGATTTTCTGTGTTTAGACATCTCTCATGTGAAGTCTCCTTTCTAACAATTATCATGTCGTTTGTATAATTGAAGGATGAACAAAAGAGGGGAGACTGTGCATCTGGTGTTGAATGCTACATGAAACAATATAACATCTCGGAGAAAAAAGCAATTGAAGAGATACGAAAGATCAACGCTGCTGCATGGAAGGATGTCAATGAAGATTGCATGAGGCCAACTAAAGCTCCAATGCTTCTCCTTCAACAGTTTGTTAACCTTGTGCGAGTTACAGATATTTTTTATGCTTCTGATGACGATGCCTACACAGTCCCATTAAGTTTAAAAGATTATGTCACCTTATTATTTATCGAGCAAGTGCCTCTGTGTGATTAATGGTGTAGAATTCCTACTTTGAACTCGTGGTGGAACTCTTTTTGAATGTCGATATCGAATGTATTGTAATAAAGCGAGCTGTGAGTCGTGGGTATTATAAGTATGTACTGTTGGATTGAGTTTGAGTTTTATCTAAAACATTTGAACTTTGATGGTGGTGATTTATTCTTACTTTATATATTATTCCTATATTTTTTTTATATCAATATTTTATATAGGATTGGAGATTTTAACATTCTTCCTCACTTGTAACCGTTCTTTTAAACGACCATGGATTGTCTTATAGGATGTTTTGAACTCTTGAAAAAAATTAGGCATAATGAGAAGAAGGTGAATTGCAAGTTGTTTGGCACTTAGGCATCCTTGGTTTCGTAGATTTGGCTAATCGAGTTAGCAATTTGAGAGAATGAATATGAAGCTACAAACCTCTAAATTGAACAAGACTAGATCCAAATAGGAGAAGATTAGCACTCAACCTTTCACATATTTGACAAAACCTATTGATATAGTTTTTTATGCAACTTCAAGTCATTAAACAAGGTAAAGACTTATTTGTTCAAACTCTTAGTTGATTTCTTTCCTCGAAATCATAGTTATTCTCATAGGTTTTTCCATATTATGTCAAGTAAATGATCCATCTTTATTTTTTTGATGCTTGTGTAGCAAAATCTTTATTAATGGATGTGCTAGAATTTCTAGTTATGGTGCTCATTTATGGTGACAGTCTCTTTCTCAATTGCCTTGTTATTGAATCTTAAAAGATATAACATCAAGGTTTTTTTCGGTGAGTTTTCCAGCCCTCGAATATCAATTAAAATAGTGCGCTTTCCAGCTATATTTCCCCTCCTCTTCGAGTGTGTTTTCGGACCCTCGATCATCGATTAAAATAGTGTGCTTCGACCTATGTTCCAATCATCTTGAGTGAGTTTTCCAGCCCTCGACCATCAATATGAATTGTGCGCTTTCCAACCATATTTTCCTCTTCATCCTTGAGTGCGTTTTCCAACCCTCGACCATCAATGAAATAGTGCGCTTTACAACCCTATTTTCCCTTCATCTTTGGGTGCGTTTTCTAACCCTCAATGATCAACTAAGATAGTGCGCTTTCTAGCCCTATCTTCGATCCCATGAAATCTTCACCATTTTTCACCCGGGCAGGTCACCCGTTACAACGAGACCATCTTCATTACATTTCCCGGGCAGGTCACCCGTTACAACGAGACAATCTTCATTACAATTTCCCAGGTAGGTCACCCATTACAATGAGACCACCTTCACCATTTTTCACTTAAAATATTTACATTTCAAAAGTTTGAGCTAATTTTATGTCAAACCCATAAAATAACATCCGATATGTTGAAATAAGCTTGAAAGATGTTAAAAATCATAATGTCACATATATAAGAGTTAAATAATATTTTTAGTGTGAAAAATAAAAATACATCAACACCCCACCCAAAAAGACTTTTTTTTTCATAATAGCCCAAGATATGTGTGATTGGACCGAGAACATGCATAATATGACAAGGGAAGTCGAAATTACCTGCAGCAGGAGTAATGCAAACAAGGCCAGTTATCATGCCACGAACAACACCAATGACGAAGGTTTCTCGAACAAGATGGCATCTAGCCGATCCATACAAGAAGAGTAGTAGTCGCCCAAATGTTTGTGTTAGGTACGGCTATGGAAGAGTCAATATTGGTAGTGAATGGTGAGAAAATGTTGTATATTGTATTGAAAAACTTGAATTTGATATACACGAGGCTACATCTTTATACAGGGAAGATGATCTATACTAGGCAAGACACTCAATTACATTAATTACAATAGTGCCATTGCTACAATTTACGATGAGCAAATCATATCTAAATCCGAATATTTGTTTCCTTTTACACTCCCCTCAAGTTGGAGCATGGAAGTCAATTGTGCCCAACTTGTCGAGATGTGTATGGAAAATGGGTGCTCTTAGAGCTTTGGTGAAGATGTCTGCTATTTGGATTCCTGTCGGTACATAGGCTGCCTTGATCTCTCCCTTTTGAATCTTTTCACTAACTGTATGACAATCTAACTCAATGTGCTTGGTTCTTTCGTGATATACCGGATTTGCAGCAATGTGTAAGGCTACTTGGTTGTCGCAAAACAATAGTGCTGACTCAGAATGTGTTACCTGTAAATCTTTCAACAAATATCTTAACCATGTAAGTTCACAAGTAGCTGCAGCCATCGAACAGTATTCTGCTTCGGCTGACGATCTAAACACTGTGACTTGTTTCTTGCTTTTCCACGATATGAGTGAATTTCCATGGAAAATGCAATAGCCGGTCACTGATCGTCGTGTGATCGGACACTTGGCCCAATCTGCATCACAATAACTGACTAAATTCAAATGGCCTTTCTACGGAAATAACAGTCCTTGCCCAGGTGCATTCTTGAGATATTGAAGGATTTGTCGTGAAGCTTTGAGGTGATGTAGCTTGGGTTCTTGCATAAATTGACTTAATGTGTTCACTGAATATGTAATCTCCGGCCTGGTGATGGTAAGATAGATTAATTTTCCATGTAAGAAAGCATTTTGAACGTCCATCTAGTATAAGGGCCAATCCCGAATTGCAGCAATGGATAGAAGGCAACGGACAGTGGTTAATTTTGCCACAGGAGCAAAAGTCTCCTTGGAGTTGATGCCTTCCCTCTGCGTGAAACCCTTAGCGACGAGTCTGGCTTTGTAGCGTTCAACGGTGCCGTCCGAAAGGTATTTGATTTTATAGACCCATTTGCACCCAATTGGGCATTGACCCAGTGGCAAGGGTAACATGGACCAGGTATGGTTGGCTTCAAGGGCTGCTATTTCAAAATTCATGGCAGAAACCCATTTGGGATCCTGGTTAGCCTGCTCATAGGTATCTGGTTGAACCAAGTGAGAAATATTGCAGACAAAAGATTGATATGTAGTAGATAAAGGAGCATAAGAAATGTACCGATGGATGGGATACCGGGTGCTAGACATGGAAGGAGAGAGGAGTCCTGGTTTGAGTAGGGCAGCGTGATGGGTCTGATATTGTTGAAGGTGAGGTGGTGGACAGGAGGTTCGACTGGAACGACGAAGAGGAACGGGGATTTGCGTGGTGGCTGTGTCGGGTGAGGGGATGAGGGGAGATGGAACCGGGGCTAAAGTATTTGGGGATGGGTTTGGGTTGTGAGGTCAGTGGAGTTTGGAGTTGGGCTGGGTTGTGATATACGCTGGGGTAGGATCGGGTCATCTTCGGGAATGGAATGAGCTTGGGATGGAAGGGCTGTAGAGGTGGAAGTGGGGCTGGCGTGTGTGAGTGTGGCAGGCTGGGCTGGGGCTGGGTTGTAATTTGTAAAGGGTTGGTCTGGTAACGGTTTGGGTAAAACCGGGATGTCTTGGTGTTCTTCGGGTGGGATTTTGGCAAAAGGGAAGGTTTGTTCATGGAAGAGAACATCGCGAGATGTGGAAATTTTATGGGTATCAAGATCATAAATAACATAACCCTTTTGTCCTACTGGATATCCCAAAAATAAACATCGACGGGCACGAGCATCAAATTTGTGAGTAGGATCGAGATTGGTCGCGTAACATAGGCATCTAAAGACTCGGAGATGGGAATAGTTGGGCTGGACTCCATGTAAGAGTTCATAAGGAGATTTATGATTAAGTAAGGGTGTTGGAAGACGGTTAATGAGATAAGAGGCAGTTTGAAGGCTTTCACCCTAAAATTTTAAAGGAACATTAGCTTGAAAACATAAAGCTAGACTAACATTTAAAAGGTGGCGGTGTTTACGTTCTACAACCCCATTTTATTGGGGTGTATAAGCACAAGAATGATGAAAAATGGTGCCATGGCTATCTAAGAAAGGGCACATAGAAAGAAATTCACCACCATTGTCGGCGCGAAGTATTTTAATATCACTATGAAATTGTGTTTTGACCCAAGAAAAAAAAGATTGAAATAAAATTTGGGTATCTGATTTAAAACGCATGAGATGAATCCAAGTAAAACGGGTGTAATCATCGACGATGGTTAAAAAATACCATGCCCAAGAGTGTGTGAGAATTTTGTGTGGTCCCCATATATCGCAATGTATTAAATCAAAAGGTGCGGTAGATTTTATTGAACTTTGAGGAAAAGGCAAGCGTGTTTGCTTTGCAAGATGACATACATCACAAACAGGCGTCGAATCAATTAAAATTTGAGGAATTGTTTTGGATAAAAATTGGAGGGGTGCATGGGAGGGATGGCCAAGACGTTGGTGCCATAGATTCGAGTTACGACGAATATGACCAGCTAGGTGGGGATTTTGCTGTGGTGTGAGGTAGTATAGCCCATCAAAATGCTTGCCTAGGCCAATCGTCCTCTTTGTTTCCACGTCCTGCACAATGCAAAAATCCGAAAAAAATATTACGATACAATTTAATGCTCGAGTTAATTTACTCACAGATAATAGGTTCACATGAAATTGGGGAACGTGTAGAACCCCATCAAGAGATAAATCAGGTGTCAATCTCACAGATCCAATGCTTTTGATGGCAACTTGCCCACCATTAGGTAGACCCACAAAATCATGTTTGGTTTCAGTATTATTATGTGTGGGTGTGCGATGAGATATGTGGTCTGTTGCCCCGCTATCCACAATGCAATATAAGGTGGAATGCGGGTGATGGGGAGCAACATTACAAATGGAAGAAATTATACTTGTCGCATTCATGAATGACTGGGTATTACCATTCTTAAGTGCCTCCATGAGCTGATTGTATTGTTCGGTTGTAAAGGTGGGGCTGCCTCTAGTGGTGGATGATATTATATTTTGAGTAGAGGATGATGGTAGTTCCACATTGTGAGCCGAAAACCTCTTGTTATTGTGAGCTGGTGGTCTTTTATTCCTTGGTTGCATGTTCTTGCCATGCCATTTGTGACCCGTTGGAAAGCCAATGATGTAGAAACACCGATCAATTGTGTGGCCCTCTTGCTCACAGTGAGAGCATTTCAAGGGTTTGTAGCCACGGGAAAATCCTTGGCTTTGGGAAAATCCAGAGTTTGCTCCTTGGTTTCCTTCTCGGCGTGAAAGTCCTGGGTTTCCTTCTCTACGTGAAATCTGCATTGCATGTGAATAGGATGGTCGACTGGCCACCTCCATCTGTCTCTCGTGTTGGAGAATCAATCCATGGACTCTGCGTGTATCAGATATTGGATTCATCATCAAAATAGAGCCACGAACAGTTGAGTATGAGTCATTAAGCCCCATCAAAAATTGCATGACTTTCTCCTTCTCCTCGCGGTCTGCAAGTGTTTTCATCCCTTCACAATTACAAACAACAGGGTCATGATAAACAGATAATCCATCCCATAGTGCCTTGAGTTTAGTATAATATATAGAGATAGGTTGTTGTCCCTATTGACATTCGACAATTTCTTGTCTGAGTTGATAAATTCTGGAGTCATTGTTTTGGGAGAATCTATCTTTGAGGTCACTCCACACGGCGGCTGCCGTATCGGAATAGAGGACACTGCTGGCGATGTCAGGGTGGATCGAGTGCAAAATCCATGACAATACCATGTCGTTGCAACGCTGCCACATAGGAAATTTGGTGTCTGTGGGTGGTGGTGCTTTGATGGTTCCGCCGATTAATCCAAGCTTGTTCTTGGCACTGATGCTGAGACGCATGGATCGGCTCCACTGTCCATAATTATTTCCCTTAAGGAGTGTATTGACCAGGGTGAGTCCTGGTGTGTCGGAATGATGCAAAGTGAGGGGATCGGACATGATTGGTGTGTTGTTTGGGTCTGTGGATTGTTGGGTAATTGGGTTTGAATCTGCTGATTGTGTTTCAGCCATGGTGATGGGTTTGTTGTTCGTGTAAGAGCTTGTAGCGGAAGGTATGTGATTTTTCTCAGATTTCTTGCTCTGATACCATGAGAAAATGTTGTATATTGTATTGAAAAACTTGAATTTGATATGCACAGACTACATCTTTATACAGGGGAAGATGATCTATACTAGGCAAGACACTCAAATACATTAATTACAATAGTGCCGTTGCTACAATTGCTGATGAGCAAATCATATCTAAATCCAGAATATTTGTTTCCTTTTACAAATGGATCTCCACCATTGAATCCAGGCCATCCCATCCATAGCAATCCTGCCCCTGCTAACGTTATCAATACATAGTTGGTGGAAATCATTCTCTATCCTTTGATGATCCTGAACCTAACTGCATCATTTTCAGATATTCTCTCGTCGTGTCATTGACTGAATATTAAGAACAAAACAAAACTATTACATTCTTGCTCCTGGGTCCAATAATCTGACAAAAATTCAATCCAAAAATTACGCTGTTATCCGTGATTCGCATTGTCAAAATCAGTATACGACTACAATTCCAGTCATTTTGTCGTTATAAAGTTTGCTGAAGCCTATTACTTAGGATTGAAATTTATGCTATTTTCTCCCTAATTCCAACAATTTATCCATTTTGTGTTCAAATTTGGTCCCCAAATCTTCGTAACACAAATTTTGCACAAAACTACTGTTCTCTGGTAACAGCTTCCAAAAGTTACTTAAAGTGGTCAACAAAATATGAAATCAATTCTATTATAAAACTATGCTCTCACCTGTCACTTGCAGTCACCTCATTATAAAATGTTCAAGTCATGACACAATGACATCAGATTGTAATTTTGTCAATGTTTGGAATTGAAGTTAAACTAATTTTTATTCAAATTTGAGTTTTATTTTGAATTGATTTGAATTTAATTTTTATTCAAATTGAACTTCTCTAAGGTAGTTAATCAGAGTTGTTAAGCACATGGAAAATGTTGCACTTGTGTTAAGGAACTATTTCACCTAAAAGCTTAAGCTTGTAGGTGAGGCCTCGAATATGATTTATATTATTCTCTAATACACCCCTTCAAGTGAAAGCCCTTTGGGTTTGAAATTTATACAGACCCACATCACCTTGTGCTTGATTTTTATCAAATAAAATGGAGGTGGTGAGATTCGAACTCGTGACCGCTGGGTCAACAAAGCTCTGATATCATATTAAATAACCATCCCACCTAAAAGCTCAAGCTTCTTGGTGAGGCCCCAGATATGATTATATTATACTCTAACATTTCGTTACTATTAATTGTCTTCCCTCCGACCAAAAGAATAACTCAAGTGGCTAATTTCAAGAGCATTTAATGATACATATATTTACCAAATTTGGCAAACACATAATATCTTGACATTGTATCACACCCCGACATGGTCCATTCTGGGTGACTGGCACCAGAACCACTACAGTGTCGCCTCAAAGGGACCAAAATAGACAGCCTTTATTTGGCATTAGTAAGGAAGAATATCCTAGGTTGGTGGATTCCAAATCGTCAGCATCAAGAAATTAAAATCCAATGTTGGAAAAAAAAACACAAGAAGAGTAGCAGCTGCGCAAATGTTTGTGTTAGGTACGGCCATGGAAGAGTCAATATTGGCAGTGTTGAATCCAGCCCATCCCATCCATAGCAATCCTGCCCCTGCTAACGTTATCAATACATAGTTGGTGGAAATCTTTCTCTATCCTCTGATGATCCTGAACCTAACTGCATCATTTTCAGAAAATTCTCTCCTCGTGTCATTGACGAAATCTTGAGAACAAAACAAAACTATTACATTCTTGCTCCAAGTCCAATAATCTGAAAAAAATTCAATCCTAAAATTCGCATTGTCAAAATAAGTATACGACTACAATTCCAGTCATTTTGTCGTTATAAAGGAGTTCCGTATGAAAAGGTGCATGTAGTACGAAAAGTCTTGCTATTTCCCTATAAATAGCATCAAACTATTGGTCTCCATTTCAGTCAAGAAAATGGATATCGGTGCAGATTTTGCAGCAAACACCGAACAACAAAACAATTCTCGTCGATGTGGAAATTTCCCACCAAGCTTGTGGGGTTCCAGCTTCGCTTCATTTTCCTTTCCACAAACGGTATGCTACCTCTCCTCTATGTGTATAGCAGTGTATTTGTCTTTTCATGATTTTAAGCTCTTAAATTAGTGGGATCTATCATCCAATTCTGCAGCAAGCTTAATTATATATCACTTCTCTCTCTTTTAAATGATAAAATCATATGTATCTTTTGTTGTCACTCCTCTCAGGTGAATTTTGATGCTAAAGTAGTTATACTTTTGTCTAGCTGTTGATTTGCTGAATTAATTTTTTAATGCAGGAATTCGAGTCGTACAGCCGACAGGTAGAAGAGTTGAAGGAAAATGTGAAGGCCATGCTGATAAAATCCAAAGAGGATCCAGTGCAAAATATTGAATTCATAAATCTTTTATGTCGGCTTGGCGTGTCATATCATTTTGACAAGGAGATTGGAAACAACCTTACAGAAATCTTTGATGACCTTCCTAGTCTTCTTGAGAAGCATGACTATGATCTGTACACTTTGTCAGTACTGTTTCGGGTACTGAGACAGCATGGATTCAAGATGCCTTGTGGTGAGTGCATATACTAAATATACTTGTTCATACCGCTTAATTATAATATCTTTGGAAATAATCTTTCATAATACACAAACATGTTTTGAAAATCTGCTAAAATGTGACGTATGCTTTTATGAATCAGTTGTGTTCGAAAAGTTCAAGGACACCAATGGAGAGTTTAAGAAAACAATGATCAACGATGTGAAAGGCATCCTGAGCTTGTATGAAGCTTCATTTTTAAGTGTGCATGGAGAACAGATACTGGATGAAGCCCATGTTTTCACAAAGGCAAACCTGGAGTCTTTGGCGCCTATGCAATCAAGCCCTCGTCTAGGAGACCATATTAGGAATGCTTTGATCCGGCCCTTTCACAAAGGCTTGCCAAGAATAGAAGCCAGAAAATACATCTCTTTCTACGAAGAAGATGAGTCTCGCAATGATACTTTACTCAAGTTTGCTAAGATAGATTTCAATCGAGTTCAGATACTGCACAAACAAGAGTTATCCATTCTGTCCAGGTATTTTTTCGTTCAAGTTCGAGGGAGATATGAGACTAAGTTTTTACTAGAATTTATTTACTGATCAGTTTCTATTTACAATTTAGGTGGTGGAATGATTTAAATTTTGCTGAGGAGTTTTCATATGCAAGAGATAGAATTGTAGAGATCTATGTCTGGGCAAATGGAATCCATTTCGAGCCTCAATATGCTTTCTCTCGGATGATGAACTCTAAATATACAAAAATTGTATCACTGGTGGATGATACATATGATGCACATGCATCTTTTGAAGAGATACAACACTTTACCGATGCAGTTGAAAGGTTTATTTCTTGTTACCTCACATATAGCCAGTCTTTCTATTCTAAATCTTTCATAAACATAAAAGTTCAGGAAAGGAAGAGTAATTTTCTGTCACAATTTCAGGTGCAGCAAGAATGCTATTGATCAACTACCTACTGAACACATGAAAGTTCTTTATACAGCTATTCTGAATCTTTTCAACGAAACTGAGAATGATATGGGAAGGCAAGGAAGATCCTATGCCTCCTATTATGTGAAGGAGGAAGTATGAATATTTTTCCAACCTCGTGCATTCTTTTAAATATTAATTGAGATATTGCATCGGTTTTACCGCATTCTTTGTTTTATCTGTGTGCTATTAGTTCAAAGAATTGGTGAGAGGCTATCACGCGGAGGCGGAGTGGGCAGATAAATGCCATGTCCCAACATTCGATGAGTATGTGCTCAATGGATTAGCCACAAGTGCTTATGGGGTACTTATGTCAACATTCTTCCTTGGATTGGAAGTTGCAGGAGTTGATGAGTATGAATGGCTAAAGAGTAATCCAAAAATTGTTAAAGCTGCAAAGATGATCGGTCGTTTGATGAATGACATAGTGGGCCATGAGGTAACAACTCACGACTATTCTTGTCTTTCTTCTCGATTTTCTGTGTTTAGACATCTCTCATGTGAAGTCTCCTTTCTAACAATTATCATGTCGTTTGTATAATTGAAGGATGAACAAAAGAGGGGAGACTGTGCATCTGGTGTTGAATGCTACATGAAACAATATAACATCTCGGAGAAAAAAGCAATTGAAGAGATACGAAAGATCAACGCTGCTGCATGGAAGGATGTCAATGAAGATTGCATGAGGCCAACTAAAGCTCCAATGCTTCTCCTTCAACAGTTTGTTAACCTTGTGCGAGTTACAGATATTTTTTATGCTTCTGATGACGATGCCTACACAGTCCCATTAAGTTTAAAAGATTATGTCACCTTAGTATTTATCGAGCAAGTGCCTCTGTGTGATTAATGGTGTAGAATTCCTACTTTGAACTCGTGGTGGAACTCTTTTTGAATGTCGATATCGAATGTATTGTAATAAAACGAGCAGTAAATCGTGGGTATTATCAGTATGTACTGTTGGATTGAGTTTGAGTTTTATCTAAAACATTTGAACTTTGATGGTGGTGATTTATTCTTACTTTATATATTATTCCTATATTTTTTTTATATCAATATTTTATATAGGATTGGAGATTTTAACATTCTTCCTCACTTGTAACCATTCTTTTAAACGACCATGGATTGTCTTATAGGATGTTTTGAACTCTTGAAAAAAATTAGGCATAATGAAAAGAAGGTGAATTGCAAGTTGTTTGGCACTTAGACATCCTTGGTTTCGTAGATTTGGCTAATCGAGTTAGCAATTTGAGAGAATGAATATGAAGCTACAAACCTCTAAATTGAAAAAGATTAGATCCAAATAGGAGAAGATTAGCACTCAACCTTTCACATATTTGACAAAACCTATTGATATAGTTTTTTATGCAACTTCAAGTCATTAAATAAGGTAAAGACTTATTTGTTCAAACTCTTAGTTGATTTCTTTCCTCCAAAGCATAGTTATTCTCATAGGTTTTTCCATATTATGTCAAGTAAATGATCCATCTTTATTTTTTGATGCTTGTGTAGCAAAATCTTTATTAATGGATGTGCTAGAATTTCTAGTTATGGTGCTCATTTATGGTGATAGTCTCTTTTCTCAATTGCCTTGTTATTGAATCTTAAAAGATATAACATCAAGGTTTTTTGTCGGTGAGTTTTCTAGCCCTCGAACATCAATTAAAATAGTGCGCTTTCCAGCTCTATTTCCCCTCCTCTTCGAGTGTGTTTTCAGACCCTCGACCATCGATTAAAATAGTGTGCTTCCAGCCCTATGTTCCCATCATCTTCGAGTGCGTTTTCCAGCCCTCGACCATCAATATGAATTGTGCGCTTTCCAACCATATTTTCCTCTTCATCCTTGAGTGCGTTTTCCAACCCTCGACCATCAATATAAGGTGGAATGCGGGTGATGGGGAGCAACATTACAAATGGAAGAAATTATACTTGTCGCATTCATGAATGACTGGGTATTACCATTCTTAAGTGCCTCCATGAGCTGATTGTATTGTTCGGTTGTAAAGGTGGGGCTGCCTCTAGTGGTGGATGATATTATATTTTGAGTAGAGGATGATGGTAGTTCCACATTGTGAGCCGAAAACCTCTTGTTATTGTGAGCTGGTGGTCTTTTATTCCTTGGTTGCATGTTCTTCCCATGCCATTTGTGACCCACTGGAAATCCAATTATGTAGAAGCAACGGTCAATTGTATGGCCCTCTTGCTCACAGTGAGAGCATTTCAAGGCTTTGTAGCCACGGGGAAAAATCTAGGCTTTGGGAAAATTCTGGGTTTCCTCCTTTGTTTCCTTCTCGGCGTGAAAATCCTGGGTTTCCTTCTCTGCGTGAAATTTGCACCGCGTGTGAATACGATGGTCGACTAGCCACCTCCATCTGTCTCTCGTGTTGAAGAATTAACCCATGGACTCTGCGTGTATCAGGTATGGGATTCATCATCAAAATAGAGCCACGAACAGTTGAGTATGAATCATTAAGCCCCATCAAAAATTGCATGACCTTCTCCTTCTCCTCGCGATCTGCAAGTGTCTTCATCCCTTCACAATTACAAATAACAGGGTCATGATAAACAGATAATTCATCCCAGAGTGCCTTGAGTTTAGTATAATATATAGAAATGGGTTGTTGTCCCTATTGACATTCGACAATTTCTTGTCTGAGTTGATAAATTCTGGAGTCATTGTTTTGGGAGAATCTATCTTTGAGGTCACTCCACACGGCGGCTGCCGTATCGGAATAGAGGACACTGCTGGCGATGTCAGGGTGGATCGAGTGCAAAATCCATGACAATACCATGTCGTTGCAACGCTGCCACATAGGAAATTTGGTGTCTGTGGGTGGTGGTGCTTTGATGGTTCCGCCGATTAATCCAAGCTTGTTCTTGGCACTGATGCTGAGACGCATGGATCGGCTCCACTGTCCATAATTATTTCCCTTAAGGAGTGTATTGACCAGGGTGAGTCCTGGTGTGTCGGAATGATGCAAAGTGAGGGGATCGGACATGATTGGTGTGTTGTTTGGGTCTGTGGATTGTTGGGTAATTGGGTTTGAATCTGCTGATTGTGTTTCAGCCATGGTGATGGGTTTGTTGTTCGTGTAAGAGCTTGTAGCGGAAGGTATGTGATTTTTCTCAGATTTCTTGCTCTGATACCATGAGAAAATGTTGTATATTGTATTGAAAAACTTGAATTTTATATGCACAGACTACATCTTTATACAGGGAAGATGATCTATACTAGGCAAGACACTCAATTACATTAATTACAATATCTAAATCCAGAATATTTGTTTCCT